>BSBM01000316.1:6515000-6957500 GCA_027924585.1 Larix kaempferi | reverse complement strand
GCTTAACGACTAGCTGTGCAATTGATTATGTGATTAGACGAATGAGTAATGATTAAGTAAATTATAGATGCTTAATGAAGCAACAGATTTATAAAACAAATTGTGATTATTGAGGATAGTGCTACTAATTTACGTTTGTGAGAAATGTGTGTAGCGACAGGTGAAACGGTTCACCAACGGACACACAAAGGAATATGAAAGGTCGTAGAGTACGAGTAAATCACACACAGGGAGAGCGACGACGATGTCGACTTCCGATGGAATACCACGCTTGAGCAGATAAGCACTGATCCGCTTGCTCAAGAGGAAAGCGTGAGGGCGTACGAGGTGGGCCACAACGGAGCTGGTCACGTACGAGTTGGGGGGCGCGCAGTGAGAACGGACTCACTCCTCAATGCCATTAGTCCCTAATAGCGTGTAGACAGAGGATGGAAGGTAACAGCTCCTGAAATCCCTACATGAAGTTCCCGCAAGTCAAAACGGAAGGATGACGGCAGGAGGGCCCGACGGTGCGGTACCCTGCCGAGAATGGAAAGAGTGAATGCAAGGACCCAACGATGTGGTTCCTTGTCGAGGAATGGAAACTATGGATGACTGGACTCGACGGAGTGGTGCCATGTCAGAGAAATTAAATTAAGGAACAAGGAGGCCCAATGGCGCGACACCGGGTCCCTAGTAAAAGTTGATTGCTAAACTTAACTGCGTTGAAACATATAATTTTGCACCTAGAACTTTACTTATAAATGCATTTGAGTACTTTAGGCATTTGCACATAAATGATTACTTTAGCATTTAAATAATATTAAGTGTTATTTAGGCATTGCACATGAAAGGATATTCCTGATTATTTAAAAATATTATAAATATTTATTTAGGAGCAAAATGGAATCCTAGGCATGGACACCTAGTCAACTCCACCTACACCACAAATCTAGGAGTTAAGTGAAATATCGAGGGGACAAACATGAGCAAACTTAGGGATGTTGGTGCATCTCCTAGAGAAACTGACACTTGGATGGGTGAGTTGTTTTTCATTAAAGAATTAATTAAATAATTATTTATGCATGAAGCGACATGTGTCGCAAGGGATTTTCCTTTACAAGGGAGACTTCGGGGATGGGTAAAGGACCCAGACCCTGGATGACTATTGTAATATTGAGTTCCCTCATGACTTGCTGCTATTAAGGGTTTGGCTGGAAATCTTGGTGGGGGGGAATCCCAAACTGGGTTTCATGATTTTTTTATTGTGTGTGAGCTCTACGACCCAAAGCTCGGGGGAGGCCATGCGACTGAAAGCATGAGCCTATGGTTGGGTGGCGAAGTTAACGGTTGCTTCGCCAATGGTTAAACGAGCTTTGCTGGAGGGATCCTACGGAAGACGAAGGCGACAATGGACCAGCCGGATCGGGTTGACATGTTAAGGTTTTGCTTATTTTTGTTAAGTTATTCACGCTTTTTATTTTATTTTTCCAATAACTATGATGGCTAATTTGTTTGTATGAAGTTGTTAAAGTTTCAGATTCAGTTCAAAGGGACCCTAAAGGAGGGGCCCTACATTAACACAATCATCCCACTTCCCATTCATTATACATTGAAAACAATTGAGATAGTTCAATGCATAATATTTAAAAGCACTTAATCAACCATAGTGCTCTTGATATTATGACTTATTTATTTATGTCCATAAATCATCTTACTTTCATATAAGTCACAACGTATTGTGATCACTTCCCACTATCATTGTGAGGTAGGTACCTACTTCCTACCATATTACTCGGTACCTTCATGTTCCCTAGTCACATTTTGTAGGGATCTTCCCTACCATATTACTCGGTACCTTCATGTTCCCTAGTCACATTCTGTAGGGCTCTTCCGTAGTGATTTTTTTTTAATCATCATAACAACCATAACTATTCTCATGTAACTTCCCAAGTATGCCATAGACTTTGGAATAAGTGTGTAAATCTTTTAACATGATTAATTAAATATGCGAGCACACATTTTCCATTGCGCAAATACATTATACTAATGAAACATACTCAATCATCAACAATAAATGAATTAAACATGAAAAAATATATTCCATTAACCTATATAATATATACCTTGTTTAGGTAATACAATTTCATCCTACATAACCTTCCACTTAAAGTAAGAAATTTATTTAGTTAATGGTAATTAAGGAAAATCCCTATATCATAAATACAATTCTCCAATCTAACATTAATTAAGAATGATGCATGTGCACACGATGTGTTATCTTTATTCATAAAAATCATAACTTGAATTTTAACTGTGTACTTACATATCTTACCTCTAAGTATCATGTTAAATCAATTTTATATTTTAACCAAAATACTCGTAACCGATAATTAAGAACAAATGCTCATGTCCTATTTTTCATGGCGTTCCTCACTTGAGCTTAACTATATGTCACAGGTTAGATCACTAAAAATAAATGTTAAACAATTACTTTCATTCTAATTACCACTATGAAACATTTGAAACATAACATGAGCATATATATATATATATATATATATATATATATATATATATATATATATATATATATATATATATATTTATTTATTTATTTTATTTCATTTTTTATTATAATTTACGTAAGTTAAATCTGTGCATTTACATATCTTACCTCTAACAATCATGTTAAGTCAATTTTATATTTTTAACCAAAATACTCATATCGATAATTAAAAACAAATGCTCATGTCCTATTTCATGGCGTTCCTAACTTGAGCTTAACTATATGTCACATGTTAGATCACTAAAAAAAATGTTAAACAAATACTTTCATTCTAATTACCACTATGAAACATTTGAAGCATGAGCATATAAATAAATAAATATATACATATATTTATTTTATTTCATTTTCTTTTCTTTTATAATTTACATAAGTTGAATCTGTCTAAACAATTACTTTCATTTTAATTATCACTAAGAAATATTTGAAGCATGAGCATATATATATATATATATATATATATTATTTTATTTTATAATTTACTTAAATTGAATTTATCTCAACAATTACTTTCATTCTAATTACCACACGAAATATTTGAAGCATGAGCATATATATATATATATATATATATATTTTATTTCATTTTCTTTTCTTTTATAATTTACATAAGTTGAACTCTATTTGAACAATTACTTTCATTCTGTTGAAATATTGTGACTTCTAAGAATATTATATTTGTACTTTATTATTCCGGGGATGTTTCATTCTTACGTGAAGACCTTATTGTATATCGAGAAATGTTTTATTCCTCCGCGGAGAATGTGGTAACTTGGGTTATTAGACTTCTCTAGTGGGGGTTGGCCCTATATGAGTCATGTGGGTTAAAGGGTTATTAGACCACCCTAGTGGGGTCGGACCTGCCACATTATGGTAAGTGATTAAGTTGGGGCTGACCTACTTAGTGTAAAAGTCAAGTTGGAGTTGTGTATACATAGAGGAGGTGTGTTCCTCATTTAACATACATCACACTCACTTGTGATTGGCGCATAGGTGAGGGAGAGATCTGCTATGGAGGAGAAGGAGCTCATGTCTAGGGTTTACATCTTTGTATTTGCTGGTCATCTATATTGAGGAAGCTTTGCTGGGTTTTCTAACCCATGAGGGTTTCCCAAGATAAATCTATGTCTCTTGTGTTTATGTTGTGCTTGTTGTTCTTTCAGTGATCCTGTATATGCTATTGTTGTGAAATGGAATGTAATGCTGATATTTTCTATCTTAGCATATTAAATCTTAACATGGTATCAGAGCTATCCTGAAGGAAGGCAATGTATGGCACTTACGAACTTGTCTCACTTGCAACAATTTGCAAGTTAGGGTTTTGTATAGAAAAAACCAGTCATCATGGAACTTTCTCTATAAATCCATTTTGGAGAAGGTTCAGTATTTGAAACCTTTACAGGTTGTAGATAACATCCCCATGTACCTTGTATCCGAAGCACAACTTCTAATTCACTGTACTTTGTGATTTATGATCAGTACAATCTAGGGTTTCTGCCTCTTCCATATCTCAGTCATAAACAGGTGACCTAGGAAAAAAGGTCACAACTTGGGCTAGGAAGCTCCAAATGAAATTTCGTAAAAAGTGACAAGTAGGGAACGGATGGTACTTTCTCAAGTAAGTTTTTCAAAGGCCGAAACTGAACCAGTGACACTTGTCACACCGTACAAGTTCGTTATCCTGTTTTATCCCATAAATAGGTCACGTTACGACAATTGGAATAACTCTCTCTCAGAGAATCTAATTGAGGTCAGACCTATGGGGTTGGAAAGATGACAAGTCATGCTACCACAGGCCAAAGTTTTAGACCCTGTGAATTTGTAATTTAAGAGATGCACAAGAAACAATCAGGTGCATATTTCTATCCAAACAAAATTGGATTCTGAGCACCTTCACTTTTGGATCATCACTGCTGTGGGAAATTAGGGTTTCGGAGAAAGTTGAAATTCTTGGAATTAGAGACCACGGCTGGATGCTCCTCATCAAAATTGAAACTTAGAGACCAAGATCGAATTTGTTTGTTGGGCAGAAGGTCGGGCTTGATCAAACCCTAGTTCAGGATTTTGATCGAAAAGTTGGAAAATTAGGGCTTCTGCAAAAGTTGGAGTTTTTGAAATCTGTGACCACGGCTGGAAGCTCCTCAGAAAAATTGAAGTTTAGAACACAAGATCAAACCTTTTGGATGGACAGAAGATCAGGCTTCATCAAACCCTAGTTTGGGATCCTGTCCAAAAGATCTAGAAGTTTCAAAGGCAATTTTGAGGGGTCAAATTTTGGAGATTTCAAAAAATTGAAGTATACCAACTTGATCAGCTCAGCAAGGCACATCTTTCCATCCATTCAGAAGTTTGAAATTCAAAATTTGAATTTGTAGGGTTTCTCTGACAAACCCTAATCCAACTCCAGATCCAGTTTCAACAAATCAAAGTGGATTGGATCAATCCTAGAAGAGATTGAATTGGACACATGCATAAGTGAAGAAGTTCTAGTTCCAGAGGGAGATGAGGCTAAAGGCCTTACATAAGAATGCTATCTCGACAGGTATGACTTGAGGAGATACAGGTATGTTTTGAAATATGTTCATGATTAAGTTCATGATATGTTTGTCTTCATATTATTGAAGTTAGTACAATCTTGATCAATGTTAGACTTGTCTTATCACCCCAGTAAAAGTATGAATGCATGTGAATGATAGAATACAGTCATTTGATTAGGGTTATGACATTTATGATTGTACTAATGCACTATGATGTTTTATGAGGTTGATGTTGTCCACTAACATGTAAGGTACATCAAGAAAGACAAACCAAGTTCTAGATCAAAAACATATGACCATGGTGACATGAAGACAAAGACTCATGAAGCTCTACTTACGAGGTATGTATAATTTGGTTCTACAATGCTTAACCTATGAGATATGCAGGTTACTAGCACAAGTCATTGAAGCGAACAAGAAGACATTATGTGGGTATGTTAGACATAACTAGCTAACATGATAACCAGGTATGTTTTCCTATATCAGTTAGAATCCTACTTTGTGTTAGGATATTAGGTAAGTATACATGTGTATGAAATGATCATGACCATACATAATGTCCTGATAGTATTGAGATCATACTAATGAATGCATGATTATGTATGAGATCATGAGGATAACACTAGTGCACACTTAAGCATGCATAGTGGTACAGAATGAATATAAGTTCAAAGACATATAGAGATCAAGCGGGAGGCAACCACTCAACCATAAAAGATAAGTATTTCAATTGTTATTTGAATCTCTGAAATAGTAAATGATATTGCTAGTAATAGCTATATGCATATTTGTATTCCTAGAATATATCATGCATAGTGTAAGCATTCATATAGCATTGAACAATATACTACTAATATGCATATGATGGGTAAGTTGGGCAAACATTCCATTGTTGTTTATCTAGAATGAAACCTCTTTGTTGACATGCTGAGAGCTGTGCACGCTCTTGATAGTATGTTCTGGTAGAGATGGAAGGCATCTAGATAGCCACTGGATGCATACAAGATATGGAAAAGTGTTGTGCCAAAATATTGGTCAAGATAGTTGCATGAGTATGTGAATCATATCAGTATGCATAGTAGGTTATCATGATTTGATGATTATGAAGTATTACTAATCATGTGATCAACTTTTATTTGTAGAAAAGATCACGTGCTATGATGATGAACACTTGTTCCAAAGAACGAGTGATGGATGTTCAACAAGAAGACTTACAAATCAAACATACTATAGAAGGCTCGTGGTTAGAAGATTCTCTTAGAAGGAAGAAGAGGATCATGACGAGATGTTTGCTCCAAGTGGCTCGATAAGACCATTCTCTTAATGGTGTAATTAAAGAAATCTCTGTATGGGAACCCATGATCGATAGTCATTTGATGAGCTTAATGATCACCATGGGTGATGCGGATTTCAACCTTTGCTACAAGGTTGAATATGGTGTCTATATACAGATGACATTCTTCTCTTAGATGGATGCAAGAAAGAACTCACCAAAGATTTCAAATGATCTTGAGTCCCATATTAGTAGACCCATATGACAGGAGATGGCACAAATAGATATATAGAAGATCACTCAATGCTGAGTGTGAATGATGTTCAGTCACAGAGGGAGAATTGATAGCTTCTTGACAAGCTTGGGCTTTACCAAAAGTAAAGCTGATCCTAACCTTTACTTTAAGGTTATGGATGACACTATTACTATATGTGGATGATATCTCTTTGACAGGGAATGAGAAACAAATCAGCGGAAGTAAGAAGAAGCTAGCTACATAATTTGAGATGAAAGATATCGAATTGATGCATTACTTCATAGGTCTGGAAGTATGGCAAGGGCCAGAAGGAATCTTTCTCAACAAGGGAAAGTATGATGTGGAAATCTTGAAAAGATTTGATATGTTGGAATGAAAGGCCATGGGCACTCCCATGGATTCTGACTTAAAGCTATTAGTTGATGAATCATCAGAGTTAGTGGATATGACTATGTACAGACATATTATTGGGTCATTGATGTATTTAACAAATACCAAACCAGATATATGCTTTGCCATGAACACCTTGAGTCAGTATCTAGCAGAACCTAGACGAGTTCACCTGATAGCTGCAAAGAATGTGATGAGGTACCTAAAGGGTACAATAGACTTTGGTATATGTTATCTTGGAGATCATGACTTCATATTGCATGGCTACATAGATGCTGATTGTGCAGGAAGTGTATTAGACATGAAGAGCACATAGGGAGGATTTTATTGTCTGGGATCTACCATGATCTCGTGGTTTAGCAGGAAGCACTCTAGTGTGGCTCTCAGCACAACTGAAGCAGGATATATTGCTACTTGCTCTGCTAGTTGTGAAGCGATATGAATTCGAAAATTGTTATCATGATTGTTTGAATTGGAGATGGAGCCCACTGTGATCTTGTGTGACAACCAAAGTTGTATCAAGATGAATAAGAATCTAGTGTTCGATGATAAGCCAAATCACATAGGGATCCGATATTTTTATATACGGGATATGGTGCAGAAAGGAGCTATCAAGCTTAAGTATGTAAGCACTGAAGAACAAGTTGCTGATATATTGACCAAACCTCTGTCTCGAGTAAAGTTTGAGTATTTCCGAGACAAGCTTGGTGTAGTTTAGAAGGACCCTCCTCGAAAGGGGGAGTGATGTGGTCACTGATGATGAGATTGCCTGTATCGACAGTGAAGTCGATGATATGGATACCTGTATTGGTGATACCAATGATGAGGTCGATGAATGGTCCTTAGACTGGGTGTAAGTTGACAAGAGGGGATTGTATCTTCCCCAGACTTTGGTCCCATAATTGATCCGTAGATAGATATCTCCGAGAATGTGGGGATTGTATCATCCCCGGACTTCGGTCCCATAATTGATCCGTAGACAGATGTCTCTGAGAATGTGGGGATTGTATCATCCCCAGAATTCGGTCCCAAAATTGATTCGTAGACAGATGTCTCCGAGAATGTGGGGATTGTATCATCCCCAGACTTCGGTCCCAGAATTGATCCATAGATAGATGTCTCCGAGAATGTGAGGATTGTATCATCCCCCAACTTTGCTCCCAGAATTGATCTGTAGAAAGATATCTCTGAGAATGTGGGGATTGTATCATCCTCGGAATTCGATCCTAAAATTGATCTGTAGATAGATGTCTCCGAGAATGTGGGGATTGTATCATCCCCGGACTTTGGTCCCAGAATTGATCCGTAGACAGATGTCTCTAAGAATGTGGGGATTATATCATCCCCGGACTTCGGTCCTAGAATTGATCCGTAGACAGATGTCTCCGAGAATGTGGGGATTGTATCATCCCTGGACTTCAGTCATAGAATTGATCCGTAGACAGATGTCTCCGAGAATTTGGGGATTGTATCATCCCCGGACTTCTGTCCTAGAATTGATCTGTATACAGATGTCTCCGAGAATTTGGGGATTGTATCATCCCAGACGACGGTCCCAAAATTGATCTGTAGACATATGTCTCCGAGAAAATGGGGATTGTATCATCCCTGAACGACGGTCCCATAATTGATCCGTAGACAGATGTCTCCGAAAATGTGGGGATTGTATCATCCCTAGTATTCGGTCCCAGAATTGATCCGTAGACATCTGTCTCTGAGAATTGATGATAGGACTGCATCATCCCTGGACTTTTGGTTCAAAATGTACGTGATAGAATTGCATCGTCCTTGGACTCATTTCCTAAAGTGATAAGGATTGATCATCCTGGAAGTAGATCTGGATTGCATCGTCCATAGACATGAGACTTGTCTAAAATTGATAAGGATTGATCATCCTGGAATTGGATCATGTGTGTATCGCAGATTATGCTGCTGTGATGATACTGTAGATCGAGATGATCCAGATGCTGTAGATCGAGATGATCCAGATGCTATAGATCGAGATGATCCAAATGTTGTAGATTGAGATTGAGGTGATCCAGATGATGATGATGTTGTAGCTGATCAAGTGCTGCAGAAAATGAAGATTCAATACTGATGATGCTGATGTTCCAGTATTGATTATGTTCTAGTAACTATTTGAGTTATTGATGATGATGTATTAAGAAAGCTTCCAATGATTTATAGATGTATCATGTATCATGTAGTTGATGACTCCTTGCTCCTGTAGATGTTGTTATAATATCCTTCTCGTTAAGGGGGAGTGTTGAAATATTGTAACTTCTAAGAATATTATATTTGTACTTTAGTATTCCGGAGATGTTTCATTCCTCCGTGAAGACCTTATTGTATATCCGGAGATGTTTTATTCCTCTGTGGAGAATGTGGTAACTTGGGGTATTAGACTTCCCTAGTGGGGGTCGGACCTGTATGAGTCATGTGGGTTAAAGGGTTATTAGACCACCTTAGTGGGGTCGGCCCTGCCACATTATGTTAAGTGATTAAGTTGGGGCCGACCTAGTTAGTGTAAAAGTCAATTCAGAGTTGTGTATACATAGAGGATGCGTGTTCCTCATTTAACATACATCACACTCACTTGTGATTGGCGCATAGGTGAGGGAGAGATCTGCTATGGAGGAGAAGGAGCTCATGTCTAGGGTTTACATCTTTGTATTTGTTGGTCATCTATATTGAGGAAGCTTTGCTGGGTTTTCTACTCCATGAGGGTTTCCCAGGATAAATCTGTGTCTCTTGTGTTTATGTTGTGCTTGTTGTTCTTTCAGTGATCCTGTATATGCTATTGTTGTGAAATGAAATGTAATGTTGATATTTTCTGTCTTAGCATATTAAATCTTAACACATTCTAATTACCACTATGAAATATTTGAAGCATATATATATATATATATATATATATTATTTTGAACATTTTCTTTTCTTTTATAATTTACATAAGTTAAATCTGTCTCAACAATTACTTTCATTCTAATTACCATTATGAAATATTTGAAGCATGAGTGTATATATATATATATCTTCCAAAAGGAAAATATCTATCACTCTAAATAACGAGTGATCATAAACTACCCATGAAGAGCCATTCATTTATATTCAGGGAGTTTACATCAAATTACAAAATTCTGTCCATTATAGTTTGGATCAGAATCTTCCAAAAATACTTTTTTGTCTTGATTTCTTTTTCCAGAAAAATTTCAGTCGCTCCCTGTGAGTACATAGGGATCCAAAAACAAAAAAATATGACCGCATGACAAAGACATGTGTCTCAAGACAAAAATGATTTCAAATTAAGAGTGATGAAGCTGAAATTCCACTCTAATTTCTCCCAATGGAATTAGCAAAGTGTTTTTTGAGAGTAGATCAGCCTTTGCGTTGAGTTCTCTGTACACATGATTGAAAGAGATATTGCTGAAGCAGGAGATTAGGCTCTGAATTTGAGTTAGCAGGGACTGAAGATGAGGGGCTCTAATCTGAAGCTTACAATTTGCCCATTCAATAACCATTTTTGAATCTCCAAATACTTGAAGATTCATTATCTGATGCCTTAGAGCAGTATGAAGTACTTCCCATAGCGTTGTTAATTCAGCTTTTCTATTAGTACCATGCCTTGGACCATAGAGGATTATTATTTTATTGTGTTCATTTAGATATATAACTCCTCCTGAGCCTCCCAATTGTGGGTTACCTTGACTGGACCCGTTGAAATAAGCCCATGGAAAACTATTTTCTATGGTTGGATGGATCAGAACTCTTTGTTTTTTCTAAGTCTCTTCTTGTTTGTGTTCCTTGGTCCACTGCACAATTAGGGCCGAAGTAAATTCAGCAGGGATTCTGCTTTCAAGAAAAATGATAGAGTTCCTGGCCCACCAGATGCCATAAAGGAAAAAGGAAGGGAAGGCATCAAAGTTGCGTACTGAAAGGGTTCTTCCACCAGTTATGACAGCAGATTTTCAAAGTCGGGTCCATAGGGACTTCAACGTCCATGAGCTTCTTTGTGGCGCCCTTCCAGACTGTTTCTGCATAAACACATGATGAGAATAAGTGGGATGAAGTTTCCTCAGAAGCATGACACAAAGAGAAACGATTGGGACCTTTCCAACCACGTTTAATCAGGTTTTCCCATGTAAGAATCTTGTCACTTAGGACTAGCCACAGAACAATCTTTTCTTTCAAGGTGCCCCCCATTTTCCAAACCACAAACCACCACCATTTTCTCTCTCCACTAAATTGATTTTTATTGAAAGCTTAGTAGCTGAGTTTGGCAGTATAGTCTCCATTTATGCTATTCATGGTCCAGACAAGTTTATCGTCAGCGTCTTTAGATAGAGCAACAAAATTAAATCTGAGAAGATTTAGGAAATTTGACCATTCTGTGGCTTCTTCACTGCTCAGGCCTATCTCATCCGCCGTGATCCATCTATCAGATTGGGTATCAATAATCTTCGCATCCACTAAAACATGGATAGTAGATCTCTTCAGCTTCTGAACTAATCCTTCTGAAAGAAGAAAACCATCTCCCACCCAACCCAAGGGTTTGAGCCTATAAGGACCTGTCTTCCACTGCCTATTCTCCAAGCAATCCAATTTCCAATAAGAGGAAAGGATAAACTAGAGCTTTCCATCCAATTGAACCTCCCTTATAAGATTTATTTCTGCTTCTAAAACAGTCCACAATGGAGGTGTTTGTACAATATTTGGAAATAAGAGTTTGTCCCCAAAGAGTTGAAGAGTGTTGTGCTAATCTCCATGGAGATTTGGCTGCCAATGCTTGACAAAAAGTGAGAGGATTCTTGATCCGCCAACCCCCTAGCTCTTTTAAATTTGCAACAGTGGTCCATTTTTCCAGAGGAATACCTTCTCTTTTGTTACTTGATGTCCAAAGAAAGGATAGGCATTTATTTCTGATCTTGACTAGAATTCCTTTGGGAATGTAAGCAACTGCTTCCCAATAAATAGGGATGCTCTAAAGAACTGCTTTTAAAAGCGTTAACCTCCCTCCTCTAGATAGGAACCTGTTTTGCCAACAAGAGATTCAAGCTTCCACTTTCTTGACAAGCCAAACCCCCAATCTTTGAACAAGTAAGCGTTAGGCTTTAAAATGAAGCCCATATATTTGAAACCATCTTGAAATAACGATAGAGGTACTGAAAGGAGGGAAACAACTCTATGCCGAAGTTCTTAAGGAAATTCATGAACCACCAGGTTTGATTTTTCAAGATTGATTTCCATACCCGTGGCCTGTTGATATAAAGAGAGAACATTGGCTAGAGTACTTAAATTGTCCTTGGTTCCTTTGCCAAAGAGTAATACATCATCTACGAAAAGTAAGTGAGTCAAAGTAGAGGTATCTGATACCTGGATCCCCTAGAAGGAACATGAGATCTTGGCCTGCTGCATTAGTTTACTAAGGGCTTCTACTATAAAGAGAAAGAGAAAGGGGGACAATGGGCACCCTTGTCTCAGACCTCTAGATGCTCAGAAAAAAGGAGAAGGAGAACCATTGCAAAGGAGGCTGACTTAACACAACCCATTACCCAATTCACCAGGTCCACCGAGAAGCCAACTTGGATAAGCAGTAGTCAAAGAAAGGTCCAATTGACCCTATCATATGCCTTTGAAATATCCAATTTTAGGGCGAAAGCTCTATCTTTTTTTTTAATGATAGAATGAATCATTTCCTGAGCCAGGGATACAACATCTTGGATCTAGAGATTATACAAGAATCCAAACTACTCCTCAGAGATGATTTAGCTCAAGATAGGGTTCAACCGAAGAGCAATGACTTTTTCTATAAGTTTATAAATAAGGTTGCAGCATGATATTGGACAGAAATTAGCAAAGGATAGGGTCTTCTGCTTCTTTGGAATGAGAGATAGAAATGTAGAATTTAGAGCTCCTAAAACTTTCCCGTATTTTTGTGATTCCTGAATTGCCAATAATAAATTTGATTTCATCAGATCGTAAAAACCCAAGAAGAATTCCACTGTGAGCCCATTAGGACCTGGACACTTACCTTTCTGGAAAGATGATAAATTAGATTTTAGTTCCTCCTCCGTTACTTCCTTCATTAAGGAGCTATTCATTTCTTTTGAAATAGATCTGGGAAAAATTCTGAGGACTTTTAACATTTCTTGGATTTGGCACCCCTCCTTTTCTTTGAAAAGAGAACTGAAAAAGGAGACACCTGCTGCTGCTTTGTCCTGGAATTTTGATACAGATAATCCTTCATTTTGGATTTCGCTTATTGTGTTTAGATTTCGCCGATAGGAGGCAAATTTGTGAAAAAACTTAGTATTATTATCCCCTTCTGCTATCCAAACTACTCGGATTTTTAATCTCCAAATAGACTCCTCTTTGGCTAGAAGGTCCGTTCTTGTTAGTTCCAGAGCATTTAATTTCTCCATCTCTTCAGAGGAAAAAATACGTGGGAGATTGTTTTTGTAAAGAGCAGAGATTTCCTCTTTCACTTCTTTTAAATGATCTTGCTGGTTCTTGTTATAATTGAGGGACCAAATCCTAGAAGCCTCCTTAGATTTAGCTAGATTGTACCTTAATTGTTTCATACAGGAGTCTTGTGAAGAGGGGTTTACTGGAGTCCAAAGTTCCTTAATCAACTGTAAGTAACTTTCTTCTTTAATCCATAATGGGTTGAAACAGAAAGCAGCTTTTGGTTTGTTTTCCTGAAGAAGTTCAAGGAGGATGGGATGATGATCAGAGAGCCCCCCTTCATCCACCCAAGAAGGGATATATAGTTGGTTTTCAATGATATGGTCTGAGATCAGAAATCTATCCATTCTCTTCGAGATGGCTTTGTCACCGCTTCTTTTGTTTCTCCATGTTGGTTCTAATTTCCAGAGGGTGACGTCAACAAGGTTGTTAGCTTCAAACAAAGAGATGAATAAGTTACTTAGGGAATATGGTCTTGCAAGGTTTCCCCAAATTTCTCTGTCAGAGACCGTAAGATTTAGACCCCCCCCTAAGATTAAATGTTGGTCCTCCAAAATTCCCAAGGAAGCCAAATTTTCCCAAAAGGATCTGCGATTTATAAAAGGACCATAAACATTCAACAGGGTGAAAGATAAACCTGTTAGAGAGTCTTTCAAAACTGATTCTAAAACTGAGTCAAATCATTTGGATGCCACTTTTTCCATCATAGGGCTCCATCCTGTTAATAAAACCCCTGAGTTTCCATTCGGATCCTGAGAGATAAAGGACCAATCTTTGAGCCAATGTCCAATTAAATCTATAGCCTTGGAGCCTTCTGTCATTGTTTCCTGAAGGAGGATTACGGTTGGATTCAGGGTTTTTATCAACCGTTTGAGGGCATTTTGTTTGGGGGGGGGCCTAACCCCCTACAATTGAAGGGGAGAAGATGCATTAAGGAACCTTGAGCTGGGCACTGCCTGCTTTAAGGGCTTTATTTATGGTGGATTGTTTGCCTGCCTTGATCTCTAGAATAGCTTGATTTTTTGCCTTTGTCAGGAAATAATTCCTTCCAAGAGAAATTTTGGGTGTTGGATCCGTTTCCAAACCTCCCGTTATCACCTCAACATTTTTTTCTAAAAAACTATTTTTTTCTAATGAGGCGGTTCTAGACTGGGTATTGTAAACTTTAGGAGGAAGGAGTTTTGTAGAGAAAGGAGGCGAGGTGGAGGGTTTCCCTTTCTTAGGGAAAGACAACGTGGAGGAAGTGTGCAATGGAGGAGGGAGGGAACAAGGAGGAACCAGAGATATCGACACATCAGATGTAATGACATCAGGAGAAAAAGAAGGAGGGGAAAAAGGAGTCGAGATGTCAATCTTACCGAGAGAGGATTCCGAGCATCCAGAAGCATCTTCAAGCTTTCTTTCCGATAAGGAAGCATTTTCTGAGAGAATTACACCGGTCTCCGTTGTTCCAGTTTCTGAGGTTTCGCGTCCCATACTTGGATTGATACCTCCATATTTCACCACCTTCTTCATCCAAATTTTTTTCTTGATGATCAGATTAACTGGAGAAGGACAATCCCGGGCCAAATGGCCTACCTGCCTGCACAAATAACATCTAAATGGAATTTTCCAGTAGTCCAAACGCTGGTTCCAGATGCTTCCAAACATTTCGATTTTCAAATCCTCATAGAGTCCATCCCGTAGGTCCAATTCTACCAGAATATGGGCGCATCTTCGATCAAACTTAAATTCTCAGTTATCTTCTAGTGAAATAAAACGACCCAGTTTTCCTCCAATGGCTTCTACGATCTATTTTTTCCGGAATATCAGTGGTAATCCTGGAAGGATGACCCATACTTGTTGCACGTTTTGTGGTTCCCTTCTAGCATCGAATTCCACCTACCAATCTTTTAAAATCAAACCTGACGAGCCACAATTCCAATTGTGATTTAAGAGGTATTGCTTGTCCAGTTCTGAGTGCAAATGGAAGAATATCCAACCTCTGGAAAAAATGTGAAAGGTGGGCAATTGTTCCAGTCCAGATTTCCAGTTGAGCTCCATCCAGCTTCTCAGCTTGGGTTCGCAAACTTGCTTGCCATAGAACCTACCCACTAATGCTGTAGACAGATAGACAAGGACTTCTTCGATACCAATTTATTTACCGACCACAAGCGAGGCCGCCACCTTTTTGGCCAGAGCTCCTTTCTTCCTATGTCCATCCTTTGCGCTGGGGGGTTTGGAAGTACAGTTATCATTATTTAGGAGTGTGGATGTAGGTCCTGTCTTAATAATAGACTGATGCAAGAGAAATTGTTCCATCACTTCAACCGCCTTTTCTAAACTTCACTTAAAACCATTATCCTCTAGGAAGATTACATCGTGAGCAGGGGAGGAATCATAATTTACCTCATCAATTTCCATGATGAAGGTATGTGCAAGGAGGTACAGAGGGTGATGCCACTAGGGAGGAAAGGGAGAGGGTATAGGGAAACGATGATGACACGGGGGCACGAGTCTGTGAGGAAAGGAGACGCATGTAAAAGGAGAGAGTTGACGCACAAAGGGAGCAAAGATGAACGTGAAGGCGCGGAGAGGAGAACCTTACGTCATGGATGAGAAAGGACAGGAGTTAGGAAAAAAGGAAACAAGACAGACGAAAATTTCGGAGGAGAAAGCTTCAAATCCTGCAGAGCTTCGTGCTTTGCATATCTGACCCCCCTGAAAGAAAAGAACCCCCCCATATATATATATATTTCTTTTCTTTTATAAATTACATAAGTTGAATCTGTCTGAACAATTACTTTCATTCTAATTACCACTATGAAATATTTGAAGCATGAGCATATATATATATATATATATATATATATATTTTATTTCATTTTCTTTTCTTTTATAATTTACATAAGTTGAACTCTGCCCTTGCACTACTTATTTCTCCCTCCAAACAAACGCTTACCATAAAAAAATATTTGCAAATGTAAAACAATGTATATTCGTAAATTATAAAAAAAACTATCTATTTAGGAGCAGATCAGTACTTAGATTGTGGCCATCTAAAGTCTGTAAATTGGTTTGTCTGATACATAAGATAGTTGGTGGTAGGTGAGATCTCGCACAGGTGTTACCGGTGATGAAGACTCGACACTGGAGGATGTGTAGATAGGTGAGAAAAACACTCTATCTACAGCCGACAGGGTCTGACAGAGATGAAATCGGTAAGATTTAAGGGAGGTTAATTGAAACAGAGAGATAGTAATACCGTCGTGGTTTGAGCACTGAGTTTGATCAACGGTCTTGGTTTAGGTGTAAATTTTCAGGGAGTCCTTCATGATCAGCGTAGAAGGGATAAATCTATCACATAATCATAATAGAAGCATCTGCTTAGTCTCAGATATAGTTACCTATTTATAAAAGTGGCTCTAATGCTAAAATCATTTTTTTTAAAGAATTCGATCGAAGTCTAGAATTCCCACAACTGGAAGTAGAGGATGGATCCAGAACATAGTATTTAGACCAATAGACGGGACAGGGATAAATTGCGGTGCCCACAGATTGAATATCATCAATTTTTAGGGACAGAGTCGTGAGTAAGGCAGGAAAAACAAGGGCAGAACAAGCGTGTAGTTCGTGAAGCCTGAAAATAGATCTGCTAAAACAATAAGGGTATAACGCATAAAGGGAAGGACGGGATTTGATCTCGAAAAAATTCTGGAACGTTTTCATCTAACCATGATTTACTTAAACTGAGATCTAAAAATTAGTGACAGATAGAGTCGAATTCATTCCTAGATATGGAAGCACTATTCGACCACCCAAGAGATACAAACAGAGGTTAAACAAACATACTGGAGCGTTTTTGGCTACCCATGATCCCACAAACAGAGTTTTAATAAAAATACAGGGTCGATCTCTGCCATTTAAAAATAAGAGCGTTTTGGATGTCCAATACACACAGTAGAACGGATCTCATTAGCTCGATATGATTTCATTATCCTGAAAGAAACAGAGATAGAATAATTATAGATTTTCCTTATCCCAAGAAGAAAACATAGTATAATAAACATATATCTTTATTATCCCCAAAGGAGAACTGCTGTATAGTAAATATATATTTTCCTTATTCCAAAAGAAAACAGAGTATGATAAACATAGATCAGACAAAGTTCATATGGCTGGTAAAGTCTGAAGATGTAGGAATTTTCACATTTCGAATTAAATCTAACCCTTCAAGATACAATTACATAATTAATTTTGGAAATATAAATAACGTAGATCAAGATAGATCGACTTCAGTAAGTTATGATATACACGAAAAAATTCAGTAAATAAACTTATATAATTCATGTTCATATATTCAATCATAAGGAGTTTGGCAAGAAAAAGGTAGACGAGATAGATAAACCTGTTTTCGGCGATCAATCGTACAATGGAAAGTTTGTTGAGATGTCGTCCGATTCGGAGCAATCATTGCTTGATGATTTACCGAAGACCTCTTGGTTGACCTCCCTACCGTATTGGGGTTACTCTTCTTCTCCCCGAACCCCTGAGCAAGTGGAGTCAATGCCTTGGCTCTCTGCTGGGATCTCCCAATCCCTGGTCAAGCTATTAACCCAACTCCAAGAATCACAAATAAATCAATTTCTCGATTACGGTGCCCGTCCAGCACTAGGGAGCAAGAGAGTCCTTTCTCCTTCTCTTCCCTTTCTTTTATAACCAAAACTTGCATGCCAAGTGTCACTTCATGCAAAAATATCCTTTAATTTAATAATTCTCTTAATATTTATTCTCATGTAACATGTGTCACTTTAACTTAAGTGTGCACCTAATCTCCCTAAATCAGTGGAAAGTAGGTATAGTGGTCTCTACATGAGTTTTTCTCATGTTTTGCTCCATAATTTATTTATTCAATATTCTTTCTCATTCATAATTTTTCTAGTAAAGATGAACACAACTCTATTCCAAATTTTTCTCTTTTTCTAAAATAACAACAATAATAATAATAATAAAATGAAATATTTCTTTTATTAAATTTACTAAAATTCAGTACAGGTGATTTTAATTATGTGTGAATAATTAAATGAATAGTAATCTTTTTTTTTTCATTTTTGTCTAGGTACCCCTTCGGCGGGTCCTTCTGACAATCCCCTTTTTCCTCTGGTGGGGAGAACTGTGTAGCGATCGAGGAATTGTTACCGTGATCTCTTGACTACACTTCCTTGGATACTAAGGGCGGCTGAGGGATAAGACTCTCCTTATCGCGCACCGCTCAACTCATCGTACGCGACCAAGTCGTTTTGGCCTCGCCCGCATGACACATGCTTCCCTGGGTGAGATTGCAAGCTTCTGACCCGTGCATGGAGTGCTAATTCAGGGTCGACAGTCTGTCGTACCCCTATGTATGTTTCCCATTCTTATGACCCCTATTTTCTATTGTGAGTCAGTAGGTAAATCATTTTACCTGCTACTGCACACACACACACACTTAAAGCACACATTAAATAGCCCTGCACCATCAAATCATTTCATCATACATCATCATAATATCCCATTCAGTCGAGTATATCTATCATTCATCATTTTCATTATAAAATATTTTCATCATTCATCATAATATCTTAGTCAGTCGAGTATATCTATCATTCATCATTTTCATTATAAAATGTTTTCATCATTCATCATAATATCTCAGTCAGTCGAGCATATATTTCATTCAATCATTTCTATTTCATAATTTCTCAATCTAGCAGATATCATCTAATATCTTTCATTTCCTAGTCTCTCAGTCAGTCTAGCATATCTTTCTTTCATTCATTTCTATTTCATAATTTCTCAATCTAGCAGATATCATCTAATCTCTTTCATTTCCCAGTCTCTCAGTCAGTCGAGCATATATTTCATTCAATCATTTCTATTTCATAATTTCTCAATCTAGCATATATCATTCAATCATTTTCATTTCGTAGTTTCTCAGTCAGACAAACACAAATCATTCAATCGTTTTCATTTCATAAAATAATATTCAAAGAAAATTCCATGGTTCATGTTTTATTTAGCCGAGTCACTTCAAAACTAGTTCCATAAATAGTTTAATCAGTTAAAGTAACGAGGCGGGTGTTACACATTCCTTGTAACTTTTAAATCCATACCAAGAACAAATCGTAAGTTAAGGAAGTATTTTTTCATCCTTGAACCCATCTCTTTTCAAGAATTAAGTTATGGATTAATGCTCTAAGCAAGTGTATTTAATAAATGCATATATTCATGAGGACCTCTCAATGCATCTACAACATTAAAATTTATAGAATTGTAAAATTTTATTGTCAAAATTGCAATTATCCATAGTCGGATTTCGTCAAATAACTTACGAGAAAGGGAAGAATGCTCCATGATATTTAGCGGCCTACTCTATCTACTTGACTATAGAGAACCTTGGTACTCTCGATGCAATAGCTAGACCAGCCAAAACTTAAAGCTTTGATTTAATAATATATAGTTATATATATTAATATAGTCACTATCTATCATATAAGACATAACATAATATTATAGGTTAATAATATAAAGTTAATATATAGTATTAAAGTTGATATATAGTAAGTATATAATATGCTAATATATATATCATATGTATTGCCCCTAGATTGATGTAGACTTTTAGGGAACTTGTCAAGTGACTTGGTTGAACAAAAACTTTAATAAAATGACCCTTTGATTATTTATTTTGAATAATTGAGAAACACTTGGTGATGTGCATGATGACAAATTGATGAATGAAAACAATGAATTGAATGGCATTTGTGGAATTGGATACTATATCAGAATTTGCTGAATAAATGTGTGATTGCTTAATTATTAGCTTTTATATGAAATATATGATGTGAGTAAAAGAAATGCATATTGGATTAATGATTACCATATTGACAAAATGTATGATGTTATGAGTAAATTATGGTTGCTTAACGATTAGTGGATTATGAAATGAATTATTGTCACGTCTCTTCTACGCGCTTTTTTTTAATTTTTTTTTAAAGGTCCTAACCAAAACAAACAAATGTGGAAAATACAACTGCTAACTGTTGTCACAGCCTACTTGGTAATATTCTAAAAGTGTGTGCATTAAACATCATTATTCTTCTGTCTCTTTTCAAACAAGTGCCGACTACGACGACATACTTATACGTCACTACATTAGCCACTAAATGATGTCTCTACCGAAAGTATAAAGACTAGGTTCTACACACTTGTGACAATATGAAAAGTACAATGAGGAGCATTAAATACCTCAATTAATAACCATATTAATGTCATTAATATGTTATTAATTATTACTACGACTCATTAAAATACTATTGGAAAAACCATTAATGTCTAACTGGTTAAATGCTGTGCCAAGGTACTAACCCATAGCCTAAGCATTAAAAATCATGCTAAGCTCTAACACTAACTTGGTAAAGGGCTAGGATAGCATTAACTTACCAATGTTACTTATATTAAAACCAGGCATAACCTATAATTGTTAATAACACAACAATGTAATATAATAATGATTTCATACCTTGTAAACTATATATATATATATAACCACCTAATATATATATATATATATAGTTCTAACTTTATGTAATGCAACTATGTACATATGTCATAATTTAAATGCAATATAATATATATATATATGACTTAAGTGCATAAAGGTTGACCGTGGGTCCAACCGTAAGCTTATACGATAACCTAACACCCACATTATACGACTTAAGCGCTTGAGCTACACTTAAGATATAGTAACAACATAACATAAATTAATTTGATATATGGCAAGTGCCATTACCATAGACTTATGGTGAAACGAAAACATTATAACATAAATGTAAATCAAAGGTTGGACGCATAGCCTAGTCAACCCAAAGTTGGACCATGGCTTATGCGATCTTGTCACCATGCTACGATGCCCATCAACCGGCTTCCAACCTTGACTAAGTGGTGAGACTTACGACCATGCATAAAGAGGAGGTGGTAAGGGTTCAAGACCATGCACTAAGGATTATGATGCAAAAACATAAGACGTGCGATGACTGTGAGTAACCTACACTCTGCCACGCAGACTACGAAACTATGAACCACCATTTTAACCCCTTCTTGTCTTGGTGGCAGGTAACTCCAAAAGGCAATCAACATGGCTCGATAGTCAGCAAACTTAAAACACTTCGATTTTTTTTAAATTGCCAACTCCCGAGGCAGTGGTACATTTACGTTCTACAGGGTTGAATTAATGGTGTAGGTATCACGACTGTCGATCATGATCCATGTCGTTCCATTTAGGAGTGGTGATGCCTGCACGTTGTTGATCTTGATGGTGGCCGTTGGTGCCAACTCTATAGGGTACCTTCATGCATTAATGCACGGGTGAACGGGTTCATAGGTCAACACTCCTCGACCCGGTATCACCTCGTAATACCAAAACCCTACCTTGAAACAAGTGGTTCTTTCGGCATTTGTCGAGCTCCCTCAAGCTCTGTTGCTCCATTCACGGTGCTTGCTCCCGAACCAGGGAGAAGGTGCCCTCATGGTGCTTTAACACCTCTGTGTGAGGTAGCTACAGGAAGCATGGCTGGGTGCACGTTTCATAGATAAGAAGTTATGTTTTTACATGATTACCCAACTCTACTTCGTTGTTTCAAAATAGAGCATCGTTATGTTGGCACCAATAACTGATGGTTCATGGTTTTCATGTGCAGGTAAGGTGCAGCTCTAGCTAGCCTTTGAGTTGGTTGACCCAACGGTAAGTTGTTACACTTTGCTAACTTCGTTATCAAAATTACTTTTTACTCATGGAGGATTTACCACTGTCACAACTAACTACTGCCCTGGTCGCATGACGCAAGAGTTAAGAGATGGTGAGTGGGTTGGGTCTTTTGACGCGGTCAACAATATCCGAGGAAGCTTAACCAAGTTGCGACGTGGCCACGTAACTCGATGACCTTTGTCCCTTGGGGGTAACTACCCTGATGGTGTTGGAAGGGTTACATAAGATGGTTGGTTCTATGTTTGTTCACACTGCGACAAGGACTTCGGCCATCGTTGTTGCTGCGTGCTACTTGTTTAGGGTTTAAGGATTTCCATCCTGTATGTGCAAGTAGCGTTAGCCTGGACTTGTACGGTGAACAAGCTCACTGTTTCTCCTGCCACTGATTAGCTTTCCCACGCTGGGCGACGCTGGTTTTGAACTAGCTCGCTTTGTCGTGCTCCAAGACATGATTTAATGTGGAAGGGAAGAGCGTTAGCTCTGGACTATACTATCTCTCTTTTGTAAATAATGAATGCATTGAAATATATGAATGGTATGAGTAATAGTTTGTTTGATTACAGTGTGGAAACAAAATGTTGTTCTCGACCTCTGTTTGCCTCTTTAAATGAATGATTACATTTAAAATGTGATATGAACTGCATTCGTCTTTTGTTGTATCATTTCGCGCCTGTTTGTGCATTACTCAAATGGTTCCGAAAAGAGGAAAGGAACATTTACAATTTACGAATGAAAGGTACTAACCCATAGCCTATGCATTAAAAATCATGCTAAGCTCTAACACTAACTTGGTAAAGGGATAGGCTAGCATTAACTTGCCAATGTTACTTATATTAAAACTAGGCATAACCTGTAATTGTTAATAACACAACAATGTAATATGATAATGATTTCATACCTTGTAAACTATATATATATATATATATATACCACCTAATATATATATATATATATATATATAGTTCTAACTTTATGTAATGCAACTATGTACATATGTCATAATTTAAATGCAATATAAAATATATATATATTACAACTAATATATATATATATATATATATATATATACTTATATGACCTAAGCATGTAAAGGTTGATCGTGGGTCCAACCACAAGCTTAAACTATAACCTAACACTCACATTATACGACTTAAGCGCTTGAGATACACTTAAGCTATCGTAACAACATAACATAAATTAATTTGATATATGGAAAGTGCCATTACCATAGACTTATGGTGAAACGAAAACATTATAACATAAATATAAATCAAAGGTTGGACGCATAGCCTGGTCAACCCAAGGTTGGACCATGGCTTATGTGACCTTGTCACCCTGCTACGATGCCCATCAACCAGCTTCCAACCTGGCCTATGTGGTGAGGGTTACGACCATGCATAAAGAGGAGGTGGTAAGGGTTCGCGACCATGCACTAAGGCTTAGTATGATGCATAACATAAGACATGCAGTGACTCTGAGTAACATACACTCTACCACGCAGACTACGAAACTATGAACCACCATTTTAACCCCTTCTTGTCTTGGTGGCAAGTAACTCCAAAAGGCACTCAATGTGGCTCGACAGTCAGCAAACTTAAAATACTTCACTTTTTTTTAAACTACCAACTCCCGAGGTAGTGGTGCATTTACATTCTATAGGGTTGAATTAATGGTGGAGGTCTCGTGACCATCGATCGTGATCCCCCTTGTTCCATTTAGGAGTGGTGATGCCTGCACGTCGTTGATCTTGATGGTGGCCGTTGGCGCCATCTCTATAGGGTACCTTCATGCATTAATGCACGGGTGACCAGGTTCAGAGGTTAACACTCCTTGACCCGGTATCACCTCATAATACCAAAACCCTACCTTGCAACGAGTGGTTCTTTCGGCATTCGTCGAGCTCCCTCGAGCTCTATTGCTCCATTCATGGTGCTTGCTCCCAAACCAGGGAGAAGGTGCCCTCATGGTGCTTTAACACCTCTGCGTGAGGTAGCTATAGGAAGCATGGCTGGGTGCACGTTTCACAGATAAGAAGTTATGTTTTTACATGAATTATCCAACTCTACATCGTTGTTTCAAAATAGAGCATCGTTATGCTGGCACCAATAACTGATGGTTTGTGGTTTCCTTGTGCAGGTAAGGTGCAGTTACATCTAGCCTTTACGTTGGTTGACCCAATGGTAAGTTGTTACACTTCGCTAACTTCGTTATCGAAATTACTTTTTACTCCGGGAGGATTTACCACTGTCACGACTAACTACTTCCATGGTCACATGATGCGAGAGTTAAGAGATGGTGAGCGGGTTGGGTCATTCGACGCCGTCACCAATATCCGAGGAAGGTTAACCAAGCTGTGATGTGGCCAGGTAACTCGACGACCTTTGTCCCTCAGGGGTAACTACCCCGATGGTGTTGGGAGGGTTACTTAAGATGGTTGGTTCTATGTTTGTTCATGCTGCAACAATGTCATGTCCCAAATTTGTAATTGGGTCACAATGGCCTAATCACATTAGCCATATTCATTAGAGTTTGTAAAATTGATGTTAAGGGTCAAATAATTGCCAAGGAGAAAAATTACTTGTTTCCTAGGTTTGGGGTGGAAGCTTTGGGATTTGGAATAAGGGGGATAATAAATGATGTTTAGACATTGGAAGGGTTCAAGTATTTAATAAATAGAGTGAATAAAGAAATTCAAGAGAAATCCTAGGTGACAAATGGTTTTGGAGACATATGGAGGATGTGGGACCCACACTAGCTTGATTTTTCATAATACATGGTATATCTCTTTTGCAAATTCGAATTAATGGGAATGTGAACACTCTTGGGTGAGTTGGTAAGTCATAACACATGTCATTGAGCATATTAGGTCGAATTGGGAAGGATTGGTAACCTCCATGGAAGATAAAGAGTCAAAGTGGAAGTTTGTGGACACTTGGGCTAGATTCCCTAGCCCCTATGACACCAATGATGGAGCATCTATGACAACTATGACAAATTGAAGACCTGAACTCTGACATCTGACCACTATGACATGTCAGCCCCAAAAATAGTCTCAAGGAAGTCGAATTTGGGAGTTGGAGAAGCCAAAGAGACCCAAAATCGAATTTGGGAGAAGATGGAAGGTTGGAACTAGGAGACAAGTGGCAAATGTGGAATATTTCCTAAATGGAAATCTATTGAATCTATTGAGAGGATTTCGACCCTTAGAAGGCTAATGTTGGTTATAAAATGTAGAAATGAAGTATGAGAATGGCTTTTGATCATTTGTAGAATTTGCAATTGCATTTGTGAAGAGGGAGAGCTAGTGGATGACTAGTTTCTTGCCTTAGCCAATTTCGAGGGTGAAAGATTCCCATCCAAGTTGGCAATTGGAAAGGCCATTCAGACCTTTCATTTGGAGCTTTAATGGAGTCTTTATTTGCAGGTGTAAGCTACAGGGCATCTCATGGTTTCTTCTATTGCAGCTCGCTCCTTCAACCATTTCCAGTTTTGATGGCATATTCTTGATCCTTGAGGGAGGGCGTTTTTGGTGAGCTATTGTACTCTTTGGGGGAGATTATAATGCCCCATTTCTTTTGTAATATGAATTAAATACTCTTTTCTTCATCTACAGAAAGTTTCAGGTCGAAATTCCAAGTAGAAATGTATAAATCTCATTTTTAATGGAAGAACGATGCCATTTCCCCACTACCTTGTTGTGAACCAATGTATTGATGATGATTTCGAATGAATGGATGATTCTATGATATATTTGTGATCAATATACTGCCATGGATGTATTCTACAAGTTTCATGTACTGTACTTGAGCATTTGAAGCATTTTTACTCCGTTTAGTTGTATTGGGAGGTGAAATAGTGCCATTTCCCCAAGGGTCGAATTGGGGATTTTTGCAGTTGAATGGGAGAGGGTGAGAACAGTTGTAATAAACCATTAATGGTGCATATGAGACATTAATAACATACTTAACACATTACATACCTCTGTTCATAAATTTGAGTGGGTTTGGAGGCATTTGGGAAGCCATTTTCAGTACTTACCTCAGGGGGATTTGAACCCCAAATTACTAGTAAAATTGCATACTTGGTCCAGAATCTTGAGAGAATTTGCAGAGGTCTTTTGGTGGCCATATGTTATCCCTGAACATCATATTCAATTCCTAATATCATTCATAAACCTTCCTTGAATATTTGAAGGCATTTGGAGTCAATTTAAGACCTAGAGACCAATACTAGTCAAAGGGAAATCACTAGTAAAGTTACCTACATTGACCAGAATTGAAAGAGTATTTGCAGAAGTGTTTTAAAGGTACAAAGGCATCCCTGAAACACATATTTATGTTATAATATCATTCATATACCTTCTCAGAATATTTGGGATCATTTGGGGCAAATTTGGGACCTAGAGATCGAAACTAGTCCAAGGTCGAACCAAGGAAAAAAGTGGAAAATTGCAATTTTAATAAAATTCCTAACAAGGGACATTACAAACAAGGACTTCTACCATCATTGTTTTTGTGTGCTACTTGTTTAGGGTTTAAGGCTTTCCATCCCGTAGGTGCAAGTAGCGTTAGCCTGGACTTGTATGGTGAACAAGCTCATTGTTTCTCCTGCCACTGAGTGTCTTGCCCACGTTGGGAGACGCTGGTTCTGCGCTGCCTCTCTTTGGAGTGCTCCAAGACATGATTTAATGTGGAAGGGAAGAGCATTAGCTCTGGACTGTACTATCTCTCTTTTGTAAATAATGAATGCATTGAAATATACGAATGGTCTAAGTAATAGTTTGTTTGATTACAATGTGGAAACAAAATGTTGTTCTCAGCCTCTATTTGCCTCTTTAAATGAATGATTACAGTTAAAATGTGATATGAACTGCATTCGTCTTTTGTTGTGTCTTTTCGCCCCTGTCTGCGCATTACTCAAATGGTTCCGAAAAGAGGAAAGAACATTTACAGCTTACGAATTGAATTATGATTGATAGGCATGTATATATATATGGGCATACGCAATTGTTAAATGAATATCTAGATGCATCGATTTGCAGTTGTTATGCTTTCGCCGAACCATTGGTAAAGATATATATATGTATAAACATGGCTTTGCATCTGTATAATGTGCAATGTAAAGTATGGCCAAAAATGCGATAAGTGTTTAAGGTAGAAGCACTAAATGCATACGCATATATAGATTTGATTTCAATGTTAATATGCAGTGCTAATTAATATTCAAGCACAAAATTTAAAATGATGGTGAACTAAAATGTTGGAATGGAATTATAGCCTATTGATTACCATTCGTAGTTATGTAAACAATTTGTAGGGAAAAGTAATGGAGCCGTGAGTTTAACTCTTACTGTATGATATTTAACTTATTAATATAAGTGTCTATGGCATGCTCCATTCCATAGGCCACGAAATTATTCATAGGAGAACAATCGCGACTATAAATCAGCCAAGCATTAAGTCATTAATAAACAAGACAAGAAGCCACCACAAGGTAATTAGCTACAGGATAACTCCAATCTAACTTGATCTGCATCCCTGGTTATAATTAGCATAAGTATAATAGGTATGTGAAACCCTAATCTTGTATAACATGAAGTTTAGATTTCTTTGTATATGCAATAAATAGCTTAGTATGCAACCTTAATCTTTAATTTGGAATACAATCATGCCCATGCATTTATACAAAATTACATAAGCATATACTGCAACAATCCCTTTATTTAAATAGTAGGAATAGATCATAATCAGATCTTATCTTTCTGGGTTGATCTATAAAATAACAGTGAAGGTTTATAAACTTTATGGCATGACATGTAAACCCGTGTGTTTACATGTCTGCCTAGTTTGCACAACCATTGATATAAACCAAGTTCTGTCAGTTAACATAAATAAATGTATTCCATATAGATTACATATACATAACCAATAGGTGAGTATTTAAACATTGGTTACTGTAGGATGCCTCTCTTAGGCCGATAACCCATTTTTTAAACAATACTGCAGTCTACTTAGTGTATCATCATCTTTTCCATTCCTACAGTAAATATAAACTGTGCATATTTCAGACATTTCCATTCAGATCATAAAACGATATAACATTGCAGAGATCTAAGAATTAATAGCAGATCTATACTCAGAAAATAGTTTAACAACATCCATATAAACAGGTTTGAATAATAAATCTTCAACAGTACTTCCAACGGATTTCGAAAGCCTTGGTTGCAAGATTAGATCGTGAGAATGACAACTCACATGTAGCTTCCATACCACCAACTCCACCATCGGTCAACATACACCGAGAACTGGAAAAGATCAGGTTTCTAGAATTTTTGGGTTCCACTGAAGGAACTAATGCCGAGGCATGGTTGGAAAACATGGCTATGTGTTTTGCACCGAGGGACTACACCTCAAACATGAAGGTTCACATGGAAGTTCTGCAGCTAAAGGGAGAATGTCTCCTATGGAGCAGGAGGAATTTTCATGGGAATTGTTCGACGAGCATTTTCGTCAACATTATCTGTTTGATGAGTTCATCGAACAACAGATAAATGAATTCAACGCCTTAAGGAAAGGGCAACGGGCAGTGCAAGAATATGAAATCCATTTCATGGAATTATTGAGATATGCATCTCACATTTCGGTAGAAAAGTTAAAGGTCAACAAGTTCATTTTTGGGATGAATCAGAATATTAGGGAAAAGTTTCACATTTTAATTCCCTCTACCTTACATGATGTAGTCTGGAAGGCTCTCATAGTTGAAGAAGAGCTTGCTTACAAAGGGCCACCGATCAGGAACTTTGTCAGTGTTGAACGAGGTAGTCAGTTTTCTATTGCACCCAAGCATCACCATGGACAAAAGAATATTGGGAAAGGATCATTCAGTGGAAGATCTCAGAGAGATGATCGAGCACCCTACCGAATACCGCCACTGATAAATATTGATAAGTAAAACCTTTTGGGAAACTAGCACATTTCGGGCCACGACGGAACAATGTACCAACCATAAATACTGCTAGAGATCCAAAGTCTGGATGTTGGAAATGTGGAGGGACACACTTCCATAGTGAATGCCCTCAGCAGAACCAAGGGAATGGAAGAATTCAAGGACCTCGACAAACCAATGCGGCTGATTTGGGATGAGCTTACCGTATTCATGTGTCTGTCAACAATATCCAAGTTGAACACCAATCTACAGTCCTCAAGACCACTGGTAAGATAGACGGTAATGCATTCTCTTTACTAGTATACCTTGGTGCTATTGAAAGTTTCATTTCATTTAAAGCTTTAGAACGTAGTAAGATGATGGAAATCAGTTAAGAGGATTTTGACATTATGGAAATGGCCTCCAGAAGTATCCAAAGAGTGGGTCTCAAAGTAGAAAATTGTGAAGTTGACTTAGCAGTATGCTCTACTAGAGTGTCATTCTATGCTACAGAGTTAGGCACATATGATATAATCTTAGGAATGGCTTGTCTAGAGGCACATTCAACAGTAATGGATTGCCGAAGTAAGGAGTTAAAATTTTGCGATGATGAAGGTTACAAGAGAGTACTTACGTGAAGGAAAAGGAAAGTTTCCTTAAGGATGATTTCGACCATGAAATTGAAGAAGAGTATCAGAAATGGATGCCAACTTTATGCAGTAATAGCCATGAACAAGGAAGGAGCTAAAGTGGAAGTAATCAACCACTCTATATTTTTGGAATACATGGATGTATTTCCAGATGCACTACCTGGTCTACCGCCGCAACGGGAATTATATTTCATTATTGAATTGAAACCAGGGACAAAGCCTATAGCTATAACTCCTTACCGAATGTTGGTACCAGAATTGAAATAATTATAGATCCAAATTCAAGAGTTATTAGATTTGGGGTTGATTAGACCCAATGTATCTCCATTGGGAGCACCTGTGATATTTGTCAAGAATAAATACAGATCATGGAGGTTGATTATCGTCAACTAAACAAGGAAATTATAAGAAATCAATACCCCTAGACTTTTTGTAGACATTGAGGGCACCTGCTGAGTGACCCAGCCGATTGCAACATTAATCAAATAACCTTTTGACCTTATTTTTGAGTATGTGTATCTGAACTGTTGAGGTAAATGAATAATTACATATGTTAAACGGTTAGCTATGACTATGGAAAATTATGTTGATGGATAATGCTTAACGACTAGCTGTATGGTGATTATGTAATTGTCGACGAAATGTATATTTGATTAGATGAATAAGAAGTCGAATAAATCATAAATGTTTAACAATACTATATTTAGAAATCAGATGATGATTATTGAGGACAGTTCTATTAATAATTTGTTGTGAGAAGTGCGTGTAGAAACAAGTGAGACGGTTCACCAACGGACACACAAAGGAACATGAAGGGTCGTAGAGTACGGGTAAATCACACACAGGGGGAGCGACGACGATGTCGACTTCTGACAAGAATACCACACATGAGCAGATAAGCATTGATCCGCTTGCTCAAGATGAATGCATGAGGACGTACGAGGTGGGCCACGACGGAGCTGGTCACGTACGAGTTGAGGGGCGCGCAGTGAGAACGGACTCACTCCTCAGCGCCATTAGTCCCTAGATAGCATGTAGACGGAGGATGGATGGTAACGATTCCTAAAATCCCTACAAGAGTTCCCGCAAGTCAAAACGGAAAGATGGCGGCAGAACGGAAAGATGGCGGCAGAAGGGCCCAACGATGCGGTGCCCTGTCGAGAACGGAAATAATGGACGCAAGGACCCAACGATGCGGTACCATGCCAAGGAATGGAAACCATAGATGATTGGACCCGACGGAGTGGTGCCATTTCAGGGAATTAAAAATTAAGGAACCAGGAGCCCAACGGCGCGGCACCGTGATCCTAGTGAGTCTGATTGTTAAATTAAACTGCATAAAAACTTAGGAGAATAACTCTAGATTATTACTTAGCAAATGCATAAAAAATAGTTTAGACATTTGCACATGATTAGTGATTTTTTTTGAGCATTTAAAATAATAGAAATCATTATTTAGGAGCAAAATAGAATCCTAAGATTAGACACCTAGTCAACTAAAAGCTAGGAGTTGATTAAAATATCCGGGGGACAAACTAGAGCAAACTTAGGGGTGTAGGTGCACTTCCCAGAGAAACTGACACTTGGATGGGTGAGTGTTTTAATTAAATAATTAATTAAAAATATTTAATTATGCATGAAGCGACATGTGTCGCATGAGATTTTCCTTTATAAGGAAGGCTTAGGGAATGGGTAAAGGGCCCATAATTTGGACGATTGTCGTAATTTTCGAGTGCCTCAAAGACTTGCTGCTATCTAAGGGTTTGGCTAAGAAATCCTGGTGGGAGGGGAATCCCAAGCTGAATTTCTAAAATACATGTGTGAACTCTACGACTCGATTAGCTCGGGGGTCTGGAAGGAAGAAGAGTACTTCCAGAGTGGTTGGGTGGTTTACCGAGGTGTCCGTCGGTGAATTGTTGAGATCTCCAATAGCAGGACAACGAGGACAGCTTCAACACTCCTTCAGAACTTCGTACGCGGCTGCCGGAAAGGTATGTACAGTAAATTATGATTTATATTTCTGTTATGCATTACTTTGCTGAGAGACGTTATTTTTTTATCTCTGTATGAAACATTCGAAGCAACAGAGCCGATCCATATTTCTGAGTATTTAATGATAGTTTAAAAGTATACTATCTGCAGAAAGTTTTAGATCTCAGTTATGCATTACTTTTCTGAGAAATGTTATTTTTTTTATCTTTGTATGAAACATTCGAAAGAATAGAGCGGATCCATATTTCTGAGTGTTTAATGATAATTTAAAAGTATAAGATTGCAGGAAAGTTTGATATCTCTGTTATGCATTTCTTTTCTGTTGAAATATTTTTTTTTTAATCTCTGCATAAAAATTTGAAAGTATGGATCTGATTCATGTTTCTGTGCATTCGATGGTAGTTTAAGAATATATGATTTGCAGGAAGAAATATGAGATCTCTGGATATGGCTATCGAAATCCTCTGCCTTGGACAATTTTACCTTCAAACCCAGATCTTGTAAACCTCGGCGTATTCTTTTAATTTTTGTCTTCTGGTGACAACCGCCCAAACTCAAGATTATAGATCTCTGTGCATTACACATTTTTCTTGATCATTCTGTGAGTTAGCATATTCAAAATAATCTTTCTGGTGCTTCTATCTTCGGAATTTATGTTGGAACTGCAAACGATGATCACGCCACCTTGTTTTTATTTATCTCATAATACCAGTAACGCCGTCGGCTCTGCACTTTTAATGGCAGAGTTCGATCATCCAGTACCAATCTAAAAGATGATAACCAGAATATAGGCGCTTCAGTTTTAATCAACGATCTAAGTGCTGAGTTCTAGGTTAATTTTTATATTCCTCTCGTTTACCCTCTGCACGTTGATACTTCAGCCGAGATCTGTAACTTCGCCATCCTTTGCATATCGGTAATTAAACCTAGATCTATAATTTTTATTGACCTCTGCGTGCTGGCATATCCACCAAGATCCCGACTTCTTATTTCATGTATGGTCCACCATTCCAACCGAGATCTGAATGTTTTTATTAATTTCTGTAATTGTTATTCAATGGCGAATTCAGATTGGAAGTTTTAATTCAATGTGCGTTTCTGTTTGAAGGTTTTGGTTGAATTTTTTTAACAGTTGTTAATCATTGGTAATTCCAGAGTGAAGGGTTTGATTTGAAATTTCATTAAATCTCTGCAGTTATTATTCAATAGCGAATCCAGGGTTGTGACATAGTTCGATTTTAGTTGGGCACCTTAGATTCATATCAGAGAATGTGTAAATTATTTAAGAACCAGTATAGCCCAATCTCACATCAAAACGATACTGCCATTTAACCTTTCTGAGATTCAAAGTCAGTTGAAAACCCGATTCCATACCCCAAATTTGATTGTAGTATTGATTCATTTAATTTGGCCTTGAATTTCCTTTTCTTTCCTTACTCTGTCAAAGAAGCCATTTGGCGTATCCAGAGCTGCATTTAATTTCTAGTAATGATAGGCGTCAGAAATAGGTTAGTAAATGATCTTTGAGGAATCCCTGCATTTAATTCCAACAATGAAGGGCGTCTTGATCTAATTCGTATTTGTATCTCCAATTCCGGAATATCAGTATAATTTCCTCCATTTACTCCGTAATTCTGAAAGTACCATCGAAGTAGATCCACGTCGGTTTCATTGGACAAACTACAAGTCGCTTTTGTGAATTCACGCGGCATACAATCACTTTGGAAAGGAATCGCACAGGTTTTTTTTTAGACAACAATTATTTCCAGAGATTGGATCTTGAACCGTGTTAAAAGAATTCATCTTGGATAGAGATCTATATGGGTTAACCCTTGGTGTTGATAATTTTAAATTCATAGGTACTGAATTATAGGATTAGCGTGTCTAGTTAGTTTCGAATTAATAATACTCTGCGTAACTGGCGTTTCTGATATTAAAATTCATAGTACAAAAATCCCGATTGACCTTTACTAGTTTTGAAATCGTTCTCAATTGGCATTTTGAACCACGGTATTGATTTCTAAACTCAAGATCTTTCAGATCTAAATATTTGCATGTTATTTCAAGGCTTTTAGTATTTAAATCTGTAGTAATTATTTTTCTCAAATCTTCGCGTTTTCCTTAAAATTGTCGGCAGAGATCCACTCTTGCTCCTCTCTGTTTTAACTTAAGATTTCAATCAATTGAAATGACTATGTCGCTTTATGTGGAGGAGGAGTCCAGTCAGAGAACTTATTTTGGCCCACCGTTGATTCTATTTAAAGTCTCAACTCTGTGTATTAATTAACTTGTGAATGGATCCTCTGCATATTTAATTCGGTATCCACTGAGTAAATCCAATATCCCTATTTATGAAGTATCATTGCTATTTTCCATCCTCCATGCATCGAACTCGTGTTAGCATCTCCGGAATGGTGAACGAATTACTCTATGTTTTCATTTCGAAATCCAAAGACGATAATTGCTACCTCGAATATTAATAATCAAGTTCTTTAATGGATAGGGTGCAACGGTGAAATTATAAAACTGCAACTTCATGTTTAGCCCATTTATATTAAGCTCGGGTGAGCCACTCATTACCCTCGAACCAATGAAATTAATTCCATTATTTGGAATATGTTTTGAGTTAAAATAAAAAGGGTTTGTTAATATTATATAGTTATTCTCATTTTGCATTTCTTAAAATATTGAGAATGACTTTAATTATTACTTGGTTGAATGACTTAAATATTTGGCAACCTTTCTTTTAAATATAAATAATTTCCATAATCTATAAGTTGAGGAAATTATACTTCTATCCCATTAACTTTGTTGTATATCATTAGTCTATTAATTATTTGGGAGTCTTTTTATTTATGAACATTTTGCATAGATATAAAGTTTGAGGAATTTACATATATCCCCTTTATCATGGTTGTAGATCATTAGTTTGAACGTTTATTTAGGGAATCCTGTATTGGCTTGAATTTAATGAGAATGTCTCCCATTATTCGATTGTGTATTGATTTAAAATAATGCTTTATTATTAATTTATTAATATTTCGTTAGGATAATAACGTGATTAAATCATAATTATTTGTTTTGGAAGGTATTGTGTTTAATTTATAATACTTAGTTTGAAAATGATTACAAGCAAGTTATAGGTTTATTGTTGATGAAAAGAAAAGAAGATTGATGAGGCATAATGTGTAGGTTTATATTTTTTTGTATTACAATGAATAGGTGGAAAGTCAAAAGTCTAATTGTGGGTATGTTAATGAATAAGAAGAGATTTCATATGTGTCATTATAATTCTATGGAGTGTTTAACAATAGGTATATATAATGCATCATGAGGATAATTGTACTATGTTCATTGAGAGGGAAAAGGTCTTCATAGATCGTCGATTAGTGTTATGCGTCTCACGTATAAGGATCTATAAGTTATAGTTAGCTTTAGTGAAATTTCTTTGGAATAAAAAAATAAAAATAAAAATTCACTTGCTCATTTTGACAGACCTTACAGATTTGGGGTTGATTAGACCCAACGTATCTCCATTGGGAGCACCTGTGATATTTGTCAGGAATAAATACAGATCATGGAGGTTGATTATCGTCAACTAAACAAGGAAATTATAAGAAATCAATACCCTCTACCAAGGATTGATGACCATTTTAACCAGATGAAAGGTGCGACCGTGTTTTCAAAGATAGATATGAGGTCAAGATATCACCAGTTGAGGATTAAATATGAAGATATCCCTGAGACTGCCATCAAGAAAATATTTCGACACTTTGAGTTTGTAGTGGTACCTTTTGGATTGACAGATGCACCGAGTGTATTTATGGACTTAATGATTAATGGTGTGTTTCATCAATACTTGGACAATTTTGTGCAAGTATTTCTGGACGACATTTTGATATATTCTAGAACACCGGAAGAACATGCGGAACACTTGAGAATAGTACTACAATGGTTGAGAGAGAATCATTTATATGGGAAGTTATCCAAGTGTTCATTCTTCAGAAGGAGATCCACTACCTTGGACACATTAAATATCCGGTGATGGGATTGCAGTGGATCCGATAAATATAGAGGCAATTTGGGAATGGCCGGAACCCACTAATGTACATGAGGTACGAAGCTTTATGGGATTGGAGGGATATTATAGAGGGTTTGTAGAAGGTTTCTCCAAGGTGGCAGGACCCATAATGGAATTACAAAAGAAAAATAGACCATTTGTGTGGACTGAGAAATGTGAAGAGGCTTTTACTAAAATTAAGGAACTATTGATGACAACACCAATACTGAAGGTTCTTGATATGGATAAGGTTTTTCTAGTTTGTACGGATGCGTCAAAGTATGGAGTTGGGTGTGTATTGATGCAGGAAGGAAGGGTGTTGCCTACACATCTAGAAGAATAAGATCGTACAAAGAGAACTATGCAACCCATGATATGAAAATAACAGCGGTAATTCATGCATTAAGGTTATGGAGACACTACTTGGTCAGGAGGAAATTTGAACTAAAGACAGACCACTTTGGAATACAACATATATTCACTCAAAGAAACTTAAATGCTAGACATAGAAGATGGTCACAATTACTCAGTGAGTACGATTTCGACATTACTTATGTGAAGGGGACCTTAAACAGAGTAGCCAATGTACTCAATCGGAGACCTAGGATATTCTTGGTTATACCAATGAATACCAACCTAAGAGAGAATATTCTATCATTACAACAGGATGACACATGGTATAACGAAGTGAAAACAGAATTGGAAACTGAGAAAATGAGGATTCCCAAGTATGAAGGGTACTCCTTGGACATGGATGGGTTAAAATAGAATTGGAAACTGAGAAAATGAGGATTCCCAAGTATGAAGGGTACTCCCTGGACATGGATGGGTTACTGAGGTATAAAAACTGTATATATGTACCAGAAAATGATGAGATTTGAAATTTGATTTTGACAGAATCCCACAGGGCAGTTTATAGAGCTCATCCTGAAGTAAAGAAAATGTACGCAAATCTGAAACCTTTATTCTTTTGGAAAGGAATGAAGAGGGATGTGGTAAGCATCGTAGAAAAATGTATGGAATGCCAGTTGGTGAAATCAAAACACCGATGCCCCGCTGGATTGCTCCAACTGCATGCGATTCCTGAATCTACATGGGAAGTCATCTCCATTGAATTTATAGTTGGTCTACCCTTGACCAACAAAAAACATGACACCATTTTTGTAGTAGTTGACACTCTTACCAAGAGTTCCCACATCCTACTGACCAAGAACACGTATCAAGCTCTTGAAATTGCTAAAGTATTCATGAATGAAGTTGTAAGATTGCACGGAATATCGAAAAAGATTATTTTGGATAGAGGTTCGATATTTACTAGAAGGTTTTGTAAAATATTCCATGAAGCCCTAGGTACTCAACTCAACTTTAGTACAACATATAACCCACATACCGATGGAAAAACTGAAACGGTGAACCAAGTTTTGGAGGACATGTTAAGGATGTATGTAATGGATCAACATAAAAGATGGGAGGAATACGTACCTTTAGTGGATTTTTCCTACAATAACAGTTATCAAAGATCAATTCAAATGGAACCTTTCGAATTTCTTTATGGACGACCTTGTAGAACTCCCATAAGTTGGGATAGATTGGAAGATATGGCATTTTTAGGTCCATAAGTGATACATGAAATGGAAGATCAGATGGTGATCATTCGTGCTCGACTGAAGGAAGCACAAGATTGACAGAAGAGTTATGCGGATGCACATAGAACGAATCGAAGTTATGAGACTGGAGATAAGGTATTTTTGTGAGTAAAACTGCAAAAGAGTTCGATAAAATTTTGCAAGGAAGCCAATTTATCTCCTAAGTTTGTAAGACCCTTTAGGATCTTGGAACGGATAGGACCGGTTGCCTATCGTCTTGACTTGTCGTCATCATTGAGTAGGATTCACAATGTTTTTCACGTTTCAATATTATGTCATTGTGTTTCCAATACTTCACATGTTATTGATCTGATCAATGTGCAGATAACAGACGATAGGGCCATGATGGCCGAGCCGATCTAGGTATTGCACCAATGCACACGGAATCTTAGGCACCATGTGATTGATCAAGTCAAAGTGAAGTGGGACATTTATAGTCCTAGATCTGGGACTTAGGAGGACGCAACTGAGATGCGCTATAGCTTTCCGTATTTATTCTGAACTTCGGGACAAATTTCTAAATAAGAAGGGGTGTATGTAGTGCCCCTAGACTGATGTAGACTTTTAGGGCACTTTTCAAGTGACCTGGTTGAACAAAAAATTTAATAAAATGAACCTTTGATTATATATTTTGAATAATTGAGAAACACCTGGTGATGTGCACGACGACAAATTGATGAATGCAAACAATGAATTGAATGGCATTTGTGGAGTTGGATACTTTATCTGAATTTGCTGAATACATGTATGATTTCTTAATGATAAGATGTTTTATGAAATATATGATGTGTATACATGAATATGTTGCTTAACAATTAGCTATGTTATGAAATATATGATGTGAGTGAAATTAATGCATATTGGCTTAATGATTAGCATATTGACAAAATATATGATGTTATGAGTAAATTATGGTTGCTTAACGATTAGTGGATTATGAAATGAATTATAATGAATGATAAAATAGCTACTAATGTGTGCTTTGGAGCATGTGTTCAATGGGTGGTGAAACGATTCACCAACGGACTCACAAGGGAATAAATGGTTCGTAGAGTATGAATAAAATCACACACAGAGGAACGACGAAGGTGTCGAATTCATATGGATTCCACACACGAGTTAAAAAGAACCTATCCACTTACTCGGGGGAGTGTAAAGTCGTGAGAAGTGGACCATGATGGAGTTGGCCGTGTAACATATTGAAATTTCATAAAAATTTAAAATTTTTGATAACAACATTAATTATGATAATAATAATTGCAGAATATTTAATTTAGATTATGACAACATTAGCATACTTTATTTTCTGTTTTAGCAGCAATAAGATAATGACAGTTGTAAACACATAATTAGTAAACATGATTATGACGACAATGAAATAAACAGGTTGGGAATATGATGCGACACTTTCTCTTTTGCGATGATATTGACAGTTTTGACTTTGCTGCATAAGGGTGTCCTACGAGGTACCCTGGAGCTTACTTAGCTGCAATGAATGTCCTATGTGCAGACGACAGGTAAGAAGTTTCAAGGATACGTGTACAATTTCAAATTCAACGTCGTAATTAATAAAATGTTAAAATTTTGTTGCGACTCACCAAAAATATGCAGGTATGAATTTCATAGCTAAAATTATTATCTTCCAGATGTACGTCTTATGACTCTTCAATGTTATAGTAGCTGGCTTGTTGTTGTCTTGAGATAATTTATTACCTTCCTCTTTCTAATGTAATTGATAAATTGCAATTGTTAAAGTTTGTAGTAAGAGGGTATGGTAAGCACACATAAAACTTAGTTAACTTTTATGTTAAAGCTTGCCAATGTATTGTTAAATTTTCTGAATTTACTTCAATATGATCTAGGATCTTAACTGAGAGAACAACATGTACAGCATATCTACAGCATATCAATCATGGAGACAATAATGCAAGCACACAAGAGACACAAAGATTTACTTGGGGAAAACCATAAAGGTGAAAAACCCCAATAACTTCCTCAGAGATAGATAGAGCAATGATACAACCAACCAAGAGAGATAGCCATAACCTAGCAGCAGATCCTCCTCCTCCATAAGTGTGCCACTCCTCCTTGAGTGCATGTGTGAGAAGTGAGTGAGCAAATAGAGTGCCTCCCGCACTCTATTTATACTTGACTTGACTTGCCTTTTTACCTAACTCATGTAGGCTCGAACTTTACCACATAACATAATGCTGAGTGGGCCGACCCCCAATAGGGTGGTCTAATAACCCTTTGACCCACATGGCCGACCCCCAATAGGGTGGTCTAATAACCCTTTGACCCACATGACTTATACAGGGCTGACCCCAAATACGGTGGTGTAATAAGCCATCAAGTATAAGTTACGACACTTACAATATAAATGACGACACTTCCTTATAGAGGAATAATACCATCTCTATAGGAATACAATATACATATATGTGAAATACATTCTGAAGTTACATATACATCAACACTCCCTCTTAACTAGGAAGGTATTTCTCAGCACAGTTCTTCTAGCACAAGTCATCTTCTCTGGATCATCGTCACTAGATAATCGTCATCGAGTCATCATCATCGTCACTGCTGCTGCTATCTCAATCAATATCTGAATCTACTCGTCATAGGAAGTTCTACAGAGCCAGTCCTTTTTCATACTGGATGTAGGCCCACCACCTGCAGGTCTTCATCATCACTGGCCATACTGTGGAATCCTCAGGACTTATTACGTGCGTCACAAAACCTCGAAAGAGCATCCTAGGATGTTACGAGCACACAGCTCTACCTATAGGATCTCCCAGGGCACCGAATTATATGTGACCTCACCACAAAACCTCACAAGAGCATCCCAGGATGTTATGAGCACACAGCTCTACCTATAGGATCTCCCAGGGAAACGAATTACATGTGGTCATGGCAAAACCTCGCAAGAGCATCCCAGGACTGATTACGGGCACACAGCCCAACCTATCGGATCTCCTAGGGAAACGAATTACATGCCATAGGACAAAACCTCGAAAGAGCATCTGCCAGATATCCCAGGGAACCGAATTACATGCCATAGGAAAAACCTCGAAAGACTATCTGCAGATCTCCCAGGGCACCGAATTACATGTCCTCCCAGAGCAAAACCGTGAAAGAGCATTTTCCAGATGTCCCAGGGCACCGAATTACATGCCATAGGCAAAATCTCGAAAGACCATCTGCAAATCTCCCAGGGCACCGGATTACATGCTCATCTGCACAACCTGATCCACGGCCACAGAGTATCAACCTGATACTCACCATACATCATCCTGATGTATCCATGATCATCCTGATCATCACCACTGCAACGTCCTGTTGCATGTCATCTGGAGCAACATCCTGAAGCTCGTCATCTATGATCATCCTGATCATCACTGCAACATCCTGCTGCATGTCATCTGGAGCAACATCCTGAAGCTCGTCATCTATGATCATCCTGATCATCACTGCAACATCCTGCTGCATGTCATCTGGAGCAACATCCTGAAGCTCATCATCTATGATCATCCTGATCATCACTGCAACATCCTGAAGCTCGTCATCTATGATCATCCTGATCATCGCTGCAACATCCCGCTGCATGATCCACCTGATCATCAATGCATCTACCTGATGCATACCAAGTATCTACCTGATACATATCATCATACATGATCCTCCTTATCATCAATGTATCCACCTGATACAAATACATGATACATATCATCATACATGATCCTCCTGATCATCAATGCATCTACCTGATGCATACCAAGTATCTACCTGATACATATCATCGTACATGATCCTCCTGATCATCAATGTATCCACCTGATACAAATACAAATACATGATACATATCACCATACATGATCCACCTGATCATACAATGTATCCACCTGATACATATACAGATACATGGTCCAAGAATCCAACATGATGCTTATACAAAATACGTACACATGATCCAACTGATCATATCCAGCATCCAACATGATGCATACATACATAAATGATCCAACTGATCATATCCAGCATCCAACATGATGCGTACATACATACATAAAAATGATCCAACTGATCATATCGAGCATAAACCAGAACATCATCCTGATGCTCATCATCCAGCGCTTACATCCATAGCCATGTGAAGGATCTCCTTCCAACATGCTTGGAATGGCTTTAGCAAATGTGTCCATCACTTCTTCCTCAAAGTGTCCTCGATCTAAAGAACGCCAAGCCTCTCTCTGAAGTACTCGAACTTCACTCTGGCTAGTGGCTTCGTCAGCACATCTGCAATCTGCTCGTCCGTTGCAACATACAGGAGCTTCACAGCTCCTCTCTGCACCATATCCCTGATATAGTGATATTTGATCTCTATGTGTTTCGACCTGTCATGAAACACTGGGTTCTCGGACAGCTTCACACAACTCTGGTTATCACAGAAGATACCAGTAGCCTCCAACGGGAGATCAAATAACTCAGACAGTAGTTTCCGTATCCATACTGCCTCGCAACTAGCTGAGCAGGCTGCAACATACTCTGCCTCAGTTGTACTCAATGCTACGCAGGAATGCTTCCTGCTAAACCAAGAGATCACACCTGATCCCATACTGAAGCAGCACCTAGATGTGCTCTTCCTATCTGTAGCACTGCCAACCCAATCTGAATCAACATAACCCTGCAGGTTAAACTTTTGATTTGCCTCATACCTGAGCCCATAATCCACTGTACCCTTTAGGTACCTCAGAACATGCTTTACAGGAACCAGGTGAACACTCCTCTGATCTGTCAAGAACTGGCTCAATGTGTTCATAGCAAAGCAAAATGTCTAGTCTCGTGTTCGTCAGGTACATCAAGGACCCAATCATCTGACGATACAAAGAGACATCAACCGACTCAGATGAAGCATCACATAGAAGTTTCAGACTTGATGCCATAGGTGTGTCCATGGCCTTGCAATCCATCATCCCGAACCTCTTTGGGATCTCTACTGCATACTTCCCTTGTCCAAGGAAGATTCTATCTGCACTCTGCCACACCTCCATGCCAAAAACAAATAGTGCATCATCCCCAAGTTCTTCATCTCGAACTCGGTAGTAAGCTTCCGCTGCGTGTTGGCAATCAATCTATCTTCACCATACCAAGTTCTGCACATATATGATTTCCTATCATGTGTCTCAGAACCAAGTGGCTGCTCTACATACACTTCTTCTTCAACTACACCATTCAAGGAAGCTGTCTTGAATCCATCTGGTGTATCTTCTATTTAATCACTTTTATATTTCTCAATGATGACATCTGCAACATGCTTGATCTGATAGTTCCGTTTGGAATTCATAGCAAACTTCCCTTCATGTCTTGGGATTACATCCCAAACATCATTATTCATGATCGACGGATCATGGAATTTCATTTCTTCATCCCAGATCCTGGGAACTTCAATATCTTCAATATCTTCAATAGATATCTTTGTTGCTGGAACAAATGTTGTAGTTCTTCTTTTGTAGGAGATAGCATACAATCTTTCCTACACAACAAGTTAAATTGCATGATTAGAAAACATCTCATAGTTTTCAGAACAAATTCTTACACATAAAGAAATATGCCATACAGTCATGCAATTATCTTAGCCAATGCTTCAATACAACATTTATCCATATTCCGTAACTTTCTAGATGCCTTCCAATCTCTACCAGAACATTGTTAAGAGTGTGCACAACTCCCAACATGTCAGCAAAGAGGTTTCATTCTAGATAAGTAGCAATGGAATGTTGTACAGTGCCATAGGCCACTTACCCATGCATATTAGGAGTATACTGTTCATCAATGCAATTATTCTAATATGCATAATACACAACCTAATTCGAGGAACATCAGTATATACATTATTGAACAGTATTATTTAAGAAATGACAATTCAAATACTTATATTTGTTTTTTCGTTGGGTGGACTCCCTCTGAGTCTTCGCTTCCTTGCAGGAGCTGCTGGAGTCCTAATCTGAAGTAGCTTCTTCTACACCTTTCTGTTGTGGGATGTAGAGAGATGGTCAACTCCCTCTGAATATCTGCATCCTTGCATAAACCACTGGAGTGTACTCCCTCTTGATCTTTGCTTCCTGGATTACCTGTCCTTGAACTTACATTCATCCTTGGTTCCTATGCATGCTTATTAGTATCATGATTGTGTTATCCTTGTGATCTCATATAAAATCATACATTCATTAGTATACTATTAAAACATAATAATCTCAAGCATGTATAGTCATGATCATTTCAAACAGAAAATAATAAGCATTAGCATTCAAGGTTTATGTAGAATTCTTAAGGTTAGTCATAACATGTCTAAACTTGTAATTACTCAAACCTATGACTCTTCAGGTTAGTTGAATCATCAATCAAGATAAGAGATATATTATGCATAAAACCTGTGATTATTCAAACCTATACCTTCATGATTCTTCTGGTTAGTCATATCATCAATTAAGGTAAGAAACATAATATGCATACAACCATGATTATTCAAACCTATGACTTCATGAATAATCATTATCAACAACAGTATAAGATCCTAACACAAGGTAGGATTCTAACTTGATATAGGAAAAACATACCTGGATTAGCATGCTAGCTATTTATGTCTAACATACTCACATGATGTCTTCTTGTTCTTCTTCAATGACTTGTGCTAGTAACCTGTATATCTCATAGGTTAACTATTACAAAACCAAGTTATACATACCTCGTAAATGGATCTTCTATGAGATCCATGACAATGGATGAATCTTTGTCCTCATGTTATCATGATCATATGTTCTTGGACCAGAACATGATTTGTCTTTCTTGGTGTACCTTTCATGTTAGTAGACAACATAAACCTCATACAACACCATAATGCATTAGTACAATCCTAACCAATGAATATCTTCTATCATGCATTCATAATTTTGTTAAGGTGATAAATCTAAAATCAAAATTGTACTAACCGTAATAACATGAAGACAAACATACCATAAACTTAATCATGGTCAAATATCGAAACATACCTCGATGAGTCATACCTGTCGAGATCGCTTGTAATCTTCTTATATAAGGCCTTAGCCTCATCTCCCTCTGAAACAGGAACTTCTTCACTCAGATGATCAATCCATCTTCTTCTAGAATTAACCCAATCCACTTGATTTGCAAGAACTGGACCTTGAGATGGATATGGGTTTGTTAGAGAAACCCCAAAAATTCAAACTTTGAATTTCAAACTTCTGACATGATAGAAATATGCGCCTTGATGAGCTGATCAAACTGGTATATTCAGAATTTGAAAACTGCAAAGTTTCACTCCTCAATTTTGATTTTGAAACTTCTGGATTCACTGGACGTGACCCTGAACTGGGGTTTGATGAAGCCCACTCTTCCACCCAATCAAAATGTTTGATCCAAATCTCTAAGCTTCTATTTTTCTGAGGAGCTTCCAGCTGTGGTCACAGATTTCAAAAAATTCCCATTTTTACAGAAGCCCTAATTTTCCACTTTTCTGATCAAAGTCCCGAACTAGGGTCTAATCAAGCCCGGCCTTCTGCCCAACCAAAAATTCTGATCTTGGTCTCTAAATTTCTATTTTGATGAGTAGCATCCAGCCTTGGTCTCCGATTACAAAAATTCCAACTTTCTCCAAAGCCCTAAATTCCGGAAGCCATGAATGAAGGTACCAAAAAATAATTCTGTTTTGACAGAAATATGTACCTGATTGTTTCTGGTGTAACTCCGAAATTTTTGATCCACAGAGTCTGAAAAAGTTTCATGAGATAGCCTGACCTGTTATCTTTCCATCCTGACAGGTCTGACCTCAATTGGATTCTCTGAGAGAGAGTTATGCCAAATGTCGCAACGTGACCTGTTTATGGGATAATACAGGAGAGCGCACTTGTACGGAGTGACACGTGTCACTGGTTCAACTTCGGCCTCTGAAAACGTTTTCTGAGATAGTACAGTCTGTGTACTACCTGTCACTTTTCACGAAATTTCATTTGGAGCTTCCTAGCCCAAGATATGACCTTTTTCCCAAGGTCACCTGATTTTGACTCAGATCTGGAAGAGGCAGAAACCCTATATTGTACAGATCATAAATCACAAAGTACAACGAATTAGAGGTTGTACTTTGGACACAAGGTACCTGGAGATCTTAGCTTCGGCCTGTAACAATTTCAGATCCGCAAACTTCGCCAAAACATATTTATAGCAAAGTTATACGATGACTGGTTTTTGCTATATCAAGCCCTAGCATCGTAAGTGCAACAAGTGTCATACATGCCATATCATGCCTTCTTTCAGGCTAGCTCTGATACCATGTTAAATTTTCTGAATTTACTTCAATATGATCTAGGATCTTAACTGAGAGAACAACATGTACAACATATCTACAGCATATCAATCATGGAGACAATAATGCAAGCACACAAGAGACACAAAGATTTACTTGGGGAAAACCATAAAGGTGAAAAACCCCAATAACTTCCTCAGAGATAGATAGAGCAATGATACAACCAACCAAGAGAGATAGCCACAACCTAGCAGCAGATCCTCCTCCTCCATAAGTGTGCCACTCCTCCTTGAGTGCATGTGTGAGAAGTGAGTGAGCAAATAGAGTGCCTCCCGCACTCTATTTATACTTGACTTGACTTGCCTTTTTACCTAACTCATGTAGGCTCGAACTTTACCACATAACATAATGCTGAGTGGGCCGACCCCCAATAGGGTGGTCTAATAACCCTTTGACCCACATGGACGACCCCTAATAGGGTGGTCTAATAACCCTTTGACCCACATGACTTATACAGGGCCGACCCCAAATAAGGTGGTCTAATAACCCATCAAGTATAAGTTACGACACTTACAATATAAATGACGACACTTCCTTATAGAGGAATAATACCATCTCTATAGGAATACAATATACATATATGTGAAATACATTCTGAAGTTACATATACATCAACATGTATTCATGGAAATGTCTATCCTATAGACTATCTATAGAATTTATATAAATGTCAACAATATCACCAAGTTAGTGTTAAAGTCTATTGTGTATGGACCTCTCCAATTATAATTCTACAATGTCGAGCATACATGATACTATTTTTCGGTATTGTGACTTTTGTTTGGTTAAAGATCTTTGGTTCTTTACCATGTTATCGATCTTCGTTGAACTGGAAAATGTAAGGCTCGTCAATGACAAGGGTTTTAAGAACTCATTTCAATAATGATTTTGGGTATAAACCCTGTATGTTTTTGTTTGGAAAAACACATTGTAATTCTCATTCTGAACACAACGACTTCTTTTCTTGAAGTTGTGACTGTGTAACGGTTTAAAAGATATAAATCACGACTTTTGTTTTAAGTTATGAGAGTAAAAGGGAGAGCCAAGGCTCGTCTACTGTATAAATAAACTTTCCTTCTCAGCAATGAAAAATATATGCTATTTAACTTTGTATACGAAGTCTGTGTTAAAATGACTTGAGGCCGTAGGTTGATATCGTGATTTTCATCTTAATATAGGGTTTGTAAGTCTTTGTTTTAAAATGGTAGCTCTAAAATAAGTGCTATTTGTTCTGTGTAGAAATCGTTTAAGTTGACAAACGTATTGCTCTAGGTTGTCAAAGTGAATTTCGTTTCTATACTTAGGTTATCTGAAACCTGTCTCAGATGATAGCTCTGTCAAAGAAATTTAAAAATAGTTTTCTTTTTGTTTGAAAGATGAAATGAATAGGACTAGACCTTAAATCGAGTTTTTCGTTAGAGTAGAAATGTTTAAAATATGAGTTTTCGAAAGGACTTGGATTTCGATCTGTAATCTGTGTAAGTTGAGTTTGTTTTGACTGTAAAAAGAAATAAAGATAAAAAGGAAATCGAAAACCTAACTAGGTTTTGATATGAGTCTTAACTTGGAAATCGATACTTTCAGTTAGAATACCTAATGTAAAATAAATGACTAAAAGCAATGAATTATTTATAGCATTTTCATTCTCTGTTTGAACTGTAAAGTTTTAGGAAATGGATATAGTAAGAAATGAACACAGTGTGTGTATGTGCAATGAGAAATATTGCGTGATGATTGTATGTATAGTCTTGATATGATGGACACATTCATTTGTTTGTGGCTATTCTAATAGTGAATGATGTAAGAAAATATAGTGTGTGATATAGAATGACTGTGTGATTATTTGCATTTACAACATGTGAATGATGATAACAATACTGTTTATTTTGAAGCGGTAATATAAATATGCTTTGTCGATTTACTTTTGAATACTACATAAACTAATAGAATGAGAAAACTATAATATATATATGTAGAGAAGAGAACGATACTTATATTTTATGAAACAATGCAGTAATTTATGACAATTCTAGATATTATACGGTAAGTTTTATTACTGTTAAATATAGGGCAGTATAATAAAAATATAAATCAATCACTGTTCTATCTATTCGAATCAATGGAATTTTCCTATCTTCTAATCTACTTTTAATTTGCGTATCTATAGTAGAGTACGATGCTTCAAAACAACATGTGGAAAAATATAGATATTGGTTTATCAATTCAAAATCATCATTAAACTTAAACATTCAGACTTTAAACAAATCTAGGATTGAATTCTTTTTCGAAGTAGAAAACAAAAAATGCTAATTAAACATAACATAATTATTAACTGAGAATAAGTAGAAAATTTGTAGAACCTGAGTAAATATGTAGGGAAACAAACAGCCCAAGAAGACTGTTCCACCCAACCAATTCCTGAAAACAGTCAAGTATTGTCTTAGGACCCCCGAGCTTGTTCACTAAACCACCAGGAGGAAGAAACTCAGGAAATAGGACTTCTTGCAGTAACAAATAATTTATGAATCTTCAATAGCTAGCAGTCCAATAGACCTGCACCAGCATCTCTGGTTCTTCTCAGCAATATGCAGACTTAAGATTACACTCACCACTAGCCTCCCTATTTGAATCTCTCAGTGATCACCTGATGCACATGAGGAAAATATTCTACAGAAATATTAATTAAGAGCTGCCTTCTCAATTCGAATTTGCCTTTATAGGCTGTCTAGGCCTTTTCAGATGTTACTGGGTCATTAAATGAGCTACCTGCTCACTCCCTCCACCTAGTGGATAATGCCACATTTTTAGGGGTATTTGTCCTATAACCAACAACTAGTGGTGTGATGCAACTGCTGCCATCTGTCCCATACCTTCCAACAGCTTCCATGCCTCCTAGTGGGTCAGTGAACACTCATTTAATAGTCCTCTTAGGTGTTTGTCTCCTAATTAATTTATTTAAATAATAATATTCAGTAATTACATTCATCCATGATCAAAACTGATCATAATTACAAAACTTTGTAATTAAATTTAACATAAAGTATTTTGCAAATAAAATAGTAATTTTCTGAAATTTGGGTAGGTGGCAGGCCGTCACGTATGAGGTTGGGGGGGAGCGCAGTAAGAACAGACTTACTCCTCATCGCCATTATCCTCCAATAGAGTGTAGATTGAGGATTGGAGGTAACGAATCCTAAATCCCTACATGAAGCTCCCGCAAATCATATGCAACGGAAAATTACTAACAAAAGGACCCAACGATGTGGTACCATGTTGATAAAAATAAAATGAGGGACAGATGGACCCGACAAAGTGGTGCCTAGACCCAAGGCAATAACAATTGATGAATATCATGCATTAAGCATATAGGTTTGCATTTAGACCATTTGCACATGAAATAGTTATTTGTAATTAAAATAATGGAGAATATTTGTTTAGGAGCAAATAGTATACTAAAACTTTAGCATACAGACATCTCCACTTGCACCCACAAAAATAAAAACTAGATTGGAGCATCAGGAGGGACAAACTTGAGTAAATATAGGAATGTAGGTGCACTCTCTTAGGAATTAGACACATGGCTGGGTGAGCTAATTATATTTGAATACTTAAAATATTAGACATATTTGGATGAAGAGACATGTGTCCTAGAGGAATTTCCTACTTAAGGAAGGAAATAGGAAGGGGAGGATACCCTATGGCTGGTTGGTTACCGTAATGATTGTAAGACATTGATTTTATTCTATTTTGAGTTTGGCCAGAGGTCTTAGTGGGGGGGGGAGCCCACTTCTAGATATTTAGTGTGTGTGTGAGCTCTACGACCGGATTGCTCAACGGTTCGGGAGGAAGAAGAGTACTCCCGATATGGTTGGGAGGTCAACCGAGGTGTCCACCAGTGAATTCTGAATTTTGGAAGAGGATCGAGAAGAACTTGAGCTCTAGTATCACCGTCAACAACTCGAGCATCCGTCCGTTCAGGTAACATTTATTTAGTTTCAAATATATGTGAAAAATGCATGGATTTTAGATAATGGTTATATCTATTATAAGGATGGAATTATTGTAATCTATATTAGTTGTATAAATTCTTTCTATGAAATGAGCTTGAGTGGGATTGTTGTAAGAAAGGAAGAAAGTGTGAATCCTCACGAATCAATCATGGATGGACATAATATGGTGTATAACACGTTTTATTTATGGGCTTGCTTTAGGTGCCCATGGCATTGTATGAGTCTGTTGATAGTCTTCTAATTGTTCCTTTCTGCTGAGTCAGTAATCCTATAACAGGACCCTAGCATTGTCAAATAAACTACTTTTGCATGTTAAGTTTACTAACTATCGGGAGTCCCATTCATGACAACGTTCTCATTATGCCCATAATGATATCATTGTATTATCACTATATTATTGCTGAAAACTTGTTCTTGTTTTAAGTAAAGGAACGACGATTGATCTTACTATATCTATGCTAGGATATTGTATTCATCAATCATCTCATCAAACTACCGAAACGATGGTGAACGATCTCCATAGATCGATGCCGGGTCATGGTATCATTTTGTATACTTGTATCTTGTTAATGTTATATTATTTCATATGTATGCTACCTGTTTAATTGTTTATACATACCACTCGAGATGGAGGACGGCGATCGGTCTCTATAGATCGATGCCAAATCGTGGTAACATTCATATGTTTGTTATTTGTCTAAACGTTTGTACATACCACTCGGAATGGAGGACGACGATCGATATTCCTAGATCGATGTTGAATCATGGTAACATTCATATGTTTGTTATTTGTTTAAACGTTTGTACATACCACTCGGGATGGAGGACGGCGATCAATATTCCTACATCGATGTCAAATGATGGTAACATTTTATATGTCTTCTATTTGTTTAAACATTTTTACATACCACTCGGGATGGAGGATGGCGATCGATCTCTGCAGATCGATTCCGAATAGTGGTCAAATTTCATAAGTCTTATATTTATAAATTCTTATCCATACCACTTGTTGATGGAGTATGACGATTGATCTCTGTAGACCGATGCCAAATTGGGGTAAAGTTTTCATATGATTGCTTTTGGTTCTAATGTTTTACATAACAGTTCCTAAGAAAGGATGGCGATCCATCTTCATGGATCGATGTCGGATCACCAATACCATTCTCTACTTGTATGTCTGTTTATTGTTTTACATAATAGTTCTTAAGGATGGCAATTGATCTTCATGGATCGATGTCGGATCGCCAATACCATTCTATACTTGTGTCTCTGTATAATGTTTCACATAAAATATCACAGAGAAAGGATGGCGATCGATCATCATAGATCGATGTCGGATCACTGCTATCTTTCCTATGCTTGCGTCTTGTTTGAATATTGGTATATGCAACCTGTTGAAGCAGAAGGCGATCGATCCCTATAGATCGATGCCTAAACAATTAAATAACTTATCAGCCTTGCATACCAATCGAATGGACAGTGATTGATCTCACTGGATCGATGCTGGAACCTTCTGTGGCATTTGTTATACTCGCAGAACGTATAAGTACTGATGGTGATCTACCCTTAAGGTTCAATGACCAAACCATTTGTGCGATTTTGAATAACGTATAACATTAATCATAACCGAATATCGATGGTTTTCTGATTATGTTAATAACTGTATATATATCAGAGTGGGTGGGGATCGATCTCTGTAGACCGATGCCCGATCTCATTCGAAGATGGATTGTTTTCAACACTACGTATACCTCCTCTGTATGATCATCGTTGGTGATCGATCTCTGTAAATCAATACCAAGTGATTGATGTATTACCTTTGTCTGCATTTCATTTAAATTGGAGCACAATCCACTTAGGGATTGACGCAATGTTTACACTTACTGCATATTATATCTATTGTTTTTCTGCGAATTGTCAGAGCATGCATACGATTAAGGGATCGATGCCATGCTACTGCATATAATTCCCATTAATTAATTACAGAGGTTTGGTAATAAATGTATTACGTGTTCAACATCCAATTAGAAAGATCACCGATCGACATTGAGTCGAGCTCATATCTATGTAGATCGAAGGCTCCGAGTCAATCAATATTTGTGTTGTATACATTTAGATAGGATAAGTAGCCGGAGTAAATTTTTGTATGCCGAGTTCCATGACTTGTCATGCTCATTGGGGACATAATCCGTATGTCTTGGGGTTAGCTTTCAAGTCAACCCCATATGGACTATGAGTGGTCCATTAATTATCGAATGCTTAGATCTTGGTTATCTAGTAATGTATTAAATAGACTAGGATTTAGGTGTGAGATTTTCAATTGCTAGGAACTAGATTCATAAGACAATTTCACATGGAATATTTCAGACAATGAGAGAAGAATAATGGAGAGAATAAATTATGGAAATAAATATGTATATTATTCATTGATATTGTAACAATATATAACACATCCTCCATGGATAAAATCAAATTGCTTTGAAGCAATATGGAAAGAGCAAAAAGAAAAGCCTTAGAAAAGATAAAAAACCCCCTAGGTGGCAAAAGCAGTTTCCAAAACTGTGCTAGAGGCTCACGAATTTGGAAAGTATGGTATGGCAGCTCATGAGTGAGGTAAATGGAATGTAATGATGGATTTAGAAGGTTAGATATGATGTGGAGGTCGAATTGGTCAAGTGGCAAAAGATTCCAAGTAAACTAGCTTTATCTTTTCCACTAGAAAGCAGAAAAAACAGGACAAAGCTAACTAAAACTGGATAGTGTCTTTCTAACTCAGGAATGGAATAAAATCAGGCAGAATCCAAGGAAATCTTATCTAGAATCTATCCAAATTTGTTTTTGTGAATGAGGATAGCATGTGGTCCACTAAAAGACAAAACTGACCTATTTTTTTTTTTTTTTACACAAATGGTTGAAGAGCTTTATATTAAAAAAGGAGAATGAAGTACATACTTGTAGGGGGACTGTTCCCTCAAAAAAGAAGCAAAAGGTTCTTGCTTCTGTCTGTCCAGTCCTTGATTTTCAAACAAAACTATTATCCTGGTACAACTGTAAACTTTAACAAACTATCCTAAGACGACCCAGCAAAATACATACATAGCTGAAAACTAGTAAATAACATAACTGTCGAATCCATGAGTGGCTGTCATAACACAAAAAAATAGAGTAACAAAACTGGCCTATTCTACCTAGTCAAAACTCAAGAAATTAATCATAAATGATTAATTAATTTTATCCTAAGTCTAGAATGACATAGTGGGTTTTTTAAATGTTCCAACACCCCCCCTTAAACCTGACTTTATGTGATGGGAATTAGAAAAATATCAGAAATATAGGGCCCAAGCTACAAGGCTTATGGTCACCCCAATACAAAAATAACTAGTCCATGTAAACCGAGGAAACAGGGAAAACCTCATGGGAACAAAACACTCCCTCCAAAAATGGACATGCTTGATGTCTTCATACTGTCATGTTGCTCATTTGAATGAGCTGAATGAGCTGAATGGGCTGCTTCAGAGTAACTGACTTGATGAAGAGATTGTGGATGTCATGATCATGCATCAGTGCATTGATGTTGTGTAGGCAAGAACCATGTGTTGAAGCTCTATGAAGTTCATTTTCTGATGATGGAGGAGCATCAAATTAATTTTTCTTGCTGTTGCAACATACATAATCAAATCTGAAAACATAATCAATTATGGAAGGAAGATCTATGCATACTCCTTCCCAAGGAGAAACAATGAACTCAACAGGATCAATTTATTCTGTAGTTGCAATGTGGTGTACTAGTTCTTGTACTTTCTTCTCAAAATGATGTAGAACCTTTTTGATATTTAAAATGAGATCATGCAGCTCTGAAATATCAGAATGTAAGTCATATGGAGAAGCAATTAGTAAAGGTGTGGATTCTCCATGATCGAACATAATTTCAGTTGAAATTTTTTGAGAAACTAGATCACCTGGACAGCTGAGCGAGCTTGGAGAGTGTGAGGACTTGAATTTTGAACCATGAGTGATGGGGTCATGTCCAAATGTGTGGAATATAAGTCCAAATAATGCCAAAAAAATGGATTTCCAACCAATGAAATATATGCAAGATAAAAGTGCAACAGAGGCAAGTGACACAGTGTAGGAAAACATAGAATTGTGTAGTTTCTTAACCGGAGAAATTGGGGTTTGTAGGGTCTTTTGTGCATCCAAAGGTTGGGAATATGATGTGGGATATGTAATGACCTGCATATCAAAATTTAAATCATCTTCTAAATCAGAATCTAAAAGATTTGAATGATGGTGGAAAGACCTTTCAGAAGACAAGTCAGAAGCTAGTAAAAAATGACTAGTTTTGAGAGTAGACTTGGATGAATTGACTGAAAATTGTTCCAAGGAAGAGGTGTAGGTTTCTGATTCTGATATATCAGAATGTGAATCAATATCAGAGACATCAGAATTATATTTCAGTCTAGCACTCAAAGCATAAACATTATTACCTTTGGGAGAGGCTTGGAGACAGAGTTCTTGTTCTACATCAAGCTTGCCTTGTTCTTTCTTTGCAAAGTCAGGAACATCTATGTTATTCTCTTGAAGCATCTTGGCCATGATGTCCAATTTCTTCTTGAAGCAAGATTTCTTAGGACGAGGGCCTTTGCAGCAATAAGAACACTTGGGCTTCTCCTTCTTCATCTTTTTGGATTTGGAATCTCCATCAGAATCCTCTTCATCTGATAATATCTTCTGTTTGGATTTGTCATTCTTGAAACTCTTTGCTCCATGAGCAACAAGTTAAAAGTCTTTGGAGGGTGATTGATCCCTCATTTGGACCAGCTTGTCCTTTTATTGAGTGAGTGAATCAATGAATGCATCCAAGGTTGGCATCTTCCACTTGGGAACTGCAAGTCTTGTAGAATCAAAAGTAGACACAAATACTGAGTATTCAGAGCTTAGTTTTGATAGAATGGTAAGGATTAATTGCTCATCCTTCTTGTCTATACCACATTGCTTGAGTTGAAGCACTAGGTTCTTGAATTTTGAGATGAACTCCTCCATAGAATTGAAATTACTTGGACTAAGAGAGATCAGCTCAATCTCCAACAAATGACCTCTGAGCTCATCCTATTTTCCAAAGAGAGACTCTAGCTTTGTCCACACTTCATTTGGAGTTGATAGAGAATCGATATGGAATAGAAGATCTGGAGATATAGAGAGACAAAGTAACCCATAAGCTTCATCAAGCCTATTGAACCATTTGGATTTTAATGCAACAGCTCCTGGCTTAGTTTCAAGCCCCATAGTGACTCTATACAATCCTTTGCTCCGAAGCTGGATGATCATATGCGCCTTCCAGTCAAAGAAATTGAAGGGAGTGAGAGTCACAACTTTGGATTGATTTTGGTCCATACTGATGCGCTCCTAGTAATGGTAATACTTGCAAAAAACACTCTTGGAAATTGTTTTGAATCAAGCTAGCTCTGATACCATGTGAGATTTTCAATTGCTAGGAACTAGATTCATAAGACAATTTCACATGGAATATTTTAGACAATGAGAGAAGAATAATGAAGAGAATAAATTATGGAAATCACTCTGTATATTATTCATTGATATTGTAACAATATATAACACATCCTCGATGGAGAAAATCAAATTGATTTGAAGCAAATGGAAAGAGCAAAAAGAAAAGGCTTAGAAAAGACAAAAAACCCCCTAGGTGGCAAAAGCAGTTTCCAAAACTGTGCTAGAGGCTCACGAATTTGGAAAGTATGGTATGGAATCTCATGAGTGAGGTAAATGGAATGTAATGATGGCTTTAGAAGGTTAGATATGATGTGGAGGTCGAATTGGTCAAGTGGAAAAAGATTCCAAGTAAACTAGCTTTATCTTTTCCACTAGAAAGCAAAAAAAAAAACAGGACAAAGCTTCCAAGTACACTAGCTTTATCTTTTCCACTAAAACTGGATAGTGTCTTTCTAATTCAGAAATGGAATAAAATCAGATAGAATCCAAGGAAATCTTATCCAGAATCTATCCAAATTTGTTTTTGTGAATGAGGATAGCATGTGGTCCACTAAAAGACAAAACTGGCCTATTCTACCTAGTCAAAACTCAGGAAATTAATCATAAATGATTAATTAATTTTATCCTAAGTCTAGAATGACATCGTGGGTTTTTTAAATGTTCCAACATTAGGTAGTGATTATATTATTATGGCAATGTCATTTAAGTTTGACTTGTAGTATAATTAATGGTATCTTCATTTTAATTGTGTTCGGATTTTCATACATTGTACATTAAACATTCATATTAACTTGTGTACAGGGTTTACATATGATGTATATTTAATATTCATATCAATTTGGTTTCAGGATTTCCATAAATTGTATATTAATTTATATTTACGTGATGGTAAGAATTTCATGTGTTGTATATTTAATTGTCGAACCAGACAAAAGAATTGTGATTATGCGTAGTTTAGCTCATGGATAAATAGAGTTGGTTAATTAAAGTAGATTGGATGCTTAGAAGAAATAATTGTGGTTTATGAATTTCTTTAATTTAATTACCATGGTCAACACATGTGAATGTATGAAGATAGTGGAATGAGAATTTGATTAGGTTGTGATATGGTTTAGATTAGGGTCTTGGTTAGGAAGATGAGTCTACCTATGCAACTAAGTTAATATATTATTACCTTGAATTTATGTGTCCATAAAGAAATTAAATTCTTATCAACAATCATGATACAAAAGTGACTTATTAATTAATTATAAACAAAAAAAATCCTAACCGAGCCGAACCCTATATCATATAGTTATTACTTTATGGTTAATATATTATACTAATATACTATATAAGTGTTTATATATATATATATATATATATATATATATATATATATATATATACAGAGAGAGAGAGAGAGAGAGAGAGAGATTTTAACAAATAAAGAAAAAAAATATTTAAAAAACAAAATAAATATAATAAAGAATGGGAAACTAAATAAAAAGAAGAAAAAAGAGGGAAAATAAAAAAAACTGGGAGAGAAAATAGGGGAAATTAAATAAAAAATAGGGTTTTGTTTCAAACATATGGGGTGGAGGGATTTGAACATGGACATATGGGTGGTGATATTTGAACATATGCCTCACCCAAATAATCTCAACCGATCACAGATCCTTCTAAATTTGAAAAATATATAATATAGTTACTATATATATTATAATTAATATGTATTAGTAACATATAATATTAATATATTTTAATCTATAGTCATAAAGTATTATATTTTATATATAATATTATAGTATGTTAATATATAATATAATATTATATAATATTATGTTAATATATAATATATTATATCATAATATGTTAATATTTACTAATATATAGATATTATAATATGCTAATAGGCTTATATATTATAGTATTATTATAATATGTTTTTAATATATAAATATATTATATAAATATATAATATAATAATATTATGAAATTTTAATAAATTCAGATGGGAGTGAAAGAAAAATTGAGGAGAAAGAAACGGGGGGAAAGAAACATTAGGGGAAAGAAATTTGGAGAGTTTTGCGGACATGCCAAGCAGCTCCACGGGGATTTTTTGAGATATTTGCAACAGTGGAGGATCCCTTTATGTGACTCATAGAAGCTTAACTAGGAAACGTAGTTTCAAACACTAATTCAATGAGTTCAGGTAAGTCCCAAAGCGGCTTAGAAATGAATTTATGGTTTGGACGAGAAATAAAATTGAGTTAGATTTAGGATTTATTTAATTATTTTTAATTTATTATTTTTGGATGTGCAGAGCATTTCTTGTCGTCGTATGGGAATCATTATGCTTCAATAACATCAGATTTCCTCTAGCTATGGTGATTGTCGCAGTGATTGCAACGGTAGCAATCACATTGGAAAATTTTGTTCATGTTTGTAAGCAAAACGAGTAGAGGAACCCAAAGTTATGAGTTTTGGAATTGCAACTAGCATCTATTATATGGTATACAAGATGGATAGAGGGAAAGAATTCAAATGAATATTAATCCATCTCAAGCAAGTTCAAACATTGGTATTTTAATGCCCTAACTGTCATAGCATGCCCACTTAAGCAAACACCCAGCTGAAGGCCAACAACTACTTTGGCTTTGTTTAAGAACTAGAACATAATTTAATGACTAATAAAGAGCTTATTAGCGAGGTGAAAATTTAGTATCAATACTGATAGTATTAGGAGAGATGGAAACTAATGGATAATTTTTTATGCTTTCACCATATTGGAAGGGAACTGCTAATAACCGTGAAATGTATAACTCAGCCTCACATTTTCAATACTTGCAATCTATACTTAGCCCAATTCCATGTGAAATTGCCCACATAAGATCCAAAGAGATGATGTAAACCTCACAATGAAAGAATTAGGAATAATAGAAGAAGAGACAAGCAATAGAACTTAGATCCAAAGAAACTCTGATTGAGGCAGAATAATTACACATGTTACTATTAACAGAATAATGAACTGGTAAATATACAATGCTGAGTATGAGGATTCGAATTCACCAGGAGGAATTCGAATTGGCCTTCATGCACAGATCCATAATCAGTGGAGATTCATCAATGCCTAACTAGGAGTCCAGCTTCTCATCAGTGAAGTCATCAATGCACAAGTAATGATCAACCGGGAGTCAAACTGAGTCTAACTGAATGTGGTTGGTGTAACTGGCACATGGAAGCACTAATATAGTGAAGGAGGCTCAGTGGAGGGTGCCATAGGTTCTAACTAGAGTTAGAATGGTTAATCTAGTCTCACTGGAGGTCCAACAGAGTGATAAACTCAGTAAAGAGTCAGTTAATCCTTAAATCAAGGAAATAACTAAAGATAACTCAATATAACTGAATATAACTGGACTGGTAGGTGAAGAAGGTGCCCTTGTCATGCAGTGGAGAAAAGGAGGGTGCATTAGTCACTGGGAGTCCTAGAAATGATCTGAAAGAAGATCTGGGGGCTAGTTTGCCGAGGACTAGGTGCTGGGACTGATGACCTAGAATGCATGCAAACCCTAATTTTGCATGCATGACTGAAAATGAAAATGACTGGAAAGCTAGTAGGACTAGGATGGAGTATAGGAATATCCTAAAACCCTCCCTTAATCCATCCTGGGCCTTGGTAACTAGGACCAAAGGTCACCCATACAATAAATGAAATGATAATAAAATACATAACTATCCATAAACTGAGGAAATGGGGAAAAAACCTCATGGGAAAAATACCCCCCCTCAAAAGAATAGTAAATAACTCAAAGAACCATCATGTAGAAAAGAAAGAAGCTTTCATCAGTGAAAACTTTTGTAAAAGACTTGGCAAGATGATCCCATGTAGGAAGGTCTCCCACTGTGTGGAGGATGAAGCAAGTCTTTCAGGAACTTTTTCTGTATCTGGAGCGAATGGAACATGAGTAGCCTTCCCAAAAGATGGAAGAGAGAATGCCATCATCATGTTGCATCTCTTATGGAGAGATGGATGGCATAATGCAAGGTTAGCATGCTACTGAAGTCTAGTAGTTCTGTAAGCAAATAAATCATCAACTATGTTCTCAATAGTAGCAAGGACTATGTGAGAACATATTTCTCTTGAATCTGGATTGAGAATAGGTGTTGGTTCTGAATCTTCTTGAACCATGATCTCAACATCAAAATCTTGATCTTCTTCTTCACTAGAATAGGAGTCACTGGAAGAGAAGTCACTGCGATCTTCATCAGAATATGAAGGAATAGTTGGAGAGAAGGGCATGAAGTGTGAGAACTCATATGCCTTTGAGGCGTGATTTGCAATCCCATTCGCTATAACCTTTCCAGTGGAGATTTCTGTAATATCTACTATGTCTGGACCAAAAATTACTTGTTTTGGAGATCCTGTATGAGTCATTTGATATACTAACAACAAATTAGCTATAAGAGAAGGAACAAATAAGACATTTTTGAACTTACCATGCTCCATATGAACTGTACCCAAACCTTTGGCAGAAATCTGAGAGTTGTCTCCCATGTGAATGGTAGGCCCATCTTGGAGATCCAAAGAGGAGAAGGATTCTTCTTGTGCCATCATGTGGTTGGAAGCTCCAGAATCTATGAGGAGAGCTTTTGTCTTTGAAAAACCAGCCATCAATGCAGGACAATCATTAGATCCACTTCCAGAATCAGACATCTTTGCTTCTTTTGGAACAACAATTTGGTTTTGTTCAAGAAGCTTGGTTAGAAGATCAATCTTCTTATGCATGCAGGCATGCTCAGGATGGTTTCCTCTCTTGCAGTAGGTACAATTTGGTCTCTTTTGTTTGTCATTCTTGGATCTTGAAGGTTTCTTGCCTTTGCCTTTTTGTCCCCCTTTTGCATTCGCTCCACTTGATTCACTAGCTAAAAGAGCTAGATCTCTGGAGGTTTTGATGGCACCCATTTGAAACAGTTTGTTCTCTTCTTGAGTGAGAGCTTCAATGAAGTCACTTAAGGTGGGAAACTTCCATCCAGGGATGGACATTCGAACAGAATGAAAGGTAGATACAAAGACAGAAAATTGAGATCCAAGTTTTCTCAATATAGAGAGTATCAATTGCTCATCACTTTTAGTGATGCCACATTGCTTGCAATGCAAAACCAAATTCTGAAATTTGGAGAAGAAATCTTGGATGCTCTCGAAATTGCTAGGTTGAAGGGCAACCAATTCATTCTCAAGAATGTAGCCTCTCAGTTCATCTTGTTTGCCAAAAAGACTCCTCAATTTTATCCTTAAATCATATGGAGACTTCAATCCATCAGTATGAAACAATAGATCATCAGATATATGAAGGTATATGAATCCAAAGGCTTCATCCATTTTGTTTAGGTGCTTGATTCTCTTTTCAGCTTGATGTGGTATGGCATCTTTTTCCTCAACTATTCTAGTAAACCCTCTTGATTGCAAGAGTATTATCATCTTCCTCTTCCATTCGAAATAATTGAAAGGAGTGAGAAGTATAGAAGAAGGAGCATTCGAATTGCTCATCTTGACTGCTTGAACAAGTGCAAATAGAAGGCTACTGAATCTGCTGCTGCAACTGTTGGAACTTCAAAAATACCTGCAAAAAAACTCTCAAGAATGGAGGTAGAATATACTCTCAAGGCTCTGATACCATGTGAAATTTCCCACATAAGATCCACAGAGATGATGTAAACCTCACAATGAAAGAAATTAGGAATAATAGAAGAAGAGACAAGCAATAGAACTTAAATCCAAAGAAACTCTGATTGAGGCAGAATAATTACACATGTTACTATTAACAGAATAATGAACTGGTAAATATACAATGCTGAGTATGAGGATTCGAATTCACTAGGAGGAATTCGAATTGGCCTTCATGCACAGATCCATAATTAGTGGAGAGTCATCAATGCCTAACCAAGAGTCCACCTTCTCATCAGTGAAGTCATCAATGCACAAGTAATGATCAACCGAGAGTCAAATTGAGTCTAACTAAATGTGGTTGGTGTAACTGGCACATGGAAGCACTAATATAGTGAAGGAGGCTCAGTGGAGGGCGCCATAGGTTCTAACTGAAGTCAGAATGGTAAATCTAGTCTCACTGGAGGTCCAACAGAGTGATAAACTCAGTAAAGAGTCAGTTAATCCTTAAATCAAGGAAATAACTGAAGATAACTCAATATAACTGAATATAACTGGACTGGTAGGTGAAGAAGGCGCCCTTGTCATGCAGTGGAGCAAAGGAGGGCGCATTAGTCAATGGGAGGCCTAGAAATGATCTGAAAGAAGCTCCGGGGCTAGTTTGCTGAGGACTAGGTGCTGGGACTGATGACCTAGAATGCATGCAAAACGCATGCAAACCCTAATTTTGCATGCATGACTGAAAATGAAAATGACTGGAAAGCTAGTAGGAATAGGAATGAGTATAGGAATATCCTAACATTCCACTCATTTGTTTTCCATCTGTACTTTTCCACGGAAGCTCCTCTTCCTTCCCCCATCCGCATCTTTAAATTTTGACACCTGATATATTTTAACACCTATGCATATTTTGAGATGACCTATACCATAAATACAACAACAATGGAACAAAATCCATAAATAAAATCTAGGTCAAGAGGCTGAGCAGGTGGGAATATCGTTAATCTCCTCTTCACTTAGCAACGGAAGAGTGCTCTCATGATCAACCATTGGAAAACAAATATCAAATGGAATTATTAACCTTGGATTGAGCAAGAATAATAGGAGATAAACCCAAAGAAAGAATGATATGAAATCATGGACAATGTGAAGATAGGATATTGATGTAGGAGCATCGACCTAATTCTTATATTTTCTGATTGAAGCAATTAATGTTATTGCCTTGTAATAGTTCTAGAATGACTAGGGTTAGTTGTTGTTTAGTTGTTATTTGGATTTTGATTGTAATAATGGCGAATTGCCATCGGTATCCTCGAATCTTGCAAGAGGGTACTCAAGGATAGGGTTTTTTATCTAATCATTGTGTATAGGAGTCCCGATCCCGCTTATCCGGATTTGAGAGGTTTATGGACTCTTATTTAATCTTTGAATGTAATTGATTGAATGGTTTTTGATGAAATGAAGAACAAAGTTCCTGAACTCTGCAATTAGATCGTGTATTATTTCCTTCTTTCAATAACCAGAAGTGTGTAGATTCTCTGCATAAGTATGAATGATGTAGATTAACCGGATATTCTGAAATCTATGTTGTGATATTCCCATTCGAATACATAGAGGTGGATTTGATCATTCCTGTGATCAATTTACGTAGTTACAGTCTATAAAATTCATAGAACAAACATTGAATGGTCGAGATCTGACCTGAGGAAGAATATCGACGGTTTTGGGGTGTTTTGGTAAAGCCAAGGTTGAGATTATTCAAATTTGGGGTAAGCTGAGATCCGATGGTGGAGATCGCATCTGAGTACGAAGAAGAAGATCAACGGTGGGGAAACCTCATCATGAGATGAAGTTGCGTGGAAGATAACAATACACAACTCATAGGTGAACGATCTTGAAATTGATCACAGATCGACGATTGGGAAAAGCTCCGCAAATATCAACGGTTCGGAAGACACTTTGTGGAATGAAGACCTCCACACTTGCGGAAAGGAGTGATACACACTTTGCGGAATGAATTTCTCCTCACTTGCAGAAAGGAATGATCCGCACTTTGCAGAAAGAAGTTGTCTGTAGTTGCGGAAAGAAGATCTCCACATTTGCGGAAGGGAGGTATCCGCAATTGGGGAAAGGTGACATCTGCATATTGCGGAAAGAAGGAATCCGCATATTGCAGAAGGACGGATTGCGGAAAGAACCTTGTGGAAGATGCATTGCAGAAGGACGTCTTGCGGAAGGATCCTTGTGGAAAGAGCCTTGTGGAAGAAGCGTTGTGGAAAGAGGCTTGCGTAACAAAAATTGCGGAAGACTTTTCTTTCGACACTCCGCAAAAATGTAATTCCCTCAATCCGCAATTCTTATAAAATCTTATTTACGCCTGGTTGGAATCCACATTGCGTAAGGAAGACTTAGATAAACTACTAAGTTTAGAGGTTCTACCAAACTTAGAAGCTAACTATTCCTGGGAGGTGGATCGAATTAGTTTACTGGTTTGAGTTTGCATCAATTGGTATCAGAGTCGAGGAAAAGATGCCACCAAGATGAGGTCGAGCACGTGGAGTTCCAGTTGGAGGTGGTTGAGGAAGACAAGTTGCAGATGCAGATGTAGATATAAAAAGAGAATTACGACGAATTCGAGCCAGAATGGAAGCTATGGAGAGAGGAAATCGAGGGAGTTTAGATATCAGTGATGAAGAGGAATCTTCTGAAGAGGAACCATAAGAGGTTGATGAAGAAGTGAAGGTATTGAGGATGCTGGTGAAGGCTGGTAGCAAACCTAAAGTGGAAGTCCCCATGTATGAAGGTATACTGAACGTTGAAGAGCTCATGGACTGGATAAATGCTTTGGAATAGTACTTTGACTTTGAAGAAGTTGAAGACAAAAAGAAGATGAAATATGTAGCAATGAGACTGAAAGGACATGCAACCATTTGGTGGGATGAACTATAGATCCATAGAGAAAGGAAAGGTAAGTCCAGAATCAAAAGTTGGGATAAAATGTTGGGTAAAATTAAAAGTCAATTTATGCCTAAGGATTATCAGTTAACTCTCATTAGGAAGCTGCAGAATCTTAGACAAAAAGGTATGACTATTAAGGAATATACTTAAGAGTTCTTTAGGCTGAGTATTAGAGTTGGATAGACACAAAGAGACATAGAGAGAGTGGCCAGGTATATAAATGGACTATGGTATGAAATATAGGATGAGATCATCTTATTGAATTTCATAACTGTAGAAGATGCTTATCAAGCATCCTTGAAAGTAGAAGAGAAGCTACTGAGAAAACAGAACCAGAAGAATAGGGGAAGTACAACAAGAGGGAAAGGATTTTCAAATAGAGGAGGAAAGTATGAGGCTTCTAGGAATGAAGCAGAAGGTTCTAGTATCCAATCACCTCAAAGAGGAGGATTCCGGGGAGGCATATTTGGTGCTAGTGGAAGAGGCATAAGCAGAGAAGTGAAATGCTAGGCATGTGGAGAGATTGGACACATGTCATGGGAATTCCCAAAGAACAAACCAATAGCTCAGAGGAATGAAAACATTGCTGAGGCTAGAGAGGAGTCCAATGAGAAGGCAAAGATAGGAAATCCTCCAGAGGAAGGAGAATCTCTTATGATGAAAAGCGTTTTGGTGAAAACAGAGAAAGAAGTGCATGAGCCAACACAAAGAAAGAGTCCATTCAGGACTAAGTGCAAGTCACAAGGGAAGTGTTGTAAGGTGATCATTGAAAGTGGTAGTACAGATAATTTGGTCTCCACTGAGATGGTAGAGAAGTTTGGATTGAAGAGGATGAAACATCCCACTCCTTATAAAGTTCCTTGGTTGCAGAAGGGACATCATATCTTGGTGAATGAGCAGTGCAGAGTAGAGTTACAAATTGGTAACTACAAAAATGTGATATTATGTGATGTGATGCCTATGGATGTGTACCATATACTCTTAGGAAGGCTATGGTAATATGACAGAAAAGTTGTTCATGATGGAAGGAAAAACACTTATACACTGGAAAAGGATTGAAAGGAGCATGTGTTGCTACCTTTGAAGGATGAGATAGTTCGAGAAGACACAGGACCTAGTATTTTTCTAATGACTGGGAAAGAGCTACTACAATAAGTCAAAAAGGATGAAGGACTACATTTTTCCCTTGTTGGAAAACCAAAGGTAATTTTAACTTCTACAAAATTAGATGATTTTCCTATTGAAGTTATAATTCTGCTTGATTGTTTTGTTGATATTATTGTGGATGAGTTACCAAATGATTTACCTCCTATGAGAAGTATTAGTCATCATATTGACTTAATACCTGGTGCAAGTTTACCAAACAAGGCATCTTATAGGTTGACACCTCAGGAGAATCAAGAGATTAAATAGTAGGTACATGAATTAATGGATAAAGGCTTGGTGAAAGGAATTTTAAGTCCCTGTGCAGTGCCTATAGTGCCAAGTCCAATGAAAGATGGTGCATGGCATATGTGTACTGATTCTCAAGAAATTAATAAGATCACTATCAGGTATAGATTTCCCTTACCCTGTATTGATGATTTGATGGATTGTTTAAGTGGGTCCAAGTATTTTTCAAAGATAGATTTGAAGAGTGGTTATCATTAGATAAGAATCAGGGAAGGGGATGAATGGAAAACTACATTCAAGACCAATAATGGGTTGTATGAATGGTTAGTAATTCCTTTTGGGCTTACTAATGCACCTAGTACTTTTATGAGGTTAATGAATGAGGTGTTGAAGGAGTACATTGGGAATTTTGTGATAGTATACCTAGATGACATTCCAATCTTCAGTCAGAATAAGGAAGAACACTCGATACATCTCAAATTGGTGTTGAGTACCCCATAGAAGGAAAAATTACTGATAAATTTGAAAAAGTGTAGTTTCATGAAGCATGAGTTAATGTATTTGGGTTTTGTAGTCTCAGAAGAAGGATTGAAGATGGATCCAGAAAATATACAAGCCATCCTTAGTTGGCCAATTCCAAAAAATTATTTTGAGGCCAGAAGTTTTCATGGTCTGGAAAGTTTTTATAGGAAATTCATCGGGAACTTTAGTCAAAATTTTGCACCCATAATAGACACCTTTAGGGAAAGTAGACAACCTTTTAAATTGAAAGAAGAAGCAGATATAAATTTCAATCTATTGAAAAAGAAGATCATTGAGAAGCCTATTTTGGCTTTGCCAAGTTTTGATAAAGTTTTTCAAGTAGAGACAGATTCCAGTGGGACAACAATTGGTGCTTTTCTTTGCCAAGAATACAGACCGGTAGCATATTTTAGTGAGAAGTTAAATGAAGCAAAACATAAATATTCCTCATATGACAAAGAATTGTATGCTCTTGTGCAGGCTCTTAAGAAGTGGAGGCATCATTTGATGCCCAAAAAATTTGTTTTGTATTCAGATAATCATGCTTTACAATTTATAAATAGTCAACCAAAGTTGAATCAAAAACATGCTAAGTGGGTGGAATGTTTGTAGAATTTTAATTTTGTGATCAAGCATACAAGTGGGAAATCTAACAAAGTCGTTGATGCTTTAAGCATAGTGAATTTAATTCCATAGGATATTAAGGTTAGTACTTTGGGATTTGAAAATTTCATTAACATGTATAAAGAGGATGTGGATTTAAAGGATATATATATATATATATATATATATATATATTATATATATATATATATATATATATATATATATATATATATATATATATATATGCATACTGTGAGAATCTAGTTTCCCATAACATAAGCCAATGGTCGGACTACATGCTACAGGAAGGGTTACTATTCAGAAACAGTAAACTGTGCATTCCAAATGGTTCTATGAGAGAAAACTTGATAAAGGAGAAGCATAGTGGAGTTTTGTCATGTCACTTTGGCCAGGACAAAACATTTTCTCAGGTGAGTACTTTTTATTTTTGGCCAGGAATGCAACAGGATGTTAAGAATGTTGTTGAGACATGCAGGATATGTCAACACGCCAAAGGGAGGAGACAGAACACTGGATTGTATCAGTCCATGCCTATTCCAACTAGGCCTTGGGATTACATCAGTATGGATTTTGTTCTGGGATTGCCTAGAACTCAGAGGGGTAATGATTATATTTATGTTGTAGTGGATAGGTTTTAAAAAATGCCTCATTTCATTGCTTGTGAAAAAACCAATGATGCAACAAATATTGCTAATTTGTTGTTCTTAGAAGTTGTTAAATTGCATTGTCTACCTTTGAACATTGTATCAGATGGAGACACTAAATTTGTTGGTCATTTTTGGAGAACCTTATGGAATAAATTGGGAACCAATCTTAGTTTTATCTATGCTTATCACCCTCATACTGATGGCTAGACTGAAGTGGTAAATAGAATCTTGGGAAATATATTGAGAAGCCTTGTTTATGAGAATCCAAAACAGTGGGATTTAGCTCTTGCTCAAGTTGAGTTTGCTTATAATGATTCACCTAACATGAGTACAGGTATGAGCCCATTTAAGATTGTGTATGGGATAAATCCAAGAGGGGTGTATGAACTCAGGAATTTGGGAAAGATGGAGAAGAGAAGTGCAGATGGTGAAGAATTTGTATATAGTATGCAGGAGCTACAAGAAAATGTCAAGAAGAAATTGCAGGAGAGTGCTAGCAAATACAAACAGAGAGCAGATCTAAAGAGAAGGGAAGTTGATCTTCAGGTTGAATATTTGGTAATGGCATATCTTAAGAAGGATAGGTTTCCTAAGGGAACCTACAATAAATTGAAAATCAAGAAAATTGGTTCTTGTAAAATTTTGAGAAAGTTTTTTGCAAATGCATATGAAATTGAACTTCCTTCTGATTTTGAAATTTTTCCAATTTTTAATGTTTCAGATTTGAATCCTTTTAAAGATTCAGGTGTTCATAGAGAAGGGATGATTGCAGGTGAATATGGTCAAGTGTTATATTGGAAAGTGCAGTTACTTCAGAAGGAGCAACCAAAGAGTGAAGCTATACTTGACAAGAGGATTTCAAAGAAAATTAGAAACAAAGATTACTTTCAGTATTTATTCAAGTGGAAAGGTCAGCCATCTGAAGGTGCAATGTGGATGAAAACAATGCAGATTTGTAAGTTCGATGTGGAACCTGAAGACTTATTGAAGAATTATTTTTCTCCCCTCGAGTATGATGCAAGAGCATCAACCTAAGTCTTATATTTTCTGATTGAAGTAGCTAATGTTATTTCCTTGCAATAGTTTTAGAATGACTAGGGTTAGTTGTTATTTGGATTTTGATTGTAATAATGGTGAATTGCCACCAGTATCCTCAAATCTTGCAAGAGGGTACTCGAGGATAGGGTTTGTTATATAATTGATGTGTATAGGAATCCCAATCCTACTTATCCAGATCTGACAGGTTTATGGACTCTTATTTAATCTTTGAATGTAATTGTTTGAACAGTTGTTGATGAAATGAAGAACCGGGTTCTTGAACTCTGAAATTAGATCGTGTATTATTTCCTTCTTTTAATAACTAGAAGTGTGTAGATTCTGTGCATAAGTACAAATTGTGTAGATTAGTACGAACTTCTGAAATCTATGTTGTGATATTCCCATTCGAATACATAGAGGTGGAATTGATCATTCCTTTGATCAATTTCCGTAGTTACAATCTGCAAAATTCATAGAACAAACATTGAACAGTCGAGATCTGATCCGAGGAAGAAGATCGATGGTTTTGGAGTGTTTCTGCAAAGCCAAGGTTGAGATTATTCAAATTTGGGGCAAGCCGAGATCAGACAGTGGAGATTGCATCCAAGTACGAAGAAGAAGATCAACGGTGGGGAAACCTCATCACTGGATGAAGTTGCGTGGAAGATAACGATCCACAACTCATTGGTGAACGATCTTGAAATTGATCGTAGATCGACGTTTGGGAAAATCTCCGCAAAGATCAACGGTTCGTAAGCCACTTTGCAGAATGAAGTCCTCCGCACTTGCGGAAAGGATTGGTCCACACTTTGCGGAATGAAGTCCTCTACACTTGTGGAAAGGAACGATCCGCACTTTGCGGAAAGAAGTTGTGTGCAGTTGCGGAAATAAGGTCTCCGCATTTGCGGAAGGGAGGTATCCGCAATTGCAGAAAGGTGACATCTGCATATTGTGGAAAGCAGGAATCTGCATATTGCGGAAGGACGCATTGTGGAAAGAACCTTGTGGAAGACCCATTGCCGAAGGACGTCTTGAGGAAGGAGCCTTGTGGAAAGAGCCTTGCGGAAGAAGCGTTGCGGAAAGAGGCTTGCGAAACAAAAATTGCAGAAGACTTTTCTTTCGACACTCCGCAAAAAGGTAATTCTTGCAATCCGCAATTATTATAAAATCTGATTTACACCTGGTTGGAATCCACATTGCGGAAAAAAGACTTAGCCAAGCCGCTAAGTTTAGAGGTTCTACCAAAATTAGAACCTAACTATTACTGGGAGGAGGATCGAATTAGTATACTGATTCGAGTTTGCATCAGATACTAAGCATGGAGAATATATGTGTGTGTGTGTTAGACATGGGATCCTACGGCACCGGTAGGGTTAACCCAGAATGGGTCGTGCCAACCTTGCATAAAGAAGTGACTGGAAATTGAATACCAATATAGTAGATAGTCCAAGTTGGTGGTATTCCATGACTATGATTTTCGGATGCAACAAGGGTTTTGGCACAATCAACATAGATTTAAGTTCATTTGATACCCAGAAGAGACTGAAGGACATTCTAGCAGAAGGGATTTGGGTATAACGCAATATCCAAATTCATTTCTTCCAATTTTGCACTGATTTGAGATTTCTAATAGAAGGAAAGCTGGTCCATTCCCACTTGGTGAGTACTAGAAGCGATCTTGATGTTTTTCTTCACAACAGACTTGTCCATATGTATGCCAAGTGCAGGATATTGGAGGATGTATGTAATATGTTCAACAAAATGTCTGAATGCAAAATGGTATCCTGGACTATCATGATCGCACTATATGTACATAATGGACATGGCGAAGCATCCCTGAAACTATTTTTCCAAATGTATAGGGAAGGAATAAGGACTGATCAATTCAGTTTCTCCCAGTATATTAAAGACAATTGCGAGTTTTATGGGCTTGGAACAGTCAAAGAAACTCCACGCCTATATAGTTAACACAAAATTTAAGTCAAACATCTTTGTGCGAAATGCTCTTGGTACATGTTATGCTAAACGTGGTTTACCAAGCATAAGATTATTGTCCGAGCTCATCTCCAAAATTACCAGGCATGATATTATTGTCCAAGGTCATATTCAAAATTACCAGGTGTGAGATTATTGTCTGGGATGCCAATCACTTCCATCATTTTAAGGGTGGAATCTGTTCTTATAGGGATTATTGGTGATGCCAAGTAAAATAAGAAGTAAACAGATTGAACTGCACAAGATAAGATTTGAAACTGAAGCTTATATTGGCATCTTGTCTGTTAGGTACTTTTAACCATGTTTGAGGACAAATTATACCCAAAAACCAAAAAAGATTATGTCATGCTTGATATATTATCCCACAAGATGGAGGATGTAGGGTATGTGCTAGAGACAAATTTTTTTTTTCATGATGTGGAGGAACAAAGTCTTTTCCACCGTAGTGAAAAGTTGGATATTGATTTTAGGCTTGTCAGCACAACTGATGGGACATGTATTCATGTCAAGAAGAATCTTCATGTAAGCCAAATGATTATTTCCCAGGATGCCAATTGCTTCCATCATTTTAAGGGTGGACCACATTCTTGTGGTGATTATTGGCGATTACTATGAAGGGTCTGATGCAAAGCATTATGTTGTTTATAGTTCTTTATTGAATAAATTTCATGTTGAAGAAGTTTAAATGCAACAACCATAAAGTTTCAATGTACAAGGTAAATAAATATCAGTTTGTAGCTTCATGAAGATCATTCCACATAACACTTTTTAATGATTTAATTGGTTTTTATTCATGCTTATGCAAAATATCAATTCAAAGGGGAATTGTTAACCTATGTCATGTCCTTTCTTATTCTTTTTTTATGGATTCTATTGTTAGAAGTACTGCATTGTGTAGATAGTGATTCAAATAATTTCTTGTTATATGTTTATCCCAGCTATATATTATGTCAAGTAGAGAAGTCATGGATGATTTCTCTTCTTTTAGAATTAAACATATCTTATATTAAATAAAATTTCGAATGTATCAAGTGAATAAATTTAGGAGGATATAGGCCCAAGGGTAAAATACGCTAAGCCAACATACGAAGGAAGGTGTTTCATTTTATCTCTAAACCCAAGTTGTAGCATAAAAATATTCATCTTAGCACTGCTCTGAGCAGCCAGATGATAACTCGACATTGAAAGTTCCCTGATGTGATGAAGGGTGGAGTCGTCATTGAAGGTGGTTGGACACCTTTTGCACACAAAATATAGGCCTATAAGGTAAACACCTCCAAAAATTCCTTCCATGTTGACTATTCATCCAAACATTTCCCGAAACTGTACTCCTTCATTGGTGCACATCAAGGAAGAGGGTTGAAACCTCTGCTTTTGATGATATATTTTTAACTAATGTGGAAATGATAAACATTTATTGCACATATTATTTTTGAGTATTTATTAATGCATGTTATATATGTCCTGGACAACTGAATATGTAAGCTTTGCATGTCATTGATTTGTTTTTTTAATGTTTTGATTGTCCTTTGTTTCATATTGATTTCCTTCCTAAATTTATTTAGTCATGGGTTGAGAAAGAGTGGTGGGTTGTTCTTTCAAAGCTTCAAATGATGAACACCATAAAATACAGGGTTGATTGCCAGGTAAACTAAATGTTGTTACATTGGTAATGGCCAGTCATTTTTTTGGTAAAATGGTGGTCAATTCTAAAGGTTTTGGAGTGTTAGATTTCCTTAACTTCTAAATTTCTAGGTTTTTGAGGCTTGCATGATTACATTTTATGAACTTGTGTTTGACTTGTGCTGTTGCAAAATCAGTTATGTGCATTTAGATATACTCTTTATATGGTTTTCTTCTTTTTCTTAATATCTATGGGAAAATATAATTATTTCTCCCTAGTTAACCATTATGAGCACATGAACTTGTATCTAATGATATATTTTCTTTCGAGATTTGTTGCAACAACTACATTCAGAAAACAAGCTAGGTAGAATATTTTTTATTGGATTGGAGGAGAAGTTTAAAACATATGTTGTTGAAGCAATTAAAAACTTTCATGAGCATAGGTACTTCCATGCTATTGCAACACTCTATATTGTGGGTGATATAGATAACATTCGAAAGATGGTGTATCACATATATGTATGTTGCATCTCTTGAATTTATTGTTGGTTTGTTTAGGATTCGAGATACTCATGCCCTTAAAAGATGTGATATATGGTTGACTAGGCAGTTTTTATATAAGCAATGAAAAGTGATTATTTTGTTGCTTCAATATGATGATACTTACGATGTTTTGTAGTCACCCATTTACATGTCATGTTTGGGTGAACTCCCTATGGAAGTGAATTATCTATGGTACATCCTACAAATGAATTTGGTACCATGGCCAACTTTATTGCTCCCAAGTTACCAACTGTATTAAATGGTTCTATTATTGGTGAAACATGATCTCTTGTTTGGTTAGAGATATGAAAGGCAGGTGTGAGCATGTTTGCTGGAGCCTCACTCTTTAAGTTGGTTAATATTGGATTGGCTATACTAAAAGTCTTTTCTGGTATGTTGGGAATATGTGAGATACATACATTTATATTATTGTGTTAATATATGGTTAAATAAAGTTTAGCATGGGACCAAATTTATTATACAAAGTTGAATTGAATAGTTTTTTTAAGTTGGTGGAATCTCTCTTTATAATATGAAGAAAATAGATTAATTAGTTTGATTTCATGGTTGGCCATGATGAACATGAGGTGCAAGATTATCTATGGTTTTATTTATCTGGTATTTTCTTGAATGTGCAGTCAAATGTTTTGACTATAGGTAAAACCATTGCTTAGTGCATCCCAAAATAAATGAGCCTCTGTGTTACATGTGGAGTTGAACATATTCAAACCTCTGCGTAAATTATCGAAGGAAAGTAGATTAAATTTAGAGTGAGAATTTAATCTACTATAAGTTGTGTTATTACACTTTTTTTCTTTGTCTAGTGATTTCATATTATGTTCAAAACATGTTTGCAAAACCTAGAATTGCAAATTGGAACCACAGTTAATCGCTCTAGATCCAATGTGGACCATTGGATTCTTTGATTGACGGTTGAGATTTGGTTTAGATGGTCAACTCGTAGTCAATTAAGAATCTCAGGCATTGGATTGTAGAATCAACACTTTTACATATATAAAATTTGGTTATAAAACTTAAATTAATACTGGTGGTTAAATTTTAGTCCCAGAGTGTGAGTGTTGATAAACTTAGTGGAATTTGATCAAAGTTAAAGAAGGTCCACAAATAGTTAATCAAAATGTGTTCAACTATTGTACATGGAGGATAATATTTCTCTCACCTGCACCAATTTCCAATAGGGAAAAATCCATCAAGTAATCACACGGGATGGCACTTGTTTGACACTTGGCTCTCGATCACCTGAACATTTTATCCTTGAAAACAATAGGGTAGAATTTGATTTTAAATTCAGAAAGCATGTAATATATTCAAATCCAAATCGACCAAGTTTCTAAAGTATGACAAAATGAAAGATCAAAACCATTGACTTCTAGAGACCACAATTATATATCATATAGATACCCTCTGTGATAGTGTCTTAAGGTTCTTAAGAGTTTGTGATATTGTTAACACCCAAAAAGTGTTCACTACCTCATCTACCACATTATATGGCTCATTTGTCCATTTTCCTACCATATTTCCCTTAAAAACCCCAAAAATCCCATTAAAAAGCCTCCAAAAGGCCTAAAATGCCTCCAAAAGGCCACAAAACCATCAAAATAGCCTAAAAAAGGCTAAAAAAACCCCCTTTTCCTCCAAAAATAGCAAAAATCCCCTAAAAAGGGAATAAAAAATATAAAATAATGAGGAAAAGGAGGAAAAAACCCTATACAGCTGCATAAAACCATGTGTTTCCCAAAACCATGGGTCAGCACTCCACCACCAAAAAACTATAAATAGGTGATGGAGATCCCTTATTCCATATCCACAATCACAAGCACCCTTACTCTGCCAAAATCTCTCTCGAAACCCTAGTTCACCTTTGAACTATTTTCACCTTGAGAGCCACCTTTGGCCCATCCCCAACATTGGAGAAGGAGAAAGGAGCATTCTGAAGCTTGGAGCATCCTCTTGGACACTGCAAAGGGCTTCATCAACCTTGACACTCAAGGTAACATTAATATAAAACCATTTTTTACATCTTTCATTTATGTCTCATGCAATGTTTAAAGTAGTTTGTTAATTGTTGTTTTAGCTTAATCATTTAATCATTATTGAACTGCTACTAAGGAGTCCATTCTCCTTAGTAGGTGCTCATTGGCACAAGCTAGGGGTAAAACCCTAGCTACAGATATTTTTTATTTTACAGTTGGAATCATAGTGTGTTAATGTTTATAAGAGTTTGTGATATATTTTTAGAGTGAAATTTGATTCAGTGTGAACTATGATTCTATTTAAGGGTGCTAGCTCAATGGAAGAGCACCTTCCTTACAGGATAGAGGTTGGTGGTTCGATTTATCTATGCCCTATTTACATAAATCAATGACTAATTAAATGACCAGCTAACATCAATCAATGACTAAATAAATGACCATTTAACAACAATCAATGACTAAATAATGACTAGTTAACAACAATCAATGACTACATTGTTAAGTTTAAACTAATTTGACTAGCAAGACCATTGAAAGAAACATAATCACAAGATAGACATAGATTTTACCCTGGGAAACCCTCATGGGGTAGAAAACCCAACAAAGCTTTCCTCAATAAGATGATCAACCAAAATACAAGATGTGCTCCAAGACTTGACCTCCTTCTCTACATCCTATGCAGACCTCTCAGACACAAGTGCGCTACTTTATGAGCTCAGCAAGTGTGAGATAAGTGAGGAGCATTCTCCTCTACTTATACTAGTTTCCCGACTGACTATTTCCCTTATGGGGCCGACCTATCCCAATGAAATCTAATAACCCCTAATTAATTAACTCAGGGCCGACCCCCACATGGTGGATCTAATAACCCTGGTTACCACAATTCATCAGAGGAATAAACATCTCCGGATACATAATAGGATCACCTCTGAGGGATGAAACATATCCAGAATAATAAAGTACAAATATAATATTCTTAGAAGTTACAATATTCAACACTCCCCCTTAACGAGAAGGATATTATAACAACATCTGCAGGAGTACGGAGTCAAGCAGTTACTGGAACATAGTCAATACTGGAACATCAGCATCGTCAGTATTGAGTCTTCATCTTCTGCAGCATCTGTATCATCATCTCGATCTACAACATCATCATCATCATCGTCATCACACGATCATCAGCATCGTCATCACACAATCGTCAGCATTGTCATCATCATCGTCATCACACGATCATCAACATCATCATCACACGATCATATTATAGGATGATCAATCCTGCTCTCTTTGGGACATAGATCCATGGATGATACAATCCAGATCGATTTCCAGGATGATCAATCCTAATCACGTACCTTTTGGACCAAGTTCCAGGGATGATCCAGTCCTATCATGTACCTTTTGAACCGAGGTCCAGGGACGATCCATTCCTATCATGTACCTTTTGAACCGAGGTCCAAGGATGATCTAGTCCTATCAACCAATTCTCAGAGACCTCTGTCTACGGCTCAATTCAAGGGACCATACATCCAGGGATGATCCAATCCTATTAATCAATTCTCCGAGACATCATGTCTACGACTCAATTCAAGGGACCATAAATCTAGGGATGATCCAATCCCATCCTGTCCACTAGGGACTTCATTCTCAGAGACATCATGTCTACGGCTCAATTCAAGGGACCATAAATCCAGGGACGATCCAATCCCATCCTGTCCACTAGGGACTTCATTCTCGGAGACATCATGTCTACGGCTCAATTCAAGGGACCATAAATCCAGGGACGATCCAATCCCATCCTGTCCACGAGGGACTTCATTCTCGGAGACATCATGTGTCTACGAATCACTTTAGGACTGAAGTCCAGGGATGATCCAATCCCCACTTGTCCACTAAGGACTTCATTTTCGAAGACATGTGTCTATGACTCACTTTAGGACTGAAGTCCAAGGATGATCCAATCCCCACTTGTCCACTAAGGACTTCATTTTCGAAGACATGTGTCTACGGATTACTTTAGGACTGAATTCCAGGGATGATCCAATCCCCACTTGTCCACTAAGGACTTCATTTTCGAAGACATGTGTCTACGGCTCACTTTAGGACTGAAGTCCAGGGATGATCCAATCCCCACTTATCCTCATCAATATAAGTACAAGTATCCTCATCCATACAAGTACATCAATCAATACATGTACACATATCATCAATACAAGTATCCTCATCAATACATCTCTACATGTATAATACAATTATTCTCATCAATACATCAGTACATGTAATAAAACAAGTATTCTCATCAATACATCACTACATGTATAATACAAGTATTCTCATCAATACATTAGTACATGTAACAATACAAGTATTCTCATCAATACATCACTACATGTATAATACAAGTATTCTCATCAATACATCAGTACATGTAACAATACAAGTATTCTCATCAATACATCACTACATGTATAATACAAGTATTCTCATCAATACATCAGTACATGTATAATACAAGTATTCTCATCAATACATCACTACATGTATATATATGAGTAATACAAGTGCATAAATCAGAAATACAAGTAATATAAGTATTCTAAGTATAGGTATAAATGTCTAGGTGTAATAAATAGGTATCCTCATCATCAACCTTGCTGTCGATGTGGGAAATCTCATAATTAGTGACTATATCAATCCCCCTTTCGAGGAGGGTCCTTTTGAACTACACCAAGCTTGTCTCGGAAATACTCAAATTTCACTCGAGACAGAGGTTTGGTTAATATATTATCAATTTGTTCCTCAATGCTCACATACTCGATCTTAATAGCTCCTCTCTGCACCATATTTCGTATATAAAAATATCGGATCTCTATGTGTTTTGACTTATCGTGAAATACTGGATTTTCTGTCATCTTAATACAACTTTGATTGTCACACATGATCACAGTGGGATCCATTTCTAAGTCAAACACTCCAGATAATAGTTTCCGAAGCCACATTGCTTCACAACTAGCAGAGCAAGCAACTATATATTATGCTTCAGCAGTACTGAGGGCCACACTAGATTGTTTCTTGTTGAACCATGAGATCATGGCAGATCCAAGACCATAACATCCACCTGATGTACTTTTCCTGTCTGAAACACTTCCTGCCCAATCGGAATCTGAGTAACCATATAATCTGAGTTCATGACTTCCAAGATAATATAGACCAAAATCTAAAGTACCCTTTAGATACCTCATCACATGCTTTGCAACTATTAAGTGAACCTTTCTAGGTTCTACTAGATATTGACTCAAGGTATTTACAGCAAAGCATATGTCTGGTCTGGTATTTGTTAAATACATCAGTGACCCAATGATTTGTCTATATAGAGTCACATCTACTATTTCTAAAGAGTCATCAACTAATAACTTCAAGTTGGAGTCCATGGGAGTGGCCATGGATTTACACTCCAACATATTGAATCTTTTCAGAATCTCCACAGCATACTTACCTTGATTTAGAAATATTCCTTTTGGTTCTTGCCATACTTCTAGACCTAGGAAGTAGTGCATTAATCCAAGATCTTTCATCTTGAATTCTGAAGAAAGCTTCTTTTTACATTTGATAATTTGTTTCTCATTTCCAGTTAGAATTAAATCATCTACATATAACAATAGTATAACAGGTTCATCATCCATCACTTTGAGATAAAGATTAGGGTTAGCTTTACTCTTGGTAAAGCCCATGCTTTTAAAGAAATTGTCAATCCTCCCGTACCAAGCTTTGGGAGCTTGCTTCAATCCATATAAGGCCTTTTTCAGCTTGCATACATGTGTTCTCCCATCTTTAACCTCAAACCCTTGTGGTTGTTCTATGTACACTTCTTCTTCAATCACACCATTTAGGAAGGTTGTCTTAACATCTGTTTGGTGTAATTTCCATTTCATCATAGATGCAAGTTCCATGATAGTTCTAATTGAAGTGTACCTAGCAACTAGTGCAAATGTTTCTTCATAGTCAATTCCTTCTTTCTGAGAGAATCCTCAGGCTACAAATCTTGCTTTATATTTTTCAATGCTACCATCTGCAGCATGTTTTATCCTGAATATCCATTTGGAAGATACCACACTTTTGTCTTTTGGTTTGGGAACTATATCCCAAACATCATTTTTCATTATTGATTGGTATTCTTTTGTCATTGATTCTACCCACTCTTTCTTTTGAACTGCCTCTTCATAGCTAGTAGGTTGTTGATCCACAAGGTCACACATCAAGGCCACATAGTTGGATACTAGCTTTGGTTTCTTTCTTTCTCTAATGGAGCCTTCAGGAGCTCCATATTTTTTAGCTCCTTGAATAATGTCTCTAGCCCATGTGGGCCTTCTTTTCTTAGATAAGCTTGTAATGGGGCGTTCTTGTGGTTCTAACATGTCATGATCTTCAGGTGAATCATCTTCAGGGATGGGCACAACCTCTGTAACTCTAGAAGGTGTATCTTCTTCATAGAATTCTTCAAGTTGGCACTTCCTAGATTTCTTGAGAGCTTCTTCTTCATCAAATGTCACATCTCTACTTATTTCCATATGATGAAAACGTGGTATGTAAATTCTGAAAGATTTGGATGATTCACAATATCCAACAAATATTCCCTTCTTACCAGAAGGATCCAACTTGGTTCTCTTTTCTTTTGGAATGTGAATGTACATTGGACATCCACATATTTTGAGATGACTTACCTCAGGCTTCTTTCCTGTGAACACTTCTTCTGGAGTCTTGAATTCAAGAGCACTATGGGATAGTCTATTTTGTACATAGACTGTTGTCCTAGCTGCTTCAACCCATAGATACATGGGTAGATCTTGGTCATGTATCATAGTATTTACAGCTTCCATGATGGTTCTATTCTTTCTTTCAGCAACTCCATTTTGTTGGGGATTGTAGGGAGTGGTTAGTTCCCTATTGATTCCAGCTTCTTTACAAAAGTATTCAAAGTCCTTTGAAGTATATTCTCCGCCATTATTTGTTCTGAGAATCTTGATTTTCTTTTCTGAGTGATTTTCTATTAAGGCCTTGAACTCTTTGAATTTTCCAAAGACTTCATTCTTTCCTTTTAGAAAGTATATCCAAGTCTTCCTTGAATAATCATCAATGAATGTGAGATAGTATTCAAACCCACTTAGGGATGTGGTGGGAATTGGTCCACGTATATCTGAATGTATTAACTCCATGATGTTCTTAGTCCTTGTTTCACTCTTTGGAAAAGGGTTCTTGACATTCTTCCCTTTTTCACATCCTTTGCATGTGCCATTATGATCAACCTTCAAGTCTAGTAATCCTATGACCACCTTCCTCACATAGGGTAGGGATTTGTAGTTAATGTGAGCAAGCCTTCTATGCCATAGCTCACTGGGGCTAGTGGTTTCATGGACAAGAGCAACTTCTGGGTGACCCTTGAGTTTGTAAAGACCTCCTTCTTCTTCACCAATAACAATTGCATCCTCAATTGATTTTCCTTTGGGACACATAAGTACTTGTCCATCAATAAATGCAATTCTAAAGCCTTTCTTATATAGAGCTGAGATGGAAAGTAGGTTCTTCTTTAAACCTGGTACATATAAAATTTCTTTCATCTTTAAAGGTGTTCTAGAATCAAGCTTGTAGCTTGCTTCACCAATTCCCTTAATGGGATAATGATAATCATCTCCTAGAGATACCTTTTGTGGAGAAGACTTTTCTTCAAGTCTTGAGAGAGTTTTGTTTTGACCTGTCATGTGCTTTGAATCACCACTATCAATGAGCCATGTATCTTCTCCAGGAGACACAGATCCAGAGAGTGCAGAAAATAAGACATATTCTTCTGGATCTTCTTTCTTTACTTTAGATCTTTTCTTTTGAGGCCTTTCTTCTTCTTCTTCTTCTTCTTCTTCTTCTCCACTATCATATTCTGCCATATGTGCATGATGTCTTTTGTGAACAAACTTCTTCTTTTGTGAAGTACAAAATCTGGCAATGTGTCCTAGTTTAAGACAATTATAACATTGGACCGAGGAGAGATATCCTCTTGGTTTTGGTCCTCCTCCCCTTTTAAATCTATGGAAGGGTCGAGACCCTTTGTGGTCAAATTTCTTGAAGTGACCCTTTCTTCTTCCTTTGGTGTGAGTAGCCAAGGCTTGGTCATCCTCCTTGAGAAGGGATTCCCTATTGGCTATCCTAGCTTCTTCTTGAACACAATCCTCCCATACTGTATCAAACTTCATACTTTCTTTTCTGGCACATAGAGTTTGTATGAATGACTCCCAAGGTCTAGTGAGACCATTAGAGTAGTCATTACAAGTTCATCTTCATCAAGGGTATCTCCAATGGCATCTAGTTGTTCCTTGATTTGGGAAACCCTTGTGAAGCAGTCTTGAATGGATTCTCCCTTGATCATCTTGGTACTCTTCAATTGAGTTCTTAGGTTCATCTTCCTATTGATGTTCCTCCCTTCATACATTCTTCCTAGGGCATCAAACATTTCCTTTGGGGTCTTCTTGGATGCCACTTGGGGAATCAAGTGGTCCTTGATAGAATCAAGAATGATTCTTTTTGCCCTAATTAGATCCTTTCTATGCTTTTCTTTGGCTTCATCTTCAGCGGGTTCTGGAAACTTCATCCTTGATATATTGAGCAAGATCATTCTCTTCGAGAATGAGACCAATTCTGTATTTCCATGCCCAGAAATTCTCTATACCTTCTAGCTTGTCTTCAAGCTTAGTGCTTGGAGCCATCTTCTCTTGGGGGAGTCCAAGAGATTGGAGTTTCAGAAAGATAGAGTAATACTTACCAGGAGATGTGCTTCCTTTTGCTTTCCGGATTTGCAACAGAATTTCTGGTTTGTCGCACTTTTGGTAAAACTAGGGTTTGACTTTCCGAAGTTTACCCAACCAAAAATCTCGTTCTAGGGCTCAAAACTTTGATTTTGAGAAGGGCTATTCAGCCATGCAACCAGAATCCAAAAATACTAACTTTTGCAGAAACCCTAATTTTGGGGAGAGAGAGAGAGAAAGATAATTTTGCCTTGTGAAAGAAGTTCTATTCAAGCTAGCTCTGATACCATGTTAAGTTTAAACTAATTTGACTAGCAAGATCACTGAAAGAAACATAATCACAATATAGACAGAGATTTTACCATGGGAAACCCTCATGGGGTAGAAAACCCAACAAAGCTTTCCTCAATAAGATGATCAACCAAACTACAAGATGAGCTCCAAGACTTGACCTCCTTCTCTACCTCCTATGCAGACCTCTCAGACACAAGTGCACTACTTTCTGAGCTGAGCAAGTGTGAGATAAGTGAGGAGCATTCTCCTCTACTTATACTAGTTTCCCGACTGACTATTTCCCTTATGGGACCGACCTCTCCTAATGAAGTCTAATAACCCCTAATTAATTAACTCAGGGCCGACCCCCACATGGTGGATCTAATAACCCTGGTTACCACAATTCATCGGAGGAATAAACATCTCCGGATACATAATAGGATCACCTTGGAGGGATGAAACATCTCCGGAATAATAAAGTACAAATATAATATTCTTAGAAGTTACAATATTCAACATACATAAATGACCAGTTAACAACAATCAATGACCAAATAAATGACTAAATGTACTACCAAAAAATGATAATTAATGACCAAATAAATTACCAAATAGCGACTATTAGTGACCAAATAATGACAATTAATGACAAAAAGATGACCAAATATATGACCAACTCATGAAACAATTCAAGCAATTTATGACTAAGTGATAAATGACCAATTTGGTCGAGGGATAAGTGATTGCTAATTTATGATCAACAGTCACCTCCTCAATTTTATCCATTTATCTCCTTTTTTTAATCACTTATCACCCATTTTGGAGTCTACCAATTATTCTCATGTAGATTTTACATCAGAATTTTTGCACTATAGAGAATTTTCCTCTTACTGTTCATTCCATTTCCATTATCACCAGCATAGATCCATCTTAACTCTGGTTCTATCAAGTGCCGCGAAGGATAAAATATGTTGAGATGCACACCCATTTTAGAGTCCTCAACTTGAGGAAATGTTTGCAACTCAAAGGATTTGATCCTTCAGTGTACTTTATAGAGAAAGAGTTAAGATGGACCTATGTTGGTTCCAATCATAGTGGAAAAACAAAAATTACCACATTGAAATCAACTCATCCAAAGATTTTAAAAAATATTTACACCATCAAAATGGTGAATTATAATAAAGTACAACAAAATGGTGGATTGTAATAAAGTAATAATCATGTTCAATTATAATACATGTGAGAGAATGCAGTGAAAGATAAAATATGCAAATAGGCTAAAGTTGCATTAACTAATTAGTTATGAAGTAAAATACTTGCAATTTACCCAATTATTTATTACTTTGCAATAATCACAAAACTAATATCTAACTTATTGTTCCAATATTAACTTAACAATACATAATCATATATATTTTCTATCACAATCATCCACTTGCCAACTATTCTAGTTTGGAATACTACAAATCTGCAAAAATTGCATTTATTCATTGATTATGAAGTAAAACAATTATTCTTAATTCGTAATGATTATGTTTTGAATATATTTCTCTCTTGCAAATCAAATCAAGGAAATACTAACTAATACACAAATATCATACTTTCTTGTAACTATTTATCAAAATATTTCTTTAAAATGTGAGGATGCATGAATGAAAAATGAAATTCGATGTATATTTATATAAATGTATTTTACAATCTAGACAATTTAAATTTGGATCCGACATGTGCTTGGTTTTATAATTTTTTTTATATATTTAGTTTTGGAACCCACATGTGACATATGTGACACATCTCATCCACTTTGGGTTTTTCATTTTGTAAAGTATAACACGTAAATTGTACAAATAGGTAAATATTGCATCCATTAATTAATTATAAAGTAAAAATGCTTGGAATTTAGCCCAGTATTATTAATTTTCAATTATGGCAATTATCGCAAAAATTGCATCCATTCATTGGTTATGAGATAAAATAGTTAATATTAATATGTGTGCATGAGTTTGTTGTGAATATATGTCTCTCTTGTAGATCAAATCAAGGCAAGGCTAACTAATACACAAAGATTTAGTTGTCTTGTTAATATTTATGAGTTTTTTTTAAATGTGTGGATGCGTAAATATAAATGGATATTGAAATTGAAATATGCATTAGGGGATTTTTGAGGTCTAAAATGGGTCTCCTAAGGGAAATAATAAAATAAGAGTTATAATAATAAAATAATTTGGAGGGGAAAAAGAAAAACTAATTTTTTCTTATTTTATTTTTCACATATCTTCTTATTGGTTTACCCAAATTTCAAGTTTGGGAACTTGTTGGATGTGGAATTTAATTCCACATCCAATTCATACCCATACTGCATACTTTTGAGGCACTCATAGCACGAAAAGTGAAAAATTCAATAAAAAAACATATTTTATGTATTAAAATATGTTTTTTATTGATTATTTTCATTTTCATGTAGTGGGTGCTTCAAATGTATGCCATGTGGGTATGTCTTGGATGCATAATTAAATTTTGCATCCAACGAGTGCCCAAAATTTAAATTTAGGTAAACAGATAGGTAGATATGTTGAAAATACAATAAGAAAAAGTAGTTTTTTTTTCCCTCCAATTCTTTTACAAATTTTATCCCCATGGTTGACATCATCATTTTGAATCCTATTAGTTCTTATAAAGTGATTTTTGATGTTACATTTTTTGTTTTGAGGCCCATTTTTGACAATCTATTTTGATGGTAAAATACATAAATACCCATCCTATTTAGTCAAATAGATGGATGGGGACATGGAAACTAAGGTGAAGAAGAAGATATGCAGAATTCCTAGGACAACTTATCCAACTCAAAAATAAGGGAAGGATTTACCAATTATACTACTGCTAAGATATTAAATTGGACCAACTCTTTGGAACTCAGAATACTTGTTGCATAGAACACAAGGATACATTTTTCTTTCTCTGCTCAGCAGTCCCCCAAATGTTCCTACATCCAATTCTCTTTCTTGTGGACATAGAAAGGTCCAAATGATTGTCCATTAATTTCTAGCAGGTTTTTTCTTAGTACTTGGATTCTCCCAAGTTTCCAATGTCTTTCTCTTATGGTTGTTCTATTCCTAGGTATGGTAGCCTCTTTTTTCAAGGTTGAACTCTCCTTTCCTCTCCTCTACACCTATCTCTCTCTTCCCATTCCAATTTTCCCTTATTTACATGCATGGAGGATGCAAATGCGAGTCCTAATCCAACTATTATTGGTTCCAATGATGTAGGGTAGAAAAATTAGGCTAGGATGTAGGAGGTGGTTGACTAGATTTAAGATATAATTAATTCCATTATCGTTTTCTCAATTTGAACTAGATACTAGGTTGAACATCATAAAAGAGTGAAGAGTTTAGGTAATAAGAAAATTGATAAGGAATATTAAGGAACATTCCCTTATACCCCTTCACCTTTCCCCTCTTGCGGTATCATATCCCCTTTAGGCACTCATTCTTAGTCAAATTTCCTTAGACAATTTTTTTAGAGATTTTTAAGAGATTGAGACCCCAACAACCCCACAATTTTCCAAGTTGTTCAATCCTTTTTCATCCCAATAATTTATTAAGTTTCATGGCTCCATGGTCCATAAACATAATTATAAAAGACATAAGTCTACATATTCTCTAGACAGGCCTTGGCCTTGAGCTAAACATAAGGAATTTATATAATACATTTACATAATTAAAACATATGCACAATCGGGTCCAAAATCAGGACATTAGAGGATCCCTCTATTCGAGCGCAAGGAAAGGAGAATGTAGATAGTGGTAAAGGGTTTAAAGGCTATGGTTTAATGTCATCTCCATTGCCAAAATTTTAAACCTGCATCTATGAAGGCATGTGTTCTATGCGAATTTTAACAAAAATAGACAGGAACCTTAACAAGGATTTTCAACATTCAAAAGATGGTAATTCCATAAAATACCTAGCCCCCTTAAGTTTGCAAGCTCCTTTTTATTTTTATTTTTTTTAACAAAATGGGGTTGTTGGGTGGCCTTGTTAGGGAGTGTCAATCTAAGAAGCAATATTTGGAATTTCCTATGGTTGTGGATGGTTGTATGTTAGAGGATGCTTCTTGTGGTTATACTTCTAGCGACAAGGGCTCTAATGTTGGTATTCCAAAAGGGAAGGTTTTTGTTCTAGAAGGTAATATATATAATTTAGGGCCTAGTAAAGATGGTTTAGAAGACATTGGTGGGGTAGTTGAGGTTGTTTTGGGTAGTTTGGAAGGGAAAGGGTCAAAGGGCATTGAAACAAAATGAATATATAATTTGTACTTTGCAGTAGAAAAGGATCATTATGAATGTTGGTTGGAAAACGACTTTGTATCTCGAGGGTTCTTAGAGAAAATATTACCTCGATAGGAATACGAGGGAAGGAGGAGGATAGAATTGGAAAAGGAATATTTCTATCATTATAAACTTCGATAAGTGATCAAGTGAGGGTTTAACAATGGGTTGAAATCGGTGGATATTTAGATCACTTTCTTGTCTTTTTTGAAATGTTATATATAGGAAGGAAACCTCCAAGTCCTTTAATTTTAACCCTAATTGGATGGGGAGGTGGATTTTATTATAATGGTTAAAGATATGTGGGTTCCTTATAACGGGACCTCCGATTTACCTTGTTCTTCAATTTGGAGCAAATTTAAGTAAAATCATGCAGGGAACTTTAAATTGGGCTCATGTAAACAAGTTGGGGATGGGAAGGAGATTGTTACTTTAGAGGTAGATTTAGAAGAGTTATATAATCAAGAGATAGTTGGATATCCCAATGGAGAGTATAAAAATAGGTTTCATCGTTTAAATCAAAGGAAAAGGAAGATATTGGAAAATAAATAAGAAGCTTGGAGGATTAAAGGTAGATCCATTTGGATTGAAAAAGGTGATGATCATTAAGTTCTTGCATTAATAGGAAGAATGTAAACACTATATGGTGACGAACAATAAGTTCTTTCATTAGTGTGCATTCCATAGGTAGAATGTAAACATTATATGGAAGGTACCCAACAATAATGAAACTCTGGATACAAGATTGTAGGACATTGCAAGAACTATTGTTGAACATTTCAATGAGATATATAAGTAAGAAAGTACATAAACTATAGAGGAAGTGGTTAAACTGACTACTTCTTTTCCTAACATTATTAATGATGAAGATAATGTAATATTTCATAAAGAATTACAAACTATTGCTTAAAATTGCTTAAGGAAGTCTCCAAACAGAAATTCCAAACTATGCTACATGCTTCCAAAAGGACAAAATCCTAGGTCCTAAGGAAGGCCCATATAAATAGTTTTGGGTTTGTTTGAGACAATTGAGGAGGATTCGTTGAGAATTGTTGAATAATCCACAAATTATGGGAAAAGTCTTGTTGCATTCAATGCTACTTTCATAGCCCTTATTCCCAAATATGACGATCCCTATTCATTTGAATATTTTGGTCCCATTTTGTTGTGTAGCTGTATTTATAAGGTTGCAGTAAAAATCATAGCTATGAGAGTTAAGAACCCATTATTTTATTCCATTTATAATGAACAATTTGGTTTCCTATCAAGTAGATACACTCATGAATCTATAGGTGTAGCCAAGGAGGGTATCCATTCTATAAAGAAAAAACATTACAAGTTATGGCTTTAAAATTGGACCTATCGAAGGCTTATGATAGGGCTAGTTGGATATACTTAAGAATGATGCTAATACATTAATGTTCAATTTGTTAATTGGGTGATGATTTGTGTTACTTCTATGTCTTTTTTTGTGTTCCAAATGTGTCAACATTAGAATTTTTACGGCCGGTTAGGGATTGAGACATGGGTGCCTTTGTCATCCCTTATTTTTCTCATTATGGTTGAAGGTTTGAGTAGGAATTTATTGGAGGAAAATAGAATAGGTTCTTTAAAATGTATCAAAACAAGAGGTTCTTTATACTTATCTCATATACTATTTGTGGATGACCTTTTACTTTTCTGTGATGGCACCAAAAGAGATGCGTAGAATTGAAGGAGATGTAATATTTATACTGTTTGAAAATATGAATGAAAATCAATGTGTGTAAGTCAATAGTTTCCTTTTCACGGGTTGTTGAAGATAAGTAAAGGTATCTTTCTTAGTTATTTATTTTTCAACAGATAATGTAACTTACATAATGGTTTAAAATATCTCAGGTTTTATATCGACCTGATGACTATGTTTAAAGAGCTTGCTATTATCTTATGGCCAAGATAGAGAAAAGGATTTATGTATGTGCATCAAATGGTTATCAAGGGTGGGTAGTCTTGTGCTAGTCAAGTCAAACTTAGAAGCCATACTGGTAAATTAGATTTTTTTAGAATTCATTCCAGAGGGTGTTCTTGCGAAGATAAGGAGGAACAAATTCATACTTATATGGTCATGGGATAAAGGAAAGCGTGGCATACCTTGGGTAAAATGGAAAAATATAGACAATCCCAAGGAATTTAGTGGATTGGTACTTAAATATATACATCAATTTTTTAAAAATATTGCTACAAAATGTGGGCGGAGATTGATTATAGGCAAGAGTATTTGGTGTTAGGTTGTCATTCAAAAGTATGTGGAGCTTGATAATGTAGGATATTGGATTAGGAAAAATGTAAATATTTATCATAATGCTTCTATAATTTGGAAGGTAGTGGTAATGCCATTTCTTTTGATTGAGAGGTAGATTGTATGGAAGGTGGGTCATGGGAACATAGTTATACTAGGAGAGGATCCATGGATAAGATATGGTGAATATAGACTCTTAGGAATTTTGGTGAATAAATTGCATGACAAAATGATATTTCACTCTAATCCAGGTGGTAAGTTCTGAACTATCATTGATATAGAAGAAAGGGTGGAAATAAACATGTGATTGGGTTACATTTCCTTGTTAATATCTAGTCTCGGTCATATAGATGATTCTAAGGATGAATTGGTTTGGTCGAAGAATCTAGGTGGAGGTCATTATACCCCTAAGCTTGGCTATCATTTCCTATGTAAAAATGACGCTTAGGGGATCCAAAGTTGTGATATACCATTAAATGGAAATTTAAATCTCCCCTCAAATCAAGGATTTTTATGTGGTAGGAACTTAGGAATAAGGTTCTTATGTGGGACATATGCAGGAGTAGACATGATCATAATAGGTGCTTTCTTTGCATGGAAGATGAGGACACTACCCAAAATATACCTTTAGTAATTCTCGACTTTGTTCAAGTATGGAAAGAAGTGGAAATTCTATCCAAGATAAAAGATGCTTGGGGACGCCTTCTTTTGGAGGGTCATATGAGGATTTATTGTGATTATATAACTATACAAATTTATAAAGCTACTGGAGTTTTACACTTAAGGGGTTGACATGTTTTAAGGTTTAGAGATGGATCAAGCAAAGGTTCCAATAACTTTGCAAAATTGATGGTTCTGAAATTAATTCTCATGCTTTCAACATAAAAAAGTGTCTCCAAAATTCAAATATTTGGTGACTCTCTTGTGGTGATAAATTAGATTCAAGGATTATATTATTTAGAAAATTTCATTTTAAGGATCATCTTTAAGGAGATTCAAGACATAATCACTAGTTTTAATCCAATACCTTTTTCAACATGTTTACAAGGAAAATAATGAACTCGTGGGTAGACTATCCAGGCATGGTATTTTGTTTTTTGTAGGTTAATGACACATCTAGGAATCTAAGGAGGGACAATCCTCTAAATATGATCATCCATCCTTTTATTGATTCCTTTATGGTGAAATTATTCACTTCTCTATATTAGGGTTCTTTAGGCAATATTTGGTTCTTATAAGTCGATATATGTTTATATATGTAATGTTGTTCGGGTTCACCTATTCACCATGGCTTTTAGTTTAACAACTAAGTCTAACTTAGGGTTTGTAATGTGAGTTATTGGGACTATTATTGGTTCTTTTGGGACAATAACGTGAGATTATTTTTAACTCTTCCTTTTTAAGGCATCTACGTAAATGTTTTTTTTTAAGGGGAGGTGTAATTCTAGTAGGTTTGTTTAGATTTTTTATATTGAGATCATGTCGAATGAGTCAAGATATGCTATGTAGCATACGAGGAACACAATTTTGTTATTGGTAATGAAATTCCAAGAACCTTGTCCTAAGGGATCATGAGAGTTGAACGTGTGACCTTCCCAACTTCAATGAGAGATATCGTGTCCTATTCATGATGCTTGATTTAATCCTCGAGGTTCAAAATTTGTTTTTTTATTAACCTGATATAATTTTCATTTTCATTATCTTTCAAAAACCTAAAAATTTATCCCACATACTTCATATATTAATTTTCCATCCATTAAGAACTCTCAATTTATAACTAAATCAATAATATCCCTTAAAAGCAACACTAATATGTTGGTACAATTATATGAGAAATGAAGAACTATAAAATTTATTATTACATTAATATCATGGTATTTTTTAAGGATTCTAATATTACACTTAAGTATAGTATCATAGGCGATTATTTTGGATTGAAAAAAAACATGTATATAGATAGGTAGGCGAATATTAAATAGGAAACATATAATTTACTCCTAAAATATGTAAATTTTGGTGAATATTATGATAAAAAAACATATTTTATGTAAATATAGGTGATATTAGAGATTGAAAATGACCAAATAACGAATTTATTTTTTGAAAAAAGGCCCGAAAAATAGCCAATTGGTGAAATTTCTCCCTTAAAAATTACCTTGATTAACATGATATAAATTACATTTTCATGATCTCGCATAACCTAAAAATTAACTTTAATACACTCTTCATATAGTAAATTGCGTCAATCTATTGAAAATTTTCAATTTCTTACTTGTTAAAAAATTATTGAAATGACAACAAGTTGATTACTATAGCCCCTACAACTTGAAATACACAGATTTGATATATTCCTTTAAAAAAAATACTTATTGCATCGAGAGTATGTAACGTCCCCATTTTGATCCCATTACATTCAAATGTAAATGATGTAATATTGTTATAAAATCATGGTAAGGAGCTCAAGTCCAAGGCCCCGCCATCGATTTAGTGATGCATATGGTTTACGTGCTAGCTAGGCACATTGAAATTTCAAACATCATGTAAATATGCATTTTAATAAAATACCCACAACTAGATATGCAATGCAACAAAGAGATGGGGGCATGATTTTACAAGGAATTGGGAGGGAAAAAATTCAAACCCTTGAACCAATCAAGTCAAGCCAAATGTCAATGAGAGAACCCATCAAACCCTCAACTACCCATGTTGACTTTTGTACCCAATCATTGATTTCTCCCAAGAGTTGGTTGAGTTAGTTAATGCCTTGGGAAATGGGAGGTATGGCTGTCCAAATTCGAGTATGGGAAAGCCACCCTACATGGAAAATCGTGTTTGGATTCCCTGGAAAGAAAAGAGCCATGAATTGCTCCCCAAGCCATTGTCCATCAACCAGTTTCTCTCTCGCACGAGTTTGGAGCTACCTGGGCATTTTCCAGCCATGTTTGTCTGTGTTTTCCTTTAGTCTCAGCTGGGAGAAGGGCGTTTTTGTGTTGTATACTAGTGGGGAAGAAGGGGAATCGAATTGGGGTTCCATAGAGACCGTTTTGGCTATTAAATGCTTAGATAGTTAAGGAGAAATTGCTTTCCTCCCTGTGAATGTTTTTCCCCATCCCACAATTCGTTTTTGGCTGGAAACGATTTGGGGAAAACCCATGGCCATCTTGTTGGTAAATCCATTGCTTTGGCTTGAGCTTGAGTGCAAGCATCCAGGGTTCAAATGTAGCCTGATAAACCTAGCTGTGGACTGGCTTGGCTCAGATGAAATGATTAATTAGTTGTGAATGAGCTTGAATGTCCCCTTTTCCTTGTAAGAATCATGCCCAGCTCTGGGGTGGCAGTTGTGTTGAGAGAATTGATGAACACAACTGGCCTATGGTTGGGTGGAACGTTGCAGCAACATAGCTAGTTGCTTGGGACCATTTCACCATAAAGCTAAGTGTTTCTCTATCTATGTGTCTTACTTCTGCATTTTTATAATTTGATGAGTGTATTGATATGCTGTATGCATATGAAATGTGTGTGGACGATTTGTTTAGTTCCGCCGTGTATGTTTGTTGAATTGCATCTGCACACATTTATTTTAATTCGTATGAATCTAATGAATTGGGCTGAGTTTATGTAAAGGCCCCAGAGATTGGCATCATGTTCCCTTCCTCGAATTGGGTTTGTGGGAGGGTACGTTACAAAGTAGTGAGGTGATTTATAATTCAGTATGCGGGAGATTTTGTAACATAACATTATGCTGCGTAACCTCCCCAAAAAACCTAAACATCGACTAATTTTTTTTAATTGATGTTGGCTTAAAAAAATAAAAAAAATTAACATGGGTAACATTAATGTGGAAACTATAACCCACATCACAAAATAATAACTTATCATCTCTATTATCCATCTTAAAATTAAATTTTACAAAATCTATACAAAATTAAAACCATCATAAATCCATCTTAAATCCGTATCAACCAAGCACTGAGAGGGATCAAAAGAAATTTAATCCTTCTAGATGCTTAGTAAATCCAAATTTAAAATAGATCTATATTAATATCTTGTTACAATTATGAAAAAATATCCAACTAACTAAATTTTTTTTTTTAACTAAAATATAAACCATCATAAAAAAAAGTTTAAAAGAACCAAACACAAGGAGACTTATATTTGATATGATGATTTAAGCTTATCTAAACATTAACATGAATTAAGGTCATGCCTATCCTACCATTGAAACATTCATACACTCTTATGTGTTTTCAAATAACATCTTAGATAAGAGTAGAATAGGGTATTCAATTCTTTTTTTTCAATTTTCATTAAAATATAATATATTTTTTTAAATTAATTAATTTTTTTATTTAATTTAATCTAATTTATAAATTATTAATTTAATAACTATTAAAATTTGAACAAAATCATACCAAAATACCATTTAAAAAGACACATCAATGATGTTCATGTTCAAATCATAGTAGTATGACTACTTAAAAAGACAAACAAATTATATCAATAATAATAAAAAAAAAAACTTTGGTTAACCAACCACGAGTATAGTACAAAGGATAAGGACAACAAGATACCTGCATCTATTAATAGGAAGGGGACATAATACATGTGGTCGCATAGATTGAATTATGTTGACATTTAATTATTCATTACAAATAGGAATCAACCTTGAATTATTGTTGAGCACATGTTCAAATTAAATATAAATTATTTCGTTAGGAAGCAATATTTCTTTGTGATAATAAATTTTATTATTTTATGTTTTAATTTAAATGTATATGAACAAGCGATGGGAAGATAAATACGTTAATAAAAGTAGTTGTTATTATAACTTATTTTAAAGTTTGGTTTCAATTAAAAAATAAGTGGAATTAGTAGTAAAGCGGTTTAATATCTGTTTAACTATTTCATTAGGAAGCACTATTCCTTTGTGACAATAAATTGTATTATTTTATGTTTTAATATAAATGTATGTGAACAAGCGATGAAAAGATAATTACGTTAATATCCGTCTTTTAAATAAATGACCAGTTAACAACAATCAATGACCAAATAAATGACTAAATGTACTACCAAACAATGATAATTAATGACCACATAAATTACCAAATAGCGACAATTAATGACCAAATAGACGACCAAATAACGACAATTAATGATCAAATAAATGACTAAATATATGGCCAACTCATGAAACAATTCAAGCAATTTATGACGAAGTGATAAATGACCAATTTGGTCGAGTGATAAGTTGTTTCTAATTTATGACCAGTGGTCACCGCCTCAATTTTAGTCATTTATCTCCATTTTTTAGTCACTTATCACCCATTTTGGAGTCTACCAATTATTCTCATGTATATTTTACATTAGAATTTTTGCACTATAGAGAATTTTTCTCTTATTGTTCATTCCATTTCCATTATCACGAGCATAGATCCGTCTTAACTCTGGCTCTTATATCAAGCGTCGAGAAGGATAAAGTTTATTGAGGTGAAAACCCCTTTTAGAGGCCTTAACTTGAGGAAATGTTTGCAACCCAAAGGATTTGATCCTTCTGTGTACGTTATAGAGAAATAGTTAAGATGGATCTATACTGGTTCCAATCGCAATGGAAAAACAAAAATTACCACATTGAAATCATCTCATCCAAATTTAAAAAAAAATATTTACACCATCAAAATGGTGAATTGTAATAAAGTACAACAAAATGGTGGATTGTAATAAAGTAATAATATTCATGTTCAAGTATAGTAGATGTGAGAGAATGCAGTAAAAGATAAAATAGGAAAATAGGCTAAAGTTGCATTAACTAATTATTTATGAAGTAAAACACTTGCAATTTACCCAATTATTTATTATTTTGCAATTATCACAAAACTAATATCTAACTTATTGTTCTAATATTAACTTAACAATACATAATCATATATATATTCCATCATAATCATCCTCTTGCCAACTATTCCAGTTTGGAATCCTACAAATCTGCAAAAATTGCATTTATTCATTGATTTTGAAGTAAATTAGTTATTCTTAATCCGTAATGATTATGGTTTGAATATATTTTTCTCTTGCAAATCAAATCAAGGAAAGACTAACTAATGCACAAAGATTTACTTTCTTGTAACTATTTATCAAAATATTTCTTTAAAACGTGAGGATCCGTGAATGGAAATTGAAATTCGATGTATATTTATATAAATGTATTTTATAATCTATTCAATTTAAATTTGGAGCCTACATGTGCTTGGTTTTATAATTTTTTTTTATATATTTAGTTTTTCGAAACGACATGTGACAAATGTGACACATCTCATCCACTTTGGGTTGTTCATGTTGTAAAGTATAACACATAAATCATACAAATAAGTAAAAGTTGCATCCATTAATTAATTATAAAGTAAAATGCTTGGAATTTAGTCCACTATTATTAATTTACAATTATGACAATTATCAAAAATTGCATCCATTCATTGGTTATGAAATAAAATAGTTAGACACGTAAATATAAATGGATATTGAATTCAAATTCGCATTAGGGGAGTTTTGAGGTTTAAAATGAGCCTCATAAGAGAAATAATAAAATAAGAGTTATAATAATAAAATAATTTGGAGGGGAAAAAGAAAAACTACTTTTTTCTTATCGTATTTTTCACATATCTTCTTATTGGTTTATTCAAATTTCAAGTTTGAGCACTTGTTGGATGTGTAATTTAATTCCACATCCAATGCATAAAAGACACAAACATAATTATAAAAGAGACAAGTCTGCATATTCGATGGTCAAGTCTACATATTCGTTAGTCAAGCCTTGGCCTTGAGATATACATAAGGAATTTATATAATACATTTACATAATTTAAAACATATGCACAATCGGTTCCAAAATCAGGACATTAGAGGATCCCTCTATTCAAGTGCAAGGAAAGGAGAATGTAGATAGTGGTAAAGGGTTTAAAGGCTATGGTTTAACCTCATATCCATTGCCAAAATTTTAAACATGCATCTATGAAGGCATGTGTTCTATGTGAATTTTACCAACAATGGACATGAACCTTAACAAGGATTTGCAACACTCAAAATATGGTAATTCCATAAAATACCTAGCCCCCTTAAGTTTGCAAGCTCCCTTTTTTATTTTTTTTAACAAAATGGGGTTGTTGGGTGGTCTTGTTAAGGAGTGTCAATATAAGAAGCAATATTTGGAATGTCCTTTGGGTGTGGATGGTTGTATGTTAGAGGGTGATTCTTATGGTTATACTTCTAGGGATAAGGGCTCTAATGTTGGTATTCCAAAAGGGAAGGTTTTTGTTCAAGATGGTAGTATATATAATTTAGGGCCTATTAAAGATGGTTTAGAAGACATTGGTGGGGTAGTTGAGGGTGTTTTGGGTAGTTTGGAAGGGGAAGGGTCAAAGGGGATTGAAACAAGATGAAAATATAACTTGTACTTTGCATTAGAAAAGGATCATTATGAATGTTAGTTGGAAAACAACTTTGTATCTCGAGGGTTCTTGGAGCAAATAATACCCCAATAGGAATATGAGGGAAGGAGGAGGATATAATTGGAAAAGGTAGATATATATCATTATAAGATTTGTTAAGTGATCAAGTGAGGTTTCAACAATGGGTCAAAATAGGTGGATATTTAGATCACTTTCTTGTCTTTGTTGAAATGTTATATATATGAAGGAAACCTCCAAGACCTTTAAGTTTAACCCTAATTGGATGAGGAGGAGGATTTTCTTGTAATGGTTAAAGATATATGGGTTCCTTATAATGGGACCTCCAATTTACCTTGCTCTTCATTTTGAAACAAAATTAAGGAAAAACATGAAAGGAACTTTAAATTGGGCTCATGAGAACAAGTTAATGGATGGGAAGGAGATTGTTACTTTAGAGGAAGAGTCAAAAAATTTATATAATCAAGAGATAGTTGGATATCCCAATGGAGAGTATAAAAATAGGTTTCACCATTTAAATCAAAGGAAAATGAATATATTGAAAAATAATCAAGAAGCTTGGAGGATTAAAAGTAGATCCATTTGGATAGAAAAAGGTGGTGAATATTAAGTTCCTTCATTAGTGTACATTCTATAGGAAGAATGTAAACACTATCATTAGTGTACATTCCATAGGTAGAATGTAAACATTATATGGAAGGTACCCAAGAATAATGAAACTATGGCTACAAGATTTGAGGACATTGCAAGAACTACTGTTGAACATTTCAATGAGATATATAAGTAAGAAAGTACATAAACTATAGAGGAAGTGGTTAAAATGACTACTTCTTTCCTTAGCATTATTAATGATGAATATAATGTAATATTTCATAGAGAATTACAAACTATTGCTTAAAATTTCTTAAGGAAGTCTCCAAACAGAAATTACAAACTATGTTACATGCTTCCAAAAGTTACATGCTTCCAAAAGGACAAAACCCTAGGTCCTAAGGAAGGCCCATAGAAATATTTTTTGGTTTGTTTGAAACCATTGAGGAGGATTTGTTGAGAGTTGTTGAAGAATACATAAATTATGGAAAAAGTCTTGTTGCATTCAATACTAATTTCATAGCCCTTATTCCCAAATATGATGATCCTTCTTCATTTGAATAATTTGGTCCCATTTTGTTGTGTAGTTGTATTTATAAGGTTGTGGTAAAAATCGTATCTATGAGAGTTAAGAACCCATGATTTTTTTCCATTGATAATGAACAATTTGGTTTCCTATAAAGTACATACACTCATGAATCTATAGGTGTATCCAAGGAGGGTCTCCATTCTATAAAGAAAAATCATTACAAGTTATGGCTTTAAAATTGGACCTATCGAAGGCTTATGATAGGGCTAGTTGGATATACTTAAGAATGATGCTAATACATTAATTTTCAATTTGTTAATTGGGTGATGATTTGTGTTACTTCTATGTCTTTTTTGTGTTCCGAATGTCTCAACCTTAGAATTTTTACAACTCGTTAGGTATTGATACATTGGTGCCTTTGTCATCCCTTATTTTTCTCATTGTGGTTGAAGGTTTGACTAGGGATTTATTGGAGTAAAATAGAATAGGTTCTTCAAAAGTTATCAAAGCAAGAGGTTCTTTATACTTATCTCATCCACTATTTGTGGATGAACTTTTACTTTTCTGTGATGGCACCAAAAGAGTTGCTCGGAATTGAAGGAGACATTATATTTAGACTGTTTGGCAATATAAATGAAAATCAATGTGTGTAAGTCAATAGTTTCCTTCTCAGGGCTTGTTGAAGATAAAGAAAGGCATCTTTCTTAGTTATTTGTTTTTCAAAATATAATGTAACTTATAAAATGGTTTAAAATATTTGGGTTTTATATCAACCTGATTACTATGTTTAAAGAGCTTGCTATTGTCTTATGGCCAAGATAGAGAAAATGATTTATGTATGTGCATAAAATGGTTATCAAGGGTGAGTATTCTTGTGCTAGTCAAGTCAAACTTAGAATCCATACTGGTATATTAGATGTTTTTAGCATTCATTCCAGAGGGTGTTCTTGCAAAGATAAGGAGGAACAAATTCAGACTTGTATGGTCATGGGATAAAGAAAAGAGTGGCATAACTTGGGTAAAATGGAAAAATATAGACAATCCCAAGGAATTTGGTTGATTGGGACTTAAATATATGCGCCAATTTTAAAAAACCCTTGCTACAAAATATGGGTGGATATTGATTATAGGAAAGATTCTTTGGTGTTAGGTTGTCATTCAAAAGTATGTGGAGCTTGATAATGTAGGAGATTGGATTAGGAAAACTGTTAAGATTTATCATAATGATTCTATAATTTGGAAGGTGGTGGTATTGTCATATCTTTTGATTGAGAGGTGGCTTGTATGGAAGGTGGGTCATGGGAACATAGTTATACTGGGAGAGGATCCATGGATAAGATGTGGTGAATATAGACTCCTAGGAATTTTGGTGAATAAATTGCATGGGAAAAGGCTATGTCACTCTAAGCTAGGTGGTAAGTTCTGAACTATCATTGATATAGAAGAAAGGGTGGAAATAAACATGTGATTGGGTTACATTGTCTCGTTAATATCTAGTCTTATTCATATAGAGGTTCTAAGGATGAATTGTTTTGGTTGAAGAATCTAGTTTGAGGTTATTATATCCCTAAGCTTGGCTATCATGTCATATGTAAAAATGACGCTTTGGGGGATCCAAAGTTGTGATATACCATTAAATGGAAATTTAAATCTCCCCTCAAATCAAGGAGGATTTTTATGTGTTAGGAACTTAGGAATAAGGTTCTTATGTGGGGCATATGTAGGAGTAGACATGGTCGTAATAGGTGCTTGCTTTGCATGGAAGATGAGGATACTACCCAACATATACCTTAGCTTGCCCCTACTTTGTTCAAGTATGGAAAGAAGTGGAAATTCTAACCAGTATAAAAGATGCTTCGGGACGCCTTATTTTGGAGGTTTGTATGAGGAGTTAGTGTGATTATATAACTGTAAAAATCTATAAAGCTACTGGTTTTACACTTAAGGGGTTGACATGTTTTAAGGTTTAGAGATGGACCAAGCAAAGGTTCGAATAACTTTGCAAAATTGATGGTTCTGAAATTAATTATCATGCTTTCAACATAAAAAAAGTGTCTCCAAAATTCAAATATTTGGTGACTCTCTTGTGGTGATAAATTAGATTCAAGGACTACATTCTTTAAAAAAATTTATTTTAAGGATCATCTTTAAGGAGATTCAAGAAATAATCACTAGTTTTAATCCAATATCTTTTTCAACATGTTTACAAGGAAAATAATGAACTCATGGACAGACTATCCAGGGCTGGTATTTTGTTTGTTGTAGGTTAATGGCACATTTAGGAATCTATGGAGGGACAATCCTCTAAATATGATCATCCATCCTTTTATTGATTCCTTTATGGTGAAATTTTTCACTTGTCTATATTAGGGTTCTTTAGTCAATATTTGGTTCTTATAAGTCGATATATGTTTATATATGTAATGTTGTTGGGGTTCACCTATTTACTATTGTTTTTATTTTAACAATGAAGTCTAGTTTAGGGTTTGTAATGTGATTTATTGGGACTATTATTGGTTCTTTTGGGACTGTAACGTGAGATTATTTTTAACTCTTCCTTTTTAGGGCATCTACATACATGTTTTTTTTTAAGGGGAGAGGTAATTCTAATAGGTTTGTTTAGATTTTTTATATTGAGATCATGTTGAATGAATCAGGACATGCTATGTAGCATATGAGGAACATGATTTTATTATTGGCAATGAAATTCCAAGAATCTTGTCCCAAGGGATCATGAGAGTTGAACTTGTGACCTTCCCAACTTCAATGAGATATCTTGTATCTTATTCATGATGCTTGAGTAAATCCCTGAGGTTCAAAATTTGTTTTTTATTAACATGATATAAATTTCATTTTCATTATCTTTCAAAAACCCAAAATTTTACCCCACATACTTCGTATATTAATTTTCCATCCATTAAGAACTCTCAATTTCTAACTAAATCAATAATATCCCTTAAAAGCAACACTAATACGTTGGTAAAATTATATGAGAAATGAAGAACTATAAAATTTATTATTATATTAACATGATATAAATTACATTTTCATTATCTCTCATAACTTAAAATTAACTTTAATACACTCTTCATATATTAAATTGTGTCAATCTATTGAAAATTTTCAATTTATTACTCTTTAATTTTTTTATTGAAATGACAAGAAGTTGATTATTATAGCCCCTACAACTTGAAATATACAAATTTGTTATATTCCTTTAAAAAAATACTTATTGCATCAAAAGTAGTGAAGTGCTTTATAATTCAATATGGGGGAGATGTTGTAACATAGCATTATGCTACATAACCCCTCAAAAAAACTAAACATCGACTAAATTTTTTTAATTGGTGTCGGCTTAAAAAAACAAAAAATAAACATGGGTAACATTGATGTGGAAACTATAACTCACATCACAAAATAATAACTTATCAGCTCTAATATCCATCTTAAAATTAAATTTTACAAAAGCTATAAAAAATTAAAACCATTATAAATCCATCTTTAAATCCATATCAACCAAGCACTGAGGAGGATCAAATTTCTCGAAGTGTATTTTTATTTTATTTTAAGTTTTTTACATATTAATAAAAATTTACACTTTATAAAATTTGATCAAATACGTAATAAATCTAAATTTAAAATAAATCTATATTAATACCTGATTAAAATAATGATTTTAACCTAAAAAATAACCATCATCACAAAAGTCTAATAAACCTAAAAAGAAGTCTAAAAGAACCAAACACAGGGAGACTTGTATTTGATATGATGATTTAAGCTTATCTAAACATAACATACATACACTCTTATGTGTTTTCAAATAACATCTTAGATAAGAGTAGAATAGGGTATTCAATTCGTTTTTTTCTTTTCAATTTTGATTAAAATATAATATTTTTTTAAAATTAATTTATTTGTTATTTAATTTAATCTAATTTATAAATTATTAATTTAATAACTATTAAAATTTGAACAAAATCATACCAAAATACCATTTAAAAGGAACAATTAAAGTGTTCGTCATCAATGATGTTCATGTTCAAATCATAGTAGTATGACTACTTAAAAAGACAAACAAATTATATCAATAATAAAAAAGTTTGGTTAACCAACCACAAGTATAGTGCAAAGGATAAGGACAACAAGATACCTGCATCTATTAATAGGAAGGGGATAGAATACATGTGGTCGCATGGATTGAATTATGCTGACGTTTAATTACTCATAACAAACATAAATCAACCTTGAATTATTGTCGAGCATATGTTCAAATTAAATATAAATTATTTCGATTGGAAGCACTATTCCTTTGTGATAATAAATTGTATTATTTTATGTTTTAATTTAAATGTATATGAACAAGTGATGAGAAGATAACTACATTAATAAAAGTAGTAAAGTAGTAAGTGTTATAACTTATTTTAAAGTTTGGTTTTAATTAAAAAATAAGTAGAATTAGTAGTAAAGCTGTTTAATATCCGTTTAATTATTTCGTTAGGAAGCACTATTCTTTTGTGACAATAAATTGTATTATTTTATATTTTAATTTAAATGTATGTGAATAAGCGACGAGAAGATAACTACGTTAATAAAAATAGTAATTGTTATAACTTATTTTAAAGTTTGGTTTCAATTAAAAAATAAGTGGAATTAGTAGTAAAGCTGTTTAATATTCGTTTAATTATTTCGTTAGGAAGCACTATTCCTTTGTGACAATAAATTGTATTATTTTATGTTTTAATTTAAATGTATGTGAACAAGCAATGAGAAGATAACTACGTTAATACAAGTAGTAGTTGTTCTAACTTATTTTAAAGTTTGGTTTCAATTAATAAATAAGTGGAATTAGTAGTAAAGCTGTTTAATATCCGTGTAATTATTTCGTTAAGAAGCACTATTCCTTTATGACAATAAATTGTATTAATTTATGTTTTAATTTAAATGTATGTGAACAAGTGATGAGAAGATACTACGTTAATACAAGTAGTAGTTGTTATAACTTATTTTAAAATTTGGTTTCAATTAAAAAAAAATGGAATTAATAGTAAAGTTGTTTAATATCCGTCTTTTAAAAAAAATTTAATAAAAAATAATAATTAGTTTTTAGTTGAATGGAAAATTTGATAAAAAAAATTAGTTTAAAAAAAAAAAAATCATAATTAATTTTTTTGTTGAACAAAAAATTGATAAAAAATAATAATTAGTTTCCGAATTGAATTATAAAAATTAATAGATATGCAATATACATAATAAATTTTGTTCTTAATTAAAAAATGTATATGGAAAATAATATATATATTGATAAAAAATAATAATTATTTGTTAGTTGAATTATTAAAATTACTAATAAACTCTATAAATATGAAAAATAGTATATACATTCAATTGGAAAATAACATATACATTAGTTTTTTAGCTTTTTGTTTTGTTGAAATAAAACTAAAATATAACCTAGGCACCTAACAAAAAAATAAAATAAAAATAAGAAATAAACAAATCAATATATAAGAAATAAGAAAAAAATAAAATAAGAAATAAGAAATAAACAAATCAATATATAAGAAATAAGAAAAAAATAAAGGAATAAGAAAGAAATAAGAAATAAACTTGATTTAATGTCCCTAAGGTTTTGAACTGTGTGACCATTAATAGAGTTAGTTCCATGGATGAAAAAACCAATAGCCATATATTTTAACCTGTCAAATTTATTGTATCGTACCTATTGACATGTGCTTCAATCGGTGAGCAGAATCAGCAGAGAGGAATAGATAAATGATGTTATAAAAGTTTTATGTTAATAGTGATGGAACTATTTTATTTTAATTATTTATAACAGACAACAATAAGATGAATTTTATTGTCATTTCACACTTATAACCAATTACATGATAGTAAAATAGATTTTATTTATAATTATAAATTATAAATATTTTAGTTTTAAAGTTAAACTTTAATATATCATTTCGATTTTTGTGATTGCTTAAAAGTCCAAATAAATTTGAAACCAAAGCGATTACAATATACTGTCTTCAATGGATAAAAATGTGGGTGAAGAGGACATTTTGCATTTTATTTTAGACATTGACAACCAAAATAATATGATCTCAAAAAAGGTTATGGAGAAGATGAAATTATCCATGATGTCAGGCCAAAATATACCAATGGCGGGTGAAGCCAAGAATAAGATATCCATGTAAGTTAGCGCTGTTTCTTGTAATATGACATCAAGCTTTTAAAATATGAGGTATTGTGTGGCATTCACCTACTTGAAGTGCATGATCTTTTAAGACAATCATATATGTGGAAGTGTTATATTATTTATCAATTTATTCCCCTAAGTGTTAAGTGTTATTGTCATGTTAGGAGATCAACTTTATAGGAAACTAGAGATAGCCTTAATTATTTCAGTCTTTTTTATCACTATTAAGGTGTGAAAAAAGATAACATCTTAAACTTAGAGATTGTTCCTCTTCATAGTCTGGTCAGATTGAGCAAAGAAAATCATCATGACCATCAAGCTGTCTATAAGGAGTCCCTCTATACAGTAGAGACATTTATATTGGTTGGTGGAAGAACACAGAGACATCTTCACCTCACCTACAAGAGTACCTTTGCATGGTGTTAGGTAAAGTATGCAATTTATGTTAATATTTGGTTGAGCTTTGATCTTTAATTCTTTTCGATGCCGAAAGTTGAAATAATGAGACAATTCAATCACATGAAATTCATACATCCATAACACAAGATATACCCTGGGGAAAATCCTCAAAACTATGAGAAAAAAAACCCCAACAATTCTTCTCAGTATAATATAATGGATAGCAGAGAATGCTTTCTTTTACAACATAATAGATTGCTTTCGAAAGATAAGAGATCACCAAAACACTCTTGGTGAAGATAAATAAGCAATAGAGAAGAGAGATCAATCAGAGAAGCGCATTGCCTTCAATAATAATATCCTGCACACAAAGAGAAGTGCCTTTCCTTCAAAGGAGAAGAGAATCCGCTTCACATTGAATTCATCAATACCGTATAACATATTTATACATTCTTCTCTTCTATTTTTATCTTCTAACTTCAAGATGAACTCTCCCTCAAACTGGATGTATTAATCTTGCATGTAGAAGTGCACCCCACTTTTCATGCAGTGCTTTATCTCACTGAGCTATCACTTAGGATGAAATCACCTCATAATTGAAATCGTGCCCACTTAGTTAGGTGGCTAACTTAAGTGTCGTCACTTAGTTAACTATATCTTCTTTGTTGTCACTTAGTTAAATCTCTTTAACTGATTCTCCTTGATTTACTGAAATGTCGTCTTTTAGTTTAACTAAAGTGAAAACACTTTAGGTAACTAGTCCTTCTTATTTAACACTTAGTTAACTGAAATCATTCTAATTGATTCACTTGAAGTGACCACTGTGAGTTCTTTAGTTAATTGACGCATATCTTTAACTGATGCTTTAACTAAGCATTGATTGAGGCATACATTGATACTTAACTGAAGCTTTAACCATTCAAGTTCTCTTTAATTAGCTAAAGTGTCTGCATGGGCAATTTCGAATTCTGCTGATCTCTATGCTTTATCTTTTATTTATTTATCTCTTACTGCATGGTCACTATGTGCTAACTTTAATTATCCATCACATTACATTATACTAAGAATAATTATCGGATGTTGTGATCATATTATATTATTCCAGACCAAATGATCATATGCTAAAGTAATTCACTTAATAGCAATATGGTGTCATGGTTAATAATACATCACACAACATTAAATGCTTTTAACAGGTAAAGCATGAACTTTATATGGAAGGTCCACCTCTATATGAGAGGTCCATCTCATGGATACCTTTATATAGAAGGTTCACATGAGAATCATGACTTGACAAACACAAGTCCCGAGCCTTGTCCAACAAGAATTTAAAACATCATTACTTTGATCAATTACCTCTACGTGGGAGGAATAATCTTTACATGGAAGGCAATCAAAGTGCTCACCTCTATACATGGGGATCAATATTGTGTGTACAATATTGGTTTGGAGAATGTCTCATGATGCTGTTAACACTGCCTCTCAGCGAGGGGGTCATTCTTTGCCATACCAAGCTTGTCTTGGAAGTACTTGAAATTCGTCACTGACAGAGGATTTTTAACACATTTGCAATCTGCTCATTAGTAGAAATGTACTGAAGTTTCACTATACATTTATGGACTATGTCTCCGATGAAGTGATACTTCATTTCAATGTGCTTCGATTTGTCATGAAACCATGTGTTTTCAGAAAGCTTGATGCAACTTTGATTGTCACACCTAATAAGTGTAGGCTCAAGCTTTTCACCAGAAAACCTTGCAAGTAGCTTTCTGAGCCACACTGTTTCTCGGTGGGAAACACTAGCTGCTATGTATTCTGCTTCGGTAGTGATCTGGGATATGGAGCCCTGCTTCCTACTTGACCAAGATATCATAGTTGATCCTAGGCTATAATAGTATCTAGATGTACTCTTACTGTCCACAATGCTTCCTCCCCAGTTTGAGTCTGTATAACCAAGTAACATGACTCCTCCACTGGAGGCATATTTGAGTCCATATGAAATTGTACCTTGAAGGTACCTAAGCACATGCTTAGTATATGTCCAATGTATGTATCTCGGATCAGACATAAATTGAATCAGAATGTTCACGACATAACATATATCAAACCTCGAATGTATCAAGTACATTAGACAACCTATTAGCTTTCTATACAAAGTGGGATCTACTGGATTTGATCCAGATCTTGACTCATGAAGTTTCCTCAAATTGGAAACCATCGATGTACTCATAGATTTTCAATCTATCATGCCAAACCTGCTTAATATATCCATAGTGTACTTCCCTTAAGATAGAAAAAAATCATCTTTTCTTTACCATATCTCAAGGACAAGAAAGCAGTGCATCAAACCTAAGTCTATCATCTCAAACTCTGAGGTGAGCTTCCTCTTGCACCAAGAAATAAAATGTTTCTCTCCAGTGAGAAACAAATCATCAACATACAGAACCAATATTAATGGTTGGTTCTTCACTACTTTGAAGTACAAATTTGGATCTGCTTTACTATTACAGAAACCCACTTTTTGAAGGTAGCTGTCAATTATGGAGTACCAAGCCCTGGGGGCTTGCTTAATCCCATAAAGAGATTTCTTTAGATTGCAAACATGGGGCTCCTTACCATGCACCAAAAATCCTTCAGGCTACTGACTATAAACCTCTTCCTCAACCTCACCATTGAGGAAGGTTGTCTTCACATCCATTTGGTGAAGTTTCCATCCTAAAATAGATGCAAGTGCAATCATTGCTCGGAATGTGGTGTACCTTGACACAAGGGAAAAGGTATCATCATAATCAATGCCTTATTTCTGAGAGAAACCTATGCAATGAATCTTGATTTATACTTCTTAATGCTACCATCAGCAACATGTTTTATCTTGTAAAGTCATCTGAAGTCACAATGGAATTCCCATCAGGTTTGGGAACAACCTCCCAAACACCATTCTTCATTATAGAGTTGTACTCTTCTATCATTGCATCTTTCCAAACTTGTTGCTTTCCATCTTCTTCATATGAGGATAAATCTGAATCACTGATGTGACTCAACAACGCAACATACCCTGAATATCTATCAAGTTGCTTGCACTCTTTGGATGAGGTTGCTGTTGCTCCATGTTTGTCTGCATTTTGTAATATGTCTCGGCACCAATCAAATCTTCTTTTAGAGGGAGGTTCATCAGGTGACCTCTCAACCAGTTCTACTAGTTCTTTAGGAGCTAGCGAATCCAATGAATCTTCTAGTTTCTCCCTCTCAAACTCTGAAGGGGGAGAATCAAACTCGGGATCCTCCATCTCTAAATCACATTGAATCTCTTTTGATATTTCTAAAGCAACTATCATGTCCCCAATTAAATGATTTTCAGATAAATAATTAAGTTGACCTACCCAATTCCTAAGGGTTATGTGGAAGAATTAAAATATTGACATTTAACCCCAAGGTCTATAGTTTCTCATGAAAATTCAATATTCCAAATTGATGGTGGAAAAATAGGCCAATAAATTATGGAATAAATGTTAAATGCTCCAAAATGAAGTGGAATTAGGTCCTAGTTGGAATTAGGGGCGCATAAGTGGACATGTGGGGTCCACATGAGAGAATATTCCTCCTTTAAACATGGAGCCATACCCAAATTCGATTTGGATGGAAGAGGTAACATTGATTAAGGAAGAGAAAAAGTCATAGGGCTAAAAATAGGCAATGACAAATTCTATGACAACTATGACAAGCATTATGACACCCATGATAGATTCTATGACACCTATGACACTTATGACAGATTCTATGACATCTATGACAATGCAAGAGATAAAAATAGAACAAGAGGGCGCATGAGAGGAGTTACACATCTCCAAAGCATACAAAATATTCCCCAATTCGAATTCATGGAGGAGTTGGAGACAAAAGATGAACCAAGTGTCATGTGGGGCCAATGAACGGTCATAACCCCCACTAATTTGAATTTTATGAGTAGTTAGGAGATAATTTGAGTTATAAGCAGGGGAATGAGTCAACTAAAGTTATTAAAATGAGTCCAAGTAGAAATGGATCAGCTTTTGATCATTTCTCATTTGGCACATTTGGAGAGCTTAGCTTGTCCTTGCACAGTGGATGTTCATCCTCCTTGCCTTAGAACCAATTTCAAGGGTGAAAGATTCCCATCCAAGTTGGTTTATGGAGAGGCCATTCATACCTATCAAAAGAGATTCATGGATATTTTTTGGTGCAGGTTCAACCCCCATTTGAGTTCGAGTTCGAGTTCATATTCACTCTTTCTTCTCTATTCTCATTGTACTATCTTTCTCTCAATGTCATGTAAACGTGTGATGGTGCACTTCTTGTTGCATATGGTTAATGGAAGATTTCTATTTCGAACTTATGGACATGTTAGTTTCTGCATATATCTGTAATAGATATATAATGAGAACCACAACTCGAAATAGCAAGTACTTCATGTAATATTTCCAATTAAAATTGAGATTCGAGCCATTTCCCTCATAGTATTTTCATGGTGATTTTGGGATGATATTGTACATGTTTGATATCAGATATTTATGAGATTTTTGTCTATGTTCTGAGCTTCATATGGATTTAAATTGATGTCCCAAATAATGTATTCATACCACTAAAGTATTACTATAGTTTGTGACATAAACTCAAGGGCCCTTGTCTACCATTTTCACCTAAATTGTATACTCTAGAAGATGTTGTCCTTTGGGAGACCTATTCGACCCTAAAACATGATATATTTATGCACACATGTTGTCCTTTATTTACTCTAATAGAGACAAGTTTCATACATAATTTTAGGGAATTCCGTAAAGTGTTTGGAAGGGCAAACAATGGCCGACCTAGGGGGGATTTCCAACAATCCAATTGACTAGTTTTGTCCCAAGTCTTCTCTCCTTAAAATTTGTAGACTATGAATGTTTATAGCAGATGTTTGTATGTATAAACAGTGTATTATATTTTCCTATGACCTCCAAAGTCCCTCCTTTCACCATTTGAAAACATTTGGAAGCTTTTGGAACAGTTTGGATAAATCATTCCTAGATTCGAAATTGGGTGAATTTATGAACTTTGCACAATGGGGACGTCATAGTGGTATCAAATCATGATCCTTGCACCTATGCATTACTATAATCCATTGAATAAGAATTTTCATCCATGTCTTACTATTATGATGAATCCTATGAGTACAATGCTCTTGAGCAGTATGAAGATGGTTGTGAGCACTATGAAGAAGAATGTGAATGGTATGAGGAAGAGGTTCCATCATGCAACACTTCTTACAATTTCATAAGGAATGAAGTTTATTATTATGAACTTGTGTATGATGAATATGAAAGTGTCACACCACCAAAGTATAATCCTATGAATGAATTAGAAATATTGAGATCAACATGTAAAACCTTGCCTCAACAATATCAAGCATATCTTGCTTTGATGGGAAAGACAAAGAAGGCCATACGTTTTGAAGAATTTTTCGATTGGGTGTTAGGATATAGGCCCAAGAATGAATATGTGGATTTAGTGAATATTTTTTTATGCCATTATTGCAAAATATCTTGGAGAGAAAATCATATATGTTTGAGTGAAAAGGAGGATCGAAATGAGGAGACCCGTGAGCCACCTAGTTCTGAAATAGGTAAAGCAGAAGAAGCATTTCATGAAGAGGATCAAAAGTCACTCCTAAGTGACTCTAAAAAAGATGAAGAAACACCACATGAGCATGAATAAGATTCCTTTGAAAATACTAAATATCATTATGAGATACACTCTACTTTGCACATGAAGAACATCTATTGATGGATGCTTGAACTGTGAAGGAGTACCTGCTGATGGGTGCTCACACCTCTATGTTGGTGACATAGAGATCACTTTTGAAGGTGTTGCTACAAACCAAAGTTCCATTTACCATGGATATGTAGACCTTGTAGCAGTTGGAGAAGAACCAATATCAACTTCCCCATCACCACTTGAGTTTCGTGAAGCTGGTCCAAGCAAGAAGGAAGAAGAAGAGGAGGTTCATTTGCAATAATCTCATTTTCTTGCAGGATCCTTGAAGATGGATGAAAATAAGATTCAAGAGGGCTTGAAAACTCTCCATGACACACATGCATTGGCTTCGAAATTTTTTTGGTGTGTGGAGGAGAAATATTCCCTTGAAGACATGGAGAAAATCCAGAAGGAAATGTTGGATGCCAAAGGTAATTTTTTTTTGCTTTCTGATAGAGATTATTTAATTGAGCTTGTTGATTTGTATCATGGAATAAACTTGAAGGATGCATAATAGAATGAAAATCTCTCAAATGATTTCGATTCCACCCAAAATACACTCCAAAAATATATGGTGCAGATTGAGCAACTTCAAGAGAGGTTGCAAAGGTCCTTTACACCCCCCCTCATATCAAACAATCATTCAATGGTTGAAAGACTTTATTTTACAAAGGAGGAACATAATGTGATGATGTAACATGAGGTATATGTTGATATGCATGTGCTTGAAGAGGCTACATTCAAACAAGAAGGAATCCAAGCACTTGTACTTGTTCAGAGGGATTATGAGATTCCTTATGGTGAGAGTTGTAGGGCCTTGGAGGAGGCACATGATCTCACAATAGTTGGACCATCCAATCATGGAGAAGATGCATTCAAAATTTTGATGGGCAAGAGTTGCAAACAGTTAAGGTTGGTTCACAATTCTTCACCCCCTATTTCCATTTCACATCAATTGGGGATGGAAATTGGGTGAAAGGTTTATTTTTGATGGTGCAACATGAGGAGTATGAAACCACTATCTTAACTTTAGACTATGACATGATTAGAGAACATAATTATTTACATTTTCAAAAGCATCATTTTTTATTTCTTGATGATACACATACTCATGGATGCATATATGGTACTCCTTTGAGCCCCTTGAGGGCTCATTGTTTTCTTTGCTCCTTACTTGGTTCCGATTAGTGGAGGTTCTTCATTCTCTTCTTGGATGAAAGAACACATGGCTAATTGTTTGATGCATCTTACATTATTTTGGAGCAGCATTATAGGACATGGGATCCTCACCTATGTCATTGGAACATATTTTATAATACTTGATGCTTGTGTGTACGGGGCACATGATGATATACTTACTTGGATGTACAAGCACTTTCATGATTCTTTGATGAAGCACCTATTTGATGTACATTTGTATGATGTTGTTATGTAATTTTATGATCTATATTTTGTACTTATGATGTTTGGAAGGATGCAATACAAGCAATGGGATCCTGGTCTTGCCTGGTTTTAGCTCACTTGGAGCAGCAATTCGATTGTTAGTTTGAGAGAGAAAGTCAACCTTCAGTTGTTTGAGTTCATCTTTGCAAAGCAGTGTTCCAGTTTCCTATGTGGGATACCTTTTGAGAGATGGATTCAATATTCACATGCTTGGTATTCATGGAATTTCATACTAGACGTTTCACACCATGCATGTATCAGGATCATTTGGGACTCTGGGATCATTTTTGGTCTCATTGGTTTCAATTTTTTTGGGGAAAAAGTAATATGGGATATTGAGTCACCACTTGAGAAGGTGATTGTAATAAGAGTAGTGCACCAACATGAATGGTGGTTTCTCTATTAAATTTTCATGGAATCTTGAAGACTCAAAGTTGGGCAACTCAGTGGCAACTTCAAAGAATTATACAGTGAGAAAAAGGGTTGAAAGTTCAGAAAGGGTTTCCAAAATATGAAAGAGGTAAATATTAATTGTGCACACTTTGTTTTGATGGATTTAATTAATATTTTGGGTGTTTAGTGGTAATGTAACATGAGACATTAGTATGAAAAATAAAACACACATCTCCTTACTTTTGGAAATACACAATTGCAGTACACGAGTGCCACTAATCAGAGTTTTGGAATGAAAATTTTGGAAGCAAAGTTTGGGAAAAAAAGAAGGTTCTTCAACATCCATGTTTTAAATTGCTTGAGGACAAGCAATCTTGGGTGGGGAAGAATGTCATGTCCCCAATTAAATGATTTTCAGATAAATAATTAAGTTGACCTACTCAATTCCTAAGGGTTATGTGGAAGAATTAAAATATTGACATTTAACCCCAAGGCCTATAGTTTTTCAAGAAAATTCAATATTCTAAATTGATGGTGGAAAATAGGCCAATAAATTATGGAATAAATGTTAAATGCTCCAAAATGAAGTGGAATTAGGTCCTAGTTGGACTTGGGGGCGCATAAGTGGACATGTGGGGTCCAAATGAGAGAATATTCCTCCTTTAAACATGGAGCCATACCCAAATTCGAGTTGGAGGGAAGAGGTAACATTCATGAAGGAAGAGGAAGAGTCATAGGGATAAAAATAGGCAATGACAGATTCTATGACAACTATGACAAGCATTATGACACCTATGACACCTACGACACTTATGATGGATTCTATGACATCTATCACAATGCAAGAGATAAAAATATAACAAGAGGGAACATGAGAGGAATTATACATCTCCAAATCATCCAAAATATTCCCCAATTTGAATTCATGGAGGAGTTGGAGACAAAAGATGAGCCAAGTGTCATGTGGGGCTAATGAAGGGTCATAACCCCCACTAATTCGAATTTCACGAGTAATTAGGAGATAATTTAAGTTAGAAGTAGGGAAATGAGTCAACTAAAGTTATTAAAATGAGGCCAAGTCGAAATGGAGCAGATTTTGATCATTTCTCATTTGGCACATTTGGAGAGCTTAGCTTGTCCTTGCATGGTGGATGTTCATCCTCCCTGCCTTAGAACCAATTTCGAGGGTGAAAGATTCCCATCCAATACTTTGGTGACATTGCTCACATGGACTTATATTGTGGTGAATCATAGCTTGAATGTACTTCCTGGGTACCTTGTAGAGTTCTCCCTCTTGAACTCCAATCACACCAGTAGATTCCAGGATTTTTTTCTTCGGCCATAAAAGTGCTTTGTTATCCATGAAGATAACTCTGAAGCCTTTGTCTTCAAGAACAAAAACTGAAAGGATTTTCTTCTTCAAGCCTGGAACATATAGAATTTCCTCCACGTGTAGAATGTCACTGGTGCTCAGTTAGAATGAGGTGGATCCAACTCCTTGGATTGAATATGTTGAGTTGTCCCCACTCTCTACCATGCATGTGAATTCTTTCTCTTTTAGATCAATTATGGCACTCTTGTAACCATCCATATGTTTGGATGCACCACTTTCAATCAACCATGTGTCTGCATTTGTGATGATAGATCCCGAAAGGGATGAGACAAGGTAATACTCCCTTCTTGTCTCTTTATTTTACGATGCATTCTTTTGAGTGATTTCATCTTCTATTATGGTAGAAACATGACACTTTCCTTTACACTTTCCTTTGCACTCTCTTGAGAAATGGTCTATGTTGTTGCAATGGAAACATCTAGCTTTTGACTTGTCGAAACCTTTGTTGAACTCCTTCTTCTTTGGATGAGAGAAGTTATTTTGGAAGAAGGGTTTCTTTCCTTTCTTCATTCTTTCCACGAGGTCAAGGTGTTCTTCTTTGATGCGAACTGACTTTCTCTTGATTTGCCCCTCCTCTTGGAGGTAGTCATGACACAAAATTTTGGAGTTAGGTTGTACCTCTCATCCATTTACCGTAACCAAGAATATCTCCCATGAGGATGGGAGACCATCAATAGCATTTTGGATAATATCATATTCATCCACCACTACTCCAATACTAGCAAGTTGATCTCTTACATGAGATATCTTGGTGAAGAAGGACGCCACTTTCTCATCTATCTCCATCTTTAAGTTTCGAAGCTTATTATTCAATGCACTATTTTGACTTGGGGCCTTCTTCTCATTTTGATTAGTCAATGTATTATAACATTCTTCGGTGGTCTTCTGTGGTGTGATCAAAGGAATCAAGTTATATTTAACGGAATCATAGATGATCCATTTGGCCTTAGATTGATTCTTATTGAAGTTTATGCGCCCTGCAATAGATGTAGGATCCTCCACCATAGTGGATATGTAGCCATCCAATTCATGTTCCTCTAGGATGTTGAGAATCCTAGCCTTAAGAGTGTTGAAGTTTTAGGTTCCCTCAAGATGGTCTTCCAGTCATATAGAGATTGATGCCATAGTCTTCAAATATTGTTCTCAACTTATGAGAATCAAGGTAGGTTCTAGCTGGCATGCAAAACTAAGTTGCTTCATGCCTTGAGCTCTGATACCATGTTAATATTTGGTTGATATTTGATCTTTAATTCTTTTAGATGCTGAAACATGAAACAATGAGACAATTAAATCACATGAAATTAATACATCCATAACGCAAGATATACCTTGGGGAAAATCCACAAAACTATGAGAACAAAAACCCCAATAATTCTTCTCAGTATAATATACTGGATAGAAGCGAATGCTTTATTTTACAACATAGCAGTATGCAGATTGATTTCGGAATATAAGGGATCACCAAAACACTCTTGATGAAGATATGGAAGCAATAGAGAAGAGAGATCAATTGGAGAAGCCCCTTTCCTTTAATAATAATATCCTGTACACAAAGAGAAGATCCTTGCCTTCAAAGGAGAAGAGAATTCGCTTCACATTGGATTCATCAATCCCATATAACATATTTATACATTCTTCTATTCTATTTTTATCTTCTAACGTTAGGATGAACTCGCCCTCAAACTAGATGTATTAATCTTGCATGTAGAGGTGCGCCCCACTTCTCATGCAGTTCTTTATCTCACTGAGTTGTCACTTAGGATGAATTCACCTCTTAACTAAAATATTTCCCACTTATTTAGGTGGATAAATTAATTGGAATCACTTAGTTAACTATATCTTCTTTGTTGTCACTTAGTTAAATCTATTTAATCGATTCTCCTTGATTTACTGAAGTGTCGTCTTTTAGTTTAACTAAAGTGAAAACACATTAGTTAACTAGTCCTTGTTATTTAACACTTAGTTAACTTGAATCATGTTGATTGATTTAATTGAAGTTGTACTACCCCTAGATAGTTATAGACCTTGAGGGCACTTGTCGAGTGACCTGACTGATCTAAACTTCAATAAAATAATCCTTTGACTTCATTTTTCTGAGTAATTGAAGAACAACTGAGTATGTGCATGATGACAACTGATGGATGAAATAATGAATTCAATGACATTTGTGAAAGTGGATAATTTATCTAACTCTTATGAATAATTGCATGTTGCTTAATGATTAGCTGTGTTATGAAAAATGGATATGAGTACATGAATACGATGCTTAAACGGTTAGTTGTATAATGAAATATGTGATGTGAACAAAAGAAATGCATGTTGGCTTAATCACTAACTGATTGACGAAATATATGATATTATGAGTAAACTTTGGTTGCTTAACAATTAGCAATTTATGAAATGAATTGGGATGATTAGAAAGAAATTATGATGCTTAACGACTAGCGGGTTATGAAATAGATTGTGATGAATGAGAAAAGAGCTACTAATGTGTGATTTTGAGCATGTGTGTAGCGACAGGTGAAATGGTTCACCTACGGACACACAAAGTAAATAAAGGATCATAGAGTATGAATAAATCACACACGGAAGGACGACGATGGTGTCGACTTCCTATGGAATTCCACGCACGAGTTGAAAATCCCCTATCCGCTTACTCGGGGAAGCATGAGTTCGTGCAAAGTGGACCATGATGGAGTTGGTCATGTACTAGTTGGGGGGAATGCATTAAGAACAGACTTACTCCTCAGCACCATTAGTATCCAATAGCGTGTAGACTAAGTATTGAAGGTAACAAATCCTAAATCCCTCCATAAAGTTCCACCAAATCATATGCAACGAAGAGGTATCGACAAAAGGACCCGACGATGTGGTACCTTGTCGATAAATGGAAATGACGAATGAAAGGACTCGACGATGTGGTACCTTGTCGATAAATGAAAATGATGTCCACAGAAGGACTCGACGATGTGGTACCTTTTCGATAAATGGAAACGATGGACGAATGGACCTGACGGTGTGGTACCATATTAACGAAAGAACATAAAGGATAGATGGACCCAATGGTGTGGTACCTAGATCCTAGATGGAAATAATTGATGAACATTATGCATAAAAACTTATAAAATTTCATTTAGGAAATTTTCACATGAAATGCATTTTTGATAATTAAAATAATAGAAAATATTATTTTTAGGAGCAAATGAGATACTAAACTTTAACATTTAGTTAACACTACTTGTACCCACAAAATAGAAACTAGATTGAACATCAAGGGGACAAACTTGAGTAAATCTAGGAAGGTTGGTACACACTCTTAGAAAACCTAACACATGGATGGGTGAGCTAAATTGCATTTGAATAATTAAAAATTAGGCATTTTTGCATGAAGCGACATGTGTTGCAATGAATTTTCCTATTTAAGGAAGGATTGAGGAAAGGGAAGGGGACCCTATGGCTGGATGGTTATAATAATTTTTGGTAAGACATTGATTTGCTGCTATTGGAGATTGGAAAGAGATTTTGGTGGGGGGGAAACCCATTTCTGAGTCTCTAGTTTTGTGTGCGATCTCTACGACCCGAATTGCTCAGGGTTTTGGGAGGAAGAAGAGTACTCCCGATAAGGTAGGGAGGCTACTTGAGGTGTTCGTTGGTGATCGTGGTGATCAACGGCGGGATTGAAGCTGCGATCTTCGTGGAATTGCACTTTCGACCGGAGAAACTATTCCTACAGGTTCTTATCTGCTAGAATATTTCATATATATTTCTATTTTATTTTAAGATATGGATTTTGGATTTCATGTAAAATAATTTTTTTTTGAATGTGCTCGCTTTATATTTGAGATCTTATATAAAATTTCTATTACTTTTTTATTAAAGAGAAAAGTTAGAATTTAAAGGAATGATTTAAGTAAAGTTGTTATGTACAAATGTGGCTAATCAGATGGTCGCACATGTTGGGTTTTTATCATGTCCAATGTAATGAATAAACTTATACCTCTGTTGGGGAATTCTGAAATCGAATCAGTTTGTCATGCTGGATTTTATCATTTCTCTTTCTAGGTTCGAAAACCACGATTTACAATTGTTATTGAACTCTGTAGTCATCCTTGGAATTGGTTAGACACTTTCATTCCCAGTAAGCGTTGGTACCTATCTCAATACCAAGAATTAATATGTGGATTTAGTGAATATTTTTTTATGCCATTATTGCAAAATATCTTGGAGAGAAAATCATATACGTTTGAGTGAAAAGGAGGATCGAAATGAGGAGACTTGTGAGCCACCTAGTTTTGAAATAGGTAAAGTAGAAGAAGCATTACAGGAAGAGGATCTAAAGTCACTCCCAAGTGACTCTAAAAAATATGAAGAAACACGACATGAGCATGAAGAAGATTCCATTGAAAATACTAAATATCATTATGAGACACACTCTACTTTGGACATGAAGAACATCTATTGATGGATGCTTGAACTGTGAAGGAGTACCTATTGATGGGTGATCACACCTCTATGTTGGTGACATATAGATCACTTTTGAAGGTGTTGCTGCAAGCCAAAGTTTTATTTACAATGGATATGTATACCTTGAAGCACTTGGAGAAGAACCAATATCAAATTCCCCATCACCACTTGAGCTTCGTGAAGTTGGTCCAAGCAAGAAGGAAGAAGAAGAGGAGGTTCATTTGCAATAATCTCATTTTCTTGCAGGATCCTTGAAGATGGATCAAAATAAGATTCAAGAGGCCTTGAAAACTCTCCATGAAACACATGCATTGGTTTCGAAATTGTTTTGGTGTGTGGAGGAGAAATCTTGCCTTGAAGACATGGAAAAAATCCAGAAGGAAATGTTGGACGCCAAAGGTAATTTTTTTTTGCTTTCTGTAGAGATTATTTAATTGAGCTTGTTGGTTTGTATCATGGAATAAAATTGAAGGATGTAGAAGAGAATGAAAATATCTCAAATGATTTGGAGTCCACCCAAAATGCACTCCAAAAATATATGGTGCAGATTGAGCAACTTCAAGAGAGATTGCAAAGGTCCTTTACACCCCCCTACATATCATACAATCATGCAATTGTTGAAAGACTTTATTTTACAAAGGAGGAACATAATGTGATGATGTAACATGAGGTATATGTTGATATGCATGTGCTTTAAGAGGCTACATTTAAACAAGAAGGACTCCAAGCACTTGTACTTGTTCAGAGGGATTATGAGATTCCTTATGGTGAGAGTTGCAGGGCCTTGGAGGATGTACATGATCTCACAATAGTTGGACCATCCAATTATGGAGAAGATGCATTCAAAATTTTGCTGGGTAAGAGTTGCAAATAGTTAAGGTTGGTTCAATTTTCTTCACCCCCTACTTCTTTTTCAGCCACATCAATTGGGGATGGAAATTGGGTGAAAGGTTTATTTTTTATGGTGCCACATGAGGAGTATGAAAATCCTATATTTCCTTTAGACGACGACATGATTAGAGCACATAATTATTTACATTTTCAGAAGCATCATTTTTTATTTCTTGATGATACACATACTCATGGATGCATATATGGTACTCCTTTGAGCCCCTTGAAGGCTCATTGTTTTCTTTGCTCCTTACTTGGTTCCGATTTTAGTGGAGGTGCTTCATTCTCTTCTTGGATGAAAGAACACATGGCTGATTGTTTTGATGCATCTTACATTATTTTGGAGCAGCATTATAGGACATGGGATCCTCACCTATGTCATTGGAGCATATTTGATATAATACTTGATGCTTGTGTGTATGGGGCACATGATGATATACTTGGATGTACAAGCACTTTCATGATTCTTTGATGAAGCACCTATTTGATGTACATTTGTATGATGTTGTTATGTAATTTGATGATCTATATTTTGTACTTATGATGTTTGGAAGGATGCAATACAAGCAATGGGATCCTAGTGTTGCTTGGTTTTAGCTCACTTGGAGTAGTAGTTCGATTGTTGGTTTGAGAGAGAAAGTCAACCTTCAGTTGTTTGAGTTCATCTTTGCAGAGTAGTGTTCCAGTTTCCTATGTGGGATACCTTTTGAGAGACGGATTCAATATTCACATGCTTGGTATTCATGGAATTTCATACTAGACATTTCACACCATGCATGTATCAGGATCATTTGGGACTCTGGGATCATTTTTGGTCTCATTGGTTTCAATTTTTGGGGGAAAAAAGTAGTATGGGATATTGAGTCACCACTTGAGAAGGTGATTGTAATAAGAGTAGTGCAGAAAAAAGCATGGTGCTTTCTCTATAAAATTTTCATGGAATATTGAAGACTCAAAGTTGGGCAACTCAGTGGCAGCTTCAAAGAATTATACAGTGAGAAAAAGGGTTGAAAGTTCGTAAAAGGTTTCCAAAATATGAAAGAGGTAAATATTAATTGTGCACACTTTGTTTTGATGGATTTAATTAATATTTTGGGTGTTTAGTGGTGATGTAACATGAGACATCAGTATGAAAAATAAAACACACATCTCCTTACTTTTGGAAACACACAATTGCAGTACATGAGTGCCACTAATCAAAGTTTTGGAATGAAAATTTTGGAAGCAAAGTTTGGGAAAAAAAGCGGGTTCTTCAGCATCCATGTTTTAAATTGCTTGAGGACAAGCAATCTTGAGTGGGGAAGAATGTCATGTCCCCAATTAAATGATTTTCAGATAAATAATTAAGTTGGCCTACTCAATTCCTAAGGGTTATGTGGAAGAATTAAAATTTTGACATTTAACCCCAAGGTCTATAGTTTTTCATGAAAATTCAATATTCTAAGTTGATGGTGGAAAAATAGGCCAATAAATTATGGAATAAATGTTAAATGCTCCAAAATGAAGTGGAATTAGGTCCTAGTTGGAATTAGGGGCGCATACGTAGACATGTGGGGTCCACATGAGAGAATATTCCTTCTTTAAACATGGAGCCATACCCAAATTCGATTTGGACAGAAGAGGTAACATTCATTAAGGAAGAGGAAAAGTCATAGGGCTAAAAATAGGAAATGACAAATTCTATGACAACTATGACAGGCATTATGACACCCATGACAAATTCTATGACACCTACGACACTTATGACAGATTCTATGACATCTATGGCAATGCAAGAGATAAAAATAGAACAAGAGGGCACATGAGAGGAGTTACACATATCCAAATCATCCAAAATATTCCCCAATTCGAATTCATGGAGGAGTTGGAGATAAAAGATGAGCCAAATGTCATGTGGGGCTAATGAAGGGACATAACCCCCACTAATTTGAATTTCATGAGTAATTAGGAGATAATTTAAGTTCGAAGTAGGGAACTGAGTCAACTAAAGTTATTAAAAGGAGCCCAAGTCGAAATGGAGTAGATATTGATCATTTCTAATTTGGCAAATTTGGAGAGCTTAGCTTGTCCTTGCATGGTGGATGTTCATCCTCCTTGCCTTAGAACCAATTTCGAGGGTGAAATATTCCCATCCAAGTTGGTTAATGGAGAGGCCATTCATACCTCTCAATAGATCTTCATGGATATTTTTTTATGTAGGTCCAAACCCCATCTGAGTTCGATTTAATATTCACTCTTTCTTCTCTATTCTCATTCTACTATCTTTCTCTCAATGTCATGTAAACATGTGATTGCACACTTCTTGTTGCATATAGTTAATGGAGGATTTCTGTTTCAAAATTATGAAAATGTTAGTTTCTGCATAAATCTGTAATAGATATATCATGAGACCCACAACTCAAAATACCAATTACTTCATGTAATATTTCCAATTAAAACTAAGATTCGAGCCATTTCCCTCATAGTATTTTCATGGTGATTTTGGGATGATATTTTACCTATTTGATATCATATATTTCTGAGATTTTTATCTATTTTTTGAGATTCATATGGAATTACATTCATGGCCCAAATAATGTATGCTTATCCCTAAATTACTACTTTAGTTTGTGGCATAAATTCAATGCCCCTTGTCTACCATTTTCACCTAAATTATATACTCTAGAAGCTGTTGTCCTTTGGGAGACCTATTCGACCCTAAAACCTGACATAATGATGAAAAAATGTTTTCCTTGATGTCCTCTAATAGATCCAAGTTTCAAACAAAATATTAGGGAAATAAGTACAGTGTTTGGAAGGGAAAACAATGGCTGACCTAGGGGGTATTTCCACCAATCCAATTGACTAGTTTTGTCCCAATTCTTCTCTCCTTGAAATTTGCATACCATGAAAGTTTATAGAAGATGTTTCGATGCATAAAGAGTGTATTAGATTTTCCTATTACCTCCCAAGTCCCTCCTTTCACCATTTGAAAACATTTGGAAGATTTTGGAATAGTTTGGATAAATCTTTCCTAAATTCGAAATTGGGTGAATTTATGAACTTTGCACAATAGGGATGTCACAAAAAATTCCTCATGGAAGGTAAAATATAGGATGAATTCAATGTGTATCTCACCAGGTACACTTATTTGGTATGCTTTGGATAACTCGCTATAACCCACAATGGTGCCTTTATTTCCATAAGGACCCATGTTTGTTCTCTTTTCTTTCGATACATGAATGTATACTAGGATCCCAAAGATCCTCAAGTGCGATATATATGGATTCTCACTGGTAAAAAATTCTTCTAGTGTCTTCTCATCTAGAATGGAATGCAGGCTTCTATTCTGGATGTACATAGTTGTACATGAGGCTTCTTCCCATAAAGAGGTAGACATATCTTGATCATGCATCATGGATTTTACAGTCTCACATATGGCTCTATTCTTCCTTTAGGAAACCCCATTTTGCTGAGGGTTGTATGGTATTGTTAACTGTCTACATATTCCTACATCACTACATAACTCATTAAATATACGTGAATCAAATTCACCTCCATTATTAGCCTTAATGCACATATGTGCTTTTATTTCTGATTTCAACTAGGGATTTAAACTCTTTAAATTTGCTAAGAGTTTCACTTTTAGCCTTCATGAAATAAATCCATGACTTCCTAGAAAAATAATCTGTGAAAAATACATAACTTAAGAATCCACTTAGGGAAGGGGGATGATATGGGACCACATACATCAAAATGTATTAAATCTAAAATCCCTTTAGATACAGTAGTACTGCTGGAATTTTTTTTCTTAACATTCTTCCCAAGTGCACAACCTCGACATACACTATCATGATCAAAATCAAATACGAGCATACCTTTTACCATATTTTGAATCCCTGCTAGTGATTTGTATTGTAGGTGTCCAAGACTTTGGTGACATTGCTCACATGGGCTTATTTTTTGGTGAATCATAGCTTGAATGTACTTCCCGGGTAACTTGTAGAGTTCTCCCTCTCGAACTCCAATCACACCAGCAGATTCTAGGATTTTTTTTCTTCGGCCATAAAAGTGCTTTGTTATCCATGAAGATAACTCTGAAGCCTTTGTCTTCAAGAACAAAAACTGAAAGGATTTTCTTCTTCAATCCTAGAACATATAGAATTTCCTTCACATGTACAATGTCACCGGTGCTCAGCTAGAATGAGGTGGATCCAACTCCTTGGATCGAATATGTTGAGTTGTCCCCCAACTCTATCATGCATGTGAATTCTTTCTCTTTTAGATCAATTATGGCACTCTTGTAACTGTCCATATGTTTGGATGTACCACTTTCAATCAACAATGTATCTGCATTTGTGATGATAGATCCCGAAAGGGATGAGACATGGTAATACTCCCTTCTTCTCTCTTTTTTTTAAGATGCATTCTTTTGAGTGATTTCATCTTCTATTATGGTAGAAGCATGACACTTTCCTTTCCACTTTGCTTTGCACTCTCTTGAGAAATGGTCTTTCTTGTTGCAATGGAATCATCTAGCTTTTGACTTGTCAAAACCTTTGTTGAAATCCTTCTTCTTTGGATGAGAGACGTTCTTTTGGAAGAAGGGTTTCTTTCCTTTCTTCAATCTTTCCACGAGGTCAAGGTGTTCTTCTTTGATGCAAACTGACTTTCTCTTGATTTGCCCCCCCTCTTGGAGGTAGTCATGACACAAACTTTTGGAGTTAGGTTGTACCTCTCATCCATTTACCGTATCCAAGAATATCTCCCATGAGGATGGGAGACCATCAATAGCATTTTGGATAATATCATATTCATCCACCACTACTCCAATACTAGCAAATTGATCTCTTACATGAGAGATATTGGTGAAGAAGGAAGCCACTTTCTCCTCTGTCTCCATCTTTAATTTTCAAAGCTTATTATTAAATGCACTATTTTGACTTGGGGCCTTCTTCTCATTTTGATTAGTCAATGTATCATAACATTCTTTCGTGGTCTTCGGTAGTGTGATCAAAGGAATCAAGTTATATTTTACGGAATCATAGATGATCCATTTGGCCTTAGATTGATTCTTATTGAAGTTTATATGCCCTGCAATAGATGTAGGATCCTCCACCATAGTGGATACATAGCCATACAATTCATGTTCCTCTAGGATGTTGAGAATCCTAGCCTTACAAGTGTTGAAGTTTTAGGTTCCCTCAAGACGGTCTTCCAATCGTATAGAGATTGATTCCATAGTCTTCAAATATTGTTCTCAACTTATGAGAATCAGTGTAGGTTCTAGCTGGCATGCAAAACTGAGCTACTTCATGCCTTGAGCTCTGATACCATGTTAATATTTGGTTGATATTTGATCTTTAGATCTTTTAGATGCCGAAACATGAAACAATGAGACAATTAAATCACATGAAATTAATAGATCCATAACACAAGATATACCTTGGGGAAAATCCACAAAACTATGAGAATAAAAACCCCAATAATTATTCTCAGTATAATATACTGGATATCAGCGAATGCTTTATTTTACAACATAGCAGTATGCAGATTGATTTTGGAAGATAAGGGATCACCAAAACACTCTTGATGAAGATATGGAAGCAATAGAGAAGAGAGATAAATCGGAGAAGCACCTTTCCTTTAATAAAAATATCCTGCACACAAAGAGAAGATCCTTGCCTTCAAAGGAGAAGAGAATTCGCTTCACATTGGATTCATCAATCCCATATAACATATTTATACATTCTTCTCTTCTATTTTTATCTTCTAAATTTAGGATGAACTCGCCCTCAAACTGGATGTATTAATCTTGCATGTAGAGGTGTGCCCCACTTCTGATGCAGTTCTTTATCTCACTGAGTTGTCACTTAGGATGAACTCACCGCTTAACTAAAATCTTTCCCACTTAGTTAGGTGGATAAATTAATTGGAATCACTTAGTTAACTATATCTTCTTTGTTGTCACTTAGTTAAATCTCTTTAACCGATTCTCCTTGATTTACTGAAGTGTCGTCTTTTAATTTAACTAAAGTGAAAACACATTAGTTAACTAGTCCTTGTTATTTAACACTTAAATAACTTAAATCATGTTGATTGATTTACTTGAAGTTGTAGTGCCCCTAGATAGTTATAGACCTTGAGGGCACTTGTCGAGTGACCTGACTATTCGAAACTTGAATAAAATCATCCTTTGACTTCATTTTTCTGAGTAATTGAAGAACAACTAAGTATGTGCATGACAACAACTGATGGATGAAATAATGAATTCAATGACATTTGTGAAAGTGGATAATTTATCTAAATCTTATGAATAATTGCATGTTGCTTAATGATTAGTTGTGTTATGAAAAATGGATATGAGTACATGAATATGATGCTTAAACGGTTAGCTGTATGATATATGTGATGTGAACAAAAGAAATGCATGTTGGCTTAATCACTAACTGATTGACGAAATATATGATATTATGAGTAAACTTTGGTTGCTTAACAATTAGCAGTTTATGAAATGAAATGGGATGATTAGAAAGAAATTATGATGCTTAACAACTAGCAGGTTATGAAATAGATTATGATGAATGAGAACAGAGCTACTAATGTGTGATTTTGAGCATGTGTGTAGTGACAGGTGAAAAGGTTCACCGACGGACACACAAAGTAAATAAAGGATCGTAGAGTACAAATAAATCACACACGGAAGGACAACGACGGTGTCAACTTCCTATGGAATTCCACGCATGAGTTGAAAATCCCCTATCAGCTTACTCGAGGAAGCATGAGGTCGTGCGAAGTTGACCATGATGGAGTTGGTCATGTACTAGTTGGTGGAATGCATTAAGAACAAACTTACTCCTCAGCACCATTAGTCTCCAATAGCGTGTAGACGAAGTATTGAAGGTAACAAATCCTAAATCCCTACATGACGTCCCCCCAAATCATAAGCAACGAATAGGTATCGACAAAAGGACCCAATGATGTGGTACCTTGTTGATAAATGGAAATGACGAACGAAAGGACCCAACGATGTGGTACCTTGTCGATAAACAGAAATGACGGACAGAAGGACCGAACGATGTGGTACCTTGTCAATAAACAGAAATGACGGACGAATGGACCCGATTGTGTGGCACAATATTAACGAAAGAACATAAAGGACAGATGGACCCAACGGTGTGGTACCTAGATCCTAGACGGAAATAATTGATGAACATTATGCATAAAACTTATAAAATTTCATTTAGGCAATTTTCACATGAAATGCATTTTTGATGATTAAAATAATAGAAAATATTATTTTTAGGAGCAAATGAAATACTAACCTTTAACATTTAGTTAACACTACTTGTAACCACAAAATAGAAACTAGATTGAACATCAAGGAGACAAATGAGAGTAAATCTAGGAAGGTTGGTACACACTCTTAGAAAACCTAACACATGGATGGGTGAGCTAAATTGCATTTGAATAATTAAAAAATAGGCATTTTTGCATGAAGCGACATGTGTTGCAATGAATTTTCCTATTTAAGGAAGGATTAAGGAAAGGGAAGGGGACCCTATGGCTGGATGGTTATTGTAATTTTTGGTAAGACATTGATTTGCTACTATTGGAGTTTGGAAAGAGATTTTGGTGGGGGGAAACCCATTTCTAAGTCTCTAGTTTTGTGTGTGAGCTCTACGACACGAATTTCTCAGCATTTCAGGAGAAGAAAAGTACTCCCAATAAGGTGGGGAGGCTAATCGAGTTGTTCATTGGTGATCGTGGTGATCAACGGCGGGCTTGAAGCTACGATCTTTGTGGAATTACACTTTTGACCGGAGCAACTATTCCTACAGGTTCTTATCTGCTAAAATATTTCATATATATTTCTGTTTTATTTTAAGATATGGATTTTGGATTTCATGTAAAATAAAAACTAATTGAATGTGCTCGCTATATATTTGAGATCTTATATAAAATTTCTATTACTTTTTTATTAAAGAGAAAAGTTAGAATTTAAAGGAATAAACTTAATGAATAAACTTATACCTTTGTTGGGGAATTCTGAAATCGAATCAGTTTGTCATGCTGTATTTTATCATTTCTCTTTCTAGGTTCGAAAACCACGATTTACAATTGTTATTGAACTCTGTATTCATCCTTGGAATTGGTTAGACGCTTTCATGCCCAGTAAGCGTTGGTACCTATCTCAATACCAAGAATGAATATGTGGATTTAGTGAATATTTTTTTATGCCATTATTGTGAAATATCTTGAATGGAAAATCATATATGTTTTAGTGAAAAGGAGGATCGAAATGAGGAGACCCATGAGCCACCTAGTTCTGAAATAGGTAAAGCAGAAGCAACATTACATGAAGATGATCGAAAGTCACTCCCAAGTGATTCTAAAAAAGATGAAGAAACACCACATGAGCATGAAGAAGATTCCATTGAAAATACTAAATATCAATATGAGACACACTCTACTTTGGACATGAAGAACATCTATTGATGGATGCTTGAACTGTGAAGGAGTACCTATTGATGGGTGCTCACACCTCTATGTTGGTGACATAGAGATCACTTTTGAAGGTGTTGTTGCAATCCAAAGTTCCATTTACCATGGATATGTAGACCTTGTAGTAGTTGGAGAAGAACCAATATCAACTTCCCCATCACCACTTGAGCTTCATGAAGTTGGTCCAAGCAAGAAGGAAGAAGAAGAGGAGGTTCATTTGCAATAATCTCATTTTCTTGCAGGGTCCTTGAAGATGGATGAAAATAAGATTCAAGAGGCCTTGAAAACTCTCCATGACACACATGCATTGGTTTCGAAATTTTTTTGGTGTTTGTAGGAGAAATCTTCCCTTGAAGACATGGCGAAAATCCAAAAGGAAATGTTGGACGCCAAAGGTAATTTGTTTTTGCTTTCTGTTAGATATTATTTAATTGAGCTTGTTGGTTTGTATCATGGAATAAAATTGAAGGATGCAGAAGAGAATGAAAATATCTCAAATGATTTGGAGTCCACCCAAAATGCACTCCAAAAATATATGGTGCAGATTGAGCAACTTCAAGAGAGGTTGCAAAGGTCCTTTACACCCCCCTACATATCATACAATCATTCAATGGATGAAAGACTTTATTTTACAAAGGAGGAACATAATGTGATGATGTAACATGAGGTATATGTTGATATGCATGTGCTTGAAGAGGCTACATTCAAACAAGAAGGAATCCAAGCACTTGTACTTGTTCAGAGGGATTATGAGTTTCCTTATGGTGAGAGTTGCAGGGCCTTGGAGGAGGCACATGATCTCACAATAGTTGGACCATCCAATTATGGAGAATATGCATTCAAAATTTTGATGGGTAAGAGTTGAAAAGAATTAAGGTTGGTTCACAATTATTCACCCCCTACTTCTTTTTCAGCCACATCAATTGGGGTTGGAAATTGGGTGAAAGGTTTATTTCTGATGGTGCCACATGAGGAGTATGAAACTCCTATCTTTCCTTTAGATGATGACATGATTAGAGCACATAATTATTTACATTTTCAGAAGCATCATTTTCTATTTATTGATGATACACATACTCATGGATGCATATATGGTACTCCTTTGAGCCCCTTGAAGGCTCATTGTTTTCTTTGCTCCTTACTTGGTTCTAATTTTAGTGGAGGTTCTTCATTCTCTTCTTGGATGAAAGAACACATGGCTGATTTTTTTGATGCATCTTACATTATTTTGGATCAGCAGTAGAGGACTTGGGATCCTCACCGATGTCATTGGAGCATATTTGATATAATACTTGATGCTTGTGTGTATGGGGCACATGATGATATACTTACTTGGATGTACAAGCACTTTCATGATTCTTTGATGAAGCACCTATTTGATGTACATTTGTATGATGTTGTTATGTAATTTGATGATCTATATTTTGCACTTATGATGTTTGGAAGGATGCAATACAAGCAATGGGATCCTGGTGTTGCTTGGTTTTAGCTCACTTGGAGCAGTAGTTCGATTGTTGGTTTGAGAGAGAAAGTCAACCTTTAGTTGTTTGAGTTCATCTTTGCAGAGCAGTGTTCCAGTTTCCTATGTGGGATACCTTTTGAGAGATGGATTCAATATTCACATGCTTGGTATTCATGGAATTTCATACTAGACATTTCACTCAATGCATGTATTAGGATCATTTGGGACTTTGGGATCATTTTTGGTCTCATTGGTTTCAATTTTTGGGGGCAAAAAGTAGTATGTGATATTGAGTCACCACTTGAGATGGTGATAGTAATAAGATTAGTACAGAAGCAAGCATGGTGGTTTCTCTATAAAATTTTCATGGAATCTTGAAGACTCAAAGTTGGGCAACTCAGTGGCAACTTCAAAGAATTATACAGTGAGAAAAAGGGTTGAAAGTTCAGAAAGGGTTTCAAAAATATGAAAGAGGTAAATATTAATTGTGCACACTTTGTTTTGATGGATTTAATTAATATTTTGGGTGTTTAGTGGTGATGTAACATGAGACATCAGTATGAAAAATAAAACACACATCTCCTTACTTTTGGAAACACACAATTGCAATACACGAATGCCACTAATCAGAGTTTTGGAATGAAAATTTTGGAAGCAAAGTTTGGGAAAAAAAGCAGGTTCTTCAACATCCATGTTTCAAATCACTTGAGGACAAGTAATATTGGGTGGGGAAGAATTTCATATCCCCAATTAAATGGTTTTCAGATAAATAATTAAGTTGGCCTACTCAATTCCTAAGGGTTATGTGGAAGAATTAAAATATTGACATTTAACCCCAAGGTCTATAGTTTTTCATGAAAATTCAATATTTTAAATTGATGGTGGAAAAATAGGCCAATAAATTATGGAATAAATGTTAAATGCTCTAAAATGAAGTGAAATTAGGTCCTAGTTGGACTTGGGGGCGCATAAGTGGACATGTGGCGTCCACATGAGAGAATATTCCTCCTTTAAACATGGAGCCATACCCAAATTCGAGTTGGAGGGAAGAGGTAACATTCATGAAGGAAGAGGAAAATTCATAGGGCTAAAAATAGGCAATGACAGATTCTATGACAACTATGACAAGCATTATGACACCCATGACAGATTCTCTAACACCTACGACACTTATGACAGATTCTATGACATCTATGCTAATCAAGAGATAAAAATAGAACAATAGGGAACATGAGAGGATTTACACATCTCCAAATCATCCAAAATATTCCGCAATTCGAATTCATGGAGGAGTTGGAGACAAAAGATGAGCCAAGTGTCATGTGGGGCTAATGAAGGGTCACAACCCCCACTAATTCGAATTTCATGAGTAATTAGGAGATAATTTAAGTGCGAAGTAGGGAAATGAGTCAACTAAAGTTATTAAAAGGAGGCCAAGTCGAAATGGAGCAGATTTTGATTATTTCTCATTTGGCACATTTGGAGAGCTTGGCTTGTCCTTGCACGGTGGATGTTCATCCTCCCTACCTTAGAACCAATTTCGAGGGTGAAAGATTCCCATCCAAGTTGGTTGATGGAGAGGCCATTCATACCTCTGAAAAGATCTTCATGGATATTTTTTGATGTAGGTCCAACCCCCATCCGAGTTCGATTTCATATTCACTCTTTCTTCTCTATTCTCATTCTACTATCTTTCTCTGAATGTCATGTAAACATGTGATTACACACTTCTTGTTGCATATAGTTAATGGAGGATTTCTGTTTCAAAATTATGAAAATGTTAGTTTCTGCATAACTCTGTAGTAGATATATCATGAGACCCACCACTCAAAATACCAATTACTTCATTTAATATTTCCAATTAAAACTGAGATTCGAGCCATTTCCCTCATAGTATTTTCATGGTGATTTTGGGATGATATTTTACCTATTTGATATCATATATTTCTGAGATTTTGATCTATCTTTTGAGATTCATATGGAATTACATTCATGGCCCAAATAATGTATGCTTAGCCCTAAATTATTACTTTAGTTTGTGGCATAAATTCAATGCCCCTTGTCTACCATTTTCACCTAAATTATATACTCTAGAAGCTGTTGTCCTTTGGGAGACCTATTCGACCCTAAAACCTAACATAATGATGCAAAAATGTTTTCCTTGATGTCCTCTAACAAAGCCAAGTTTAAGACAGAATATTAGGGAAGTAAGTACGGTGTTTGGAAGGGAAAACAACGGTTGACCTAGGGGGTATTTCCACCAATCCAATTGACTAGTTTTGTCCCAATTCTTCTCTCCTCGAAATTTGCATACCATGAATGTTTATAGAAGATGTTTCGATGTATAAATATTGTACTGGATTTTCCTATTACCTCCCAAGTCCCTCCTTTCACCATTTGAAAACATTTGGAAGATTTTGGAATAGTTTGGATAAATCATTCCTAAATTCGAAATTGGGTGAATTTATGAAATTTGCACAATAGGGATGTCACAAAAAATTCCTCATGGAAGGTAAAATATCGGATGAATTCAATGTGTATCTCACTAGGTACACTTATTTGGTATGCTTTGGATGACTCACTATAACCCACAAAGGTGCCTTTATTTCCATAAGGCTCCATGTTTGCTCTCTTTTCTTTCGATACATGAATGTATACTAGGATCCTCAAGTGTGATATATATGGATTCTCACTGGTAAACAATTCTTCTACTGCCTTCTCATCTAGAATGGAATGCAAGCTTCTATTTTGGATGTACACAGCTGTACATGAGGCTTCTTCCCATAAAGAGGTAGACATATCTTGATCATGCATCATGGATTTTGCAGTCTCACATACGGTTATATTCTTCCTTTAGGAAACCCCATTTTGCTAAGGGTTGTATGGTACTGTTAACTATCTACATATTGCTTCATCGCTACATAACTCGTTAAATGCATGTGAATCAAATTCACCTCCATTATTAGCCTTAATGCACATATGTGCTTTTATTTATGATTTCAACTAGGGATTTAAACTCTTGAAATTTGCTAAGAGTTTCACTTTTAGCCTTCATGAAATAAATCCATGACTTCCTAGGAAAATAATCTGTGAAAAATACATAACTTAAGAATCCACTTAGGGAAGGGGGATGATATGGGAACACATACACCAAAACATATTAAATCTAAAACCCCTTTAGATACAGTAGTACTACTGGAATTTTTTTTCTTAATATTCTTCTCACGTGCACAACCTTGACATACACTATCATGCTCAAAATCAAATAGGAGCATACCTTTTACCATATTTTGAAGCCCTGGTAGTGATTTGTATCATAGGTGTCCAAGAATTCGGTGACATTGCTCACATGGACTTATATTGTGGTGAATCATAGCTTGAATGTACTTCCCAGGTACCTTGTAGAGTTCTCCCTCTCGAACTCCAATCATACCAGCAGATTCTAGGATTTTTTTCTTCGTCCATAAAAGTGCTTTGTTATCCATGAAGATAACTCTGAAGCCTTTGTCTTCAAGAACAAAAACTGAAAGGATTTTCTTCTTCAAGCCTGGAACATATAGAATTTCCTCCACATGTAGAATGTCATCAGTGCTCAGCTAGAATGAGGTGTATCCAACTCCTTGGATCGAATATGTTGAGTTGTGCCCCAAATCTACCATGCATGTGAATTCTCTCTCTTTTAGATCAATTATGGCACTCTTGTAACCATCCATATGTTTGGATGCACCACTTTCAATCAACCATGTGTCTGCATTTGTGATGATAGATCCCAAAAGGGATGAGACAAGGTAATACTCCCTTCTTGTCTCTTTTTTTTAGGATGCATTCTTTTGAGTGATTTCATCTTCTATTATGGTAGAAGCATGACACTTTCCTTTCCACTTTGCTTTGCACTCTCTTGAGAAATGGTCTTTCTTGTTGCAATGGAAACATCTAGCTTTTGACTTGTCAAAACCTTTGTTGAAATCCTTCTTCTTTGGATGAGAGAAGTTCTTTTGGAAGAAGGGTTTCTTTCCTTTCTTCATTCTTTCCACGAGGTCAAGGTATTCTTCTTTGATGCAAACTGACTTTCTCTTAATTTGCCCCTCCTCTTGGAGGTAGTCATGACACAAAATTTTGGAGTTAGGTTGTACCTCTCGTCCATTTACTGCAACCAAGAATATCTCCCATGAGGATGGGATACCATCAATAGAATTTTGGATAATATCATATTCATCCACCACTACTCCAATACTAGCAAGTTGATCTCTTACATGAGAGATCTTGGTGAAGAAGGAAACCACTTTCTCATCTGTCTCCATCTTTAAGTTTCGAAGCTTATTATTCAATGCACTATTTTGACTTGGGGCCTTCTTCTCATTTTGATTAGTCAATGTATCATAACATTCTTTCATGGTATTCGGTGGTGTTATCAAAGGAATCAAGTTATATTTTACGAAATCATAGATGATCCATTTGGTCTTAGCTTGATTCTTATTGAAGTTTATGCACCCTGCAATAGATGTAGGATCCTCCACCATAGTGGATACGTAGCGATCCAATTCATGTACCTCTAGGATGTTGAGAATCCTAGCCTTACAAGTGTTGAAGTTTTAGGTTCCCTCAAGACGGTCTTCCAGTCGTATAGAGATTGATGCCATAGTCTTCAAATATTGTTCTCAACTTATGAGAATCAACGTAGGTTCTAGCTGGCATGCAAAACTGAGCTACTTCACGCCTTGAGCTCTGATACCATGTTAATATTTGGTTGTGTTCGGGTACACATGGTGCTACCAAAGGACCGAACACCAAGAGCAACCACTTCATACAAACAGATCACAGATCAACACACCGATGTTTTGACGTGGTTTAAACCCTCTTGAGGGAAACACTCCACGGCCCCGGCCAAATAGCTTCTACGGGACAATTTATTATGCAAAGAAAGAAAGTTACAAATGAGCTTCTCATAATCGATCAACTAAACAATGACCCTCCATGCTCTTTAAATAGAGATCATGGACCAATCGGGTGTTAAGCCACGGATCAAGGTTAGGTTTGATCTAAGAGAAGTTGAGCCGTCGGATCACTCTATGTCGGAAACATATCGTGACCGTCGGATTAAGTATTTACAAATGCATACTAATGCATACTAAAGAAACACACTATCCCTAACGGATATATTACACAAGTTGATCTTAACTAACTCCTAAGTGTCTAAATATCCTAACATCCCCCCTTAAGAACAACTTGGGATAGGATTGAAGGATTTACAAAAGTGACACTATTAGGAGAAGGAAGGAGGCATTAGAGCCTATCCCCCCTTAATGACAAGTTCCTGAACTCCTAACATAGATCGAAGTTTAGAAAACTTCGCTTCTGTAAGAGACTTGGTGAAGATGTCTGCAACTTGATCATCTGTAGGGCAAAAGAGCACTTCAAGAACACGATCATGAACAAGATTTCTGATGAAGTGCATATGTAGCTCAATGTGTTTGCTGCGTTGATGTAGAACTGGATCTTTGGCAAGCTTGATGGCACTTTGATTGTCGCACCAAAGTGGAGTAGGCTGTTGCTGCTCGAATCCAAACTCTGAAAGGATCTGTCGAAGCCATAAAGCTTCCTGACTGACATTAACTGCTGCTCGATATTCAGCCTCTGCTGAAGAAAGAGCAAGAGCTTGTTGTTTCTTACAAGCCCAAGTAATAGGTCTAGATCCCAGACTGAAAACATAACCTGCAGTAGACTTTCGATCATTAGGATCACCGACCCAATCTGAATCAATGAAACCAACCAACAAAGGTTTCCCCCCTGTACTGTAATGAATCCCAAACTGAACTGTACCTCGAATATATCGAAGTATTCTTTTAGCTGCTTTCCAGTGACTTTCATGAGGTGTCTGCATATAACGGGCAACTCGACCAATGGCAAAGGAAAGGTCAGGACGGGAATGAGTCAAGTATAAAAGACTACCAACAAGCTGACGATACAAGGTGGCATCTACTTCAGGTGAACTGCAAGTGGCAGAAAGTTTGACTCCAGACTGAAAGGGAGAAGGGGCTGGTGTACAATCTTCCATGTGAAAGCGACGAAGAAGGTCACAAGCATACTTAGACTGAGAAAGAAAGATTCCTTCTTTGGTTTGCAGAACTTGGAGACCAAGAAAATAATGCAAATTTCCTAAGTCTGACATTTCAAAAGTTTGTTTAAGACTGGATTTCACATTGGTTATAAGCTTAGGGTCACTACCAGTAAGAATAAGGTCATCAACATATAGAACAAGTATGATGAGATGGTTTCCTACTTTCTTGGTATAGACATTGGGGTCAGAATGGCATCTAGAAAAACCAGTGTCAAGGAGAAAGTTATCCATTTTGGCATACCAAGCTCTAGGAGCTTGCTTAAGGCCATATAAGGATTTCTTAAGGCGACAGACAAGGCTAGAGTTATTCTGAACATAGCCAGGAGGTTGTTCCATGTAAATTTCCTCCTGTAAATCACCATGTAAGAAGGCAGACTTGACATCCATTTGATGGACTTCCCAGTTGTGTAAGGCTGCAAGGGAAAGAACAAGGCGAATGGAGTTCATTTTGGCGACGGGAGCAAAGGTTTCATTGTAGTCAATCCCTTCAACTTGGGAAAAACCTTTGGCAACTAACCTTGCCTTAAGTCTTTCAACACTTCCATATGATGCATACTTAGTTCTGTAGACCCATTTACATCTGACAAGTTTTCTTCCTTTTGGAAGAGGTACAAGATCCCAAGTATCGTTCGCCATTAAGGAACGATATTCTTCATCCATGGCTGCATCCCAATCTGGATTCCCTGAAGCTTCTGCAAAAGTTTCTGGATCATGATTCTCGGAAACTTGAGCCAAAAGAGAAGAGGCTCGTTGAAACTGAGAACGTGTTCGACGTTGATCTCTAGGATCACCGGCAAGATCACCAGCTGCTTCACATGTTGAACGGACCCATCGAGGAAGCACTTGTGCTGGTGCAACTGGAGGAACATGAGCAGGCGGAGGTGGATTTTCATCCTCACTGTCATCATCAGAAACTGGAGTTGGAAACCTGTCAAGGAAGTTGGAAGAAGAAGAAGAAGGCACAAACGCCGAATCAGGCTCGCAGGCCACAGATGGCACAATCGCCGAGTTAGGCTCGCAAGCCAAGAGATTTTCATCAAATTTAACATCTCTTCTAATGATTATAGCATGAGAATGTGGTTGAAGAAGTCTATAACCTTTTACATCTTCAGAATATCCAACAAATATGCACTTTTCACTTTTAGGCTGCAATGCTTTCCGTTTTTCATCCGGAATGTGAGCCCATGCTTCACTACCAAACACACGAAAGTGACTTACATCAGGTTTAATTTTACTCCATGCTTCTTCCGGTGTTATACCTTGTAATGCTTTTGTGGGGGTGCGATTAACTATGTAATTTGCACAATTTATGGCTTCAGCCCAAAATTGAAGACTTAGTCCCTTAGATTGGATCATACAATTAACCATTTCTTTTAAAGTGCGGTTCTTCTGCTCAGCTACACCATTTTGTTGTGGTGTATATGGAACAGTGTGCTGTTGTTGGATGCCTTGTTCAGTTCAGAAAGTAGTGAACTGTTTGTTAACATATTCTCCTCCATTGTCAGATCTTAACGTAATAATTTGATGACCAGATTGTTTTTCAACAAGGGCCTTGTAGGCCAAGAACATGTTATATACTTCGCTCTTAAGTTTTAGGAAATAAACCCAAGTGCATCTGGTGTAATCATCAATGAAAGTTAAGAAATATTTGAAACCAGAAAAGGAAGCAGATGGAAGAGGACCACACAAGTCACTATGCACAAGCTCCAAGGGAACCGAGGCGTGCCAAGAGGCACGTTTGTCAAAACTGTCCCGATGATGTTTTCCGAGTACACAACCGGAGCAAACACCATCTCTGCAAGATACCATCGGAAGACCTGTCACCATATTTTCTTTACATAGTTGTTGCAATGAGTGATAATTTAAGTGACCAAATCGTTCATGCCAAAGTTTGCTCAAGTTATCACTATGAGCAACAAAAACTGAAGGGAAAGGTGATGACCCAAAGTTGTTAAACTTGTACAACCTGGTAATATCATCAACAATTCCGGTAGCTAGGACCTGTTGAGGATCTTTAAAATCCTTGATTACAACTTGGTGAGGTGTAAAGGTCACAGTTTTACCTTCACCAGAATGAGTGATCTGATAGACTGATAACAAATTGCAGGAAATTCTTGGAACACATAGTACATCACTAAAATGACCATTATCTACTGGAACTGTTCCAGCTCCTACAACACTTAGAGATCTATCATCACCAACATATATTTGTTTGGTGTTACATTCATGCATAGTAGAAAATATGGCTTGATCCTTAGCCATATGATAAGATGCTCCAGAATCAATGAGCCATTCATTTGAAGTAGAAGAAGAAGATGCATTATAAGAATAACCAGAAGCACAAAGTGCATGTCCATGAGAGGTAGATTCTGAAGGTGAATCTAGGCTGATGTGGTGCTTCTTCATTGCTGCTTCCAACGCTGCCATCTTCTTGAAACACTTAGATTCATCATGATTATCTTTCCCGCAATAGTTGCAATGACGCTCAGTCTTCTTGCCTTTTGGCTTGGATCCTTTGTCATTTTTTAAAGAAGGAGATGACTGAGAGGGTTTTGGACCCTTGTTTGACTTATTATTGCGAAAATTTTGTTTCTTGGGAGGCTTGGACTTTTCTTTCTATTGGGACAATAAGGCTTTCCCAGATGTATCTGCATTGTTGATTATTCCAAGATGAATGAGTTTATCTTGTTCTCTAATCAAGGAATCACAAAAGGATTCAAGACTAGGCTCTTGATAGCTAGCTGCATTCAAGGACGCTTTCATGGAGTAAAATGTAGATACAAAAACAGAATATGCAGGTCCAAGTTTGGAAAGAATATGATAAATGCATTGTTTGTCTTCCCTCTCAATCTTACATTCTGCACATAAGAGTTTAAGAGTTTTGTACTTAGATAAGTAATCTTGAATGCATGAAAAGTCACTTGGATTTAAAGAAATCAACTCATTTTCGAGTTGGTGACCTCGAATTTCATTGTGTTTACCAAACACAGATTCCAACTTGTCCCAAGCAGCATTAGGTTCATCAATTCCAGATATGTGGAATCGCAAATCAGTAGAGATTGACATCCCAATCAATCCACGAGCTTCATCACATCTATTTGCCCATTTTATTTTCTTATCATCATCAGTGGGTTCTTTTTCTTTCCCTGTTGTAATTCTGAAAAGTCCCCTACTTCATAGAACATCCTCCATACGAGATTTCCATGAGAAATAGTTGGAACTATTAAGTAGAATATCACAAAGGGCGGCCATATTTGTAAATTAATGGCTGTAAAATAGAAACCAATAGTCTAGATGTGAAGAGCTTGAAAAAATAGGCGGTTTAAAAAAAAACGGCACTGAAAACGGACTCTGTATGATGAAGTTATGCTTGAGCAAAGAAACTGTTGAAGATGTCCCCAATAGTGACGTGGCAGCTAGAGAATGTCCAGCAAAAAAAAGAACCCCCCTCTTCCCAATATAAACCTTTTGACAATCACTTTACAAGAAAGTTGCTTTAAGTGAACCACTTTTTAAAAATAAGTGATTTCACTTTTACAATGATATTACTTTTAAATAGTGCAAAAATAAAAAACTTAAGTGACTCACTTGTATTTTTAATTTTTATTATTTAAGTAAGATGCACTTTTACAATAAAGTAACTTGAAAATAGAAATTGCATGCACTTTTCTTTTTAAAAGTAACTTCCTAAGACTTGAACTCAGGACCTATTAAGGAATAAAGCAACTTTGAACTAAGTGAGCTAGATTAAAAGGTATGTAAAATATGAGAATGAGGAAGGGGGCTTTTTTTTTTTTTTTTTTACTCTTCTTGCTCAGTTTGCATGCTTGCCCTTTTCCCTGCAAAACAAACCACAAATCGAAACAAAAAAAAATTTTCCACACTTGTGGAGTTAGATCTTGTTAGCTTGCCCGGAAAGTCTACGTTTTCTCTCTGTTTCTGATTTGCCGAGATCGCGCAAGGTGCACGGTAAAGAGCATACGCAGCCGAGAAAAACCCTTTCCCTTTCTGTTTCTGATTTGCCGAGATCGCTCAAGGTGCACGGCAAAGAGCATATGCAGACGGGAAAGCAACAATCCGAACAAAAAAAAATCTAACAGTTAAAAAAAAAAACAAAAAAAACAAAATATGAAATATGAGATTTTTTCTTTTCAAAAAACGAAATAAAAAAAATGCGTCACTGTAACATTATACCTTCAGATCTGATGAAATACGCGTTTCTGGAGCAACCGGGAACCGTTTTCGATCAAACGAAAACTATTTCCCAATGGAAACGACGCTCCGGACGCAATGGAACACCTCCCACAGCCCAGAAATGCACAAAAATACCAGAAATAAAAACCCTTTTGAGTTTCGGCAACAACAGTTCAAGATCTAGATCATAACCGGAAGCGGCACTTCATAAAATCTCTGATACCATGTTCGGGTACACAGGGTACTACCAAAGGACCGAACACCAAGAGCAACCACTTCACACAAATAGATCACAGATCAACACACCGATGTTTTGACGTGGTTTAAACCCTCTTGAGGGAAACACTCCACGGCCCCGGCCAAATAGCTTCTACGGGACAATTTATTATGCAAAGAAAGAAAGTTACAAATGAGCTTCTCATAATCGATCAACTAAACAATGACCCTCCATGCTCTTTAAATAGAGATCATGGACCAATCGGGTGTTAAGCCACGGATTAAGGTTAGTTTGATCTAAGAGAAGTTGAGCCGTCGGATCACTCTATGTCGGAAACATATCGTGACTGTCGGATTAAGTATTTACAAATGCATACTAATGCATACTAAAGAAACACACTATCCCTAACGGATATATTACACAAGTTGATCTTAACTAACTCCCAAGTGTCTAAATATCCTAACAGGTTGATATTTGATTTTTAATTCTTTTAGATGTCGAAACATGAAACAATGAGAGAATTAAATCACATGAAATTCATACATCCATAACACAAGATATACCTTGGGAAAAATCCACAAAACTATGAGAACAAAAACCCCAATAATTATTCTCAGTATAATATATTGGATAGCAGCGAATGCTTTATTTTACAACATAGCAGTATGTAGATTGATTTTGGAATATAAGGGATCACCAAAACACTCTTGATGAAGATATGGAAGCAATAGATAAGAGAGATCAATCGGAGAAGCGCCTTTCCTTTAATAATAATATCTTGCACACAAAGAGAAGATCCTTGCCTTCAAAGGAGAAGAGAATTTGCTTCACATTGGATTCATCAATCCCATATAACATATTTATACATTTTCTCTTCTATTTTTATCTTCTAATTTGAGGATGAACTCGCCCTCAAACTGGATGTATTAATCTTGCATGTAGAGGTGTGACCCACTTCTCATGCCGTTCTTTATCTCACTGAGTTGTCACTTAGGATGAAGTCACCTCTTAATTAAAATCTTGCTCACTTAGTTAGCTGGATAACTTAATTGGAATCACTTAGTTAACTATATCTTCTTTGTTTTCACTTAGTTAAATCTCTTTAACCAATTCTCCTTGATTTACTGAAGTGTCATCTTTTAGTTTAACTAAAGTGAAAACACTTTAATTAACTAATCCTTGTTATTTAACACTTAGTTAACTTAAATCATGTTGATTGATTTACTTGAAGTTGTAGTGCCCCTAGACAGTTATAGACCTTGAGGGAACTTGTCGAGTGACCCGATTGATCGAAACTTCAATAAAATAATCCTTTGACTTCATTTTTTTGAGTAATTGAAGAACATCTAAGTATGTGCATGACAACAACTGATGGATGAAATAATGAATTCAATGATATTTGTGAAAGTGGATAATTTATTTAAATCTTATAAATAATTGCATGTTGCTTAATGATTAGATGTGTTATGAAAAATGGATATGAGTACATGAATATGACGCTTAAACGGTTAGTTGTATGATGAAATATGTGATGTGAACAAAAGAAATGCATGTCGGCTTAATCACTAATTGATTGACGAAATATGTGATATTATGAGTAAACTTTGGTTGCTTAACAATTAACAGTTTATGAAATGAATTGGGATGATTAGAAAGAAATTATGATGCTTAACAACTAGCGGGTTATGAAATAGATTATTATGAATGAGAACATAGCTACTAATATGTGATTTTTAGCATGTGTGTAGCGACAGGTGAAACGGTTCACTGTCGGACACAAAGTAAATAAAGGGTCGTAGAGTACAAATAAATCACACATGGAAGGAGGACGACAGTGTTGACTTCCTATGGAATTCCACGCACGCGTTGGAAATCGCCTATCCGCTTACTCGGGGAAGCGTGAGGTCGTGCGAAGTGGACCATAATGGAGTTGGTCACGTACTAGTTGGGTGGAATGCATTAAGAACAGATTTACTCCTCAGCGCCATTAGTCTCCAATATCGTGTAGACGAAGTATTGAAGGTAACAGATCCTAAATCCCTGCATGAAGTTCCCCCAAATCATATGCAATGAAGAGGTATCGACAAAAGGACCCAACGATGTAGTACCTTGTCGATAAATGGAAATGACGAGTGAAAGGACCCAACGATGTGGTACCTTGTCAATAAATGGAAATGATGAACAGAAGGACCTGACGATGTGGTACCTTGTCGATAAACAGAAATGACGGAGGAATGGACTCGACGATGTGGTACCATATTAACGAAAGAACATAAAGGATAGATGGACCCAATGGTGTGGTACCTAGATCCTAGACGGAAATAATTGATGAACATTATGCATAAAAACTTATAAAATTTCATTTAGGCTATTTTCACATGAAATGCATTTTTGATAATTAAAATAATAGAAAATATTATTTTTAGGAGCAAATGAAATACTAAGCTTTAACATTTAGTTAACACTACTTGTACCCACAAAAATAGAAACTAGATTGAACATCAAGGAGACAAACTTGAGTAAATCTAGGAAGGTTGGTACACACTCTTAGAAAACCTAACACATGGATGGGTTAGCTAAATTGCATTTGAATAATTAAAAATTAGGCATTTTTGCATGAAGCGACATGTGTTGCAATGAATTTTCCTATTTCAGAAAGGATTGAGGAAAGGGAAGGCGACCCTATGGCTTGATGGTTATCGTAATTTTTGGTAAGACATTGATTTGCTGCTATTGGAGTTTGGAAAGAGATTTTGGTGGGGGGGGAAACCATTTCCGAGTCTCTAGTTTTGTGTGTGAGCTCTACGACCCGAATTGCGCAGAGTTTCGGGAGGAAGAAGAGTACTCCCAATAAGGTAGGGAGGCTAATCGAGGTGTTCGTTGGTGATCAACGTCGAGATTGAAGCTGCAATCTTCGTGGAATTACACTTTCGACTGGAGCAACTATTCCTATAGGTTCTTATCTGCTAGAATATTTCCTATATATTTCTGTTTTATTTTAAGATATGGATTTTGGAGTTCATGTAAAATAAAAAAAAATGGAATGTGCTCGCTGTATATTTGCGATGTTATATAAAATTTCTATTACTTTTTTATTAAAGAGAAAAGTTAGAATTTAAAGGAATGATTTAAGTAAAGTTTTTATGTACAAATGTGGCTAACCGGATGGTCGCACATGTTGGGGTTTTATCATGTCCAATGTAATGAATAAACTTATACCTCTGTTGGGGATTTCTGAAATCGAATCAGTTTGTCATGCTGGATTTTATCATTTCTCTTTCTAGGTTCGAAAACCACGATTTACAATTATTATTGAACTCAGTATTCATCCTTGGAATTGGTTAGACGCTTTCATTTCCAGTAAGCGTTGGTACCTATCTCAATACCCCGTGAAAATTTTTATATGAATCTCTTTTTTTGGGAGATTATATTCAACTTAGAATTGAAGAGGTTCCTCTGTCCAAGTTTTGCATATATGATTATAAATTATAAATTTTGGTTAAGTAATTTCAATACAGATCGTATAGATCTTCTTTCTGTATATTTATATTATCTCCTGCTTTAGCAAAATCGCCTACGGATGAGATCTTTGTCCTCAGATTTGTGTGCAGAAGTATTAATATAATTTTGGTGGAAATTTATCAACACAGATCGTATAGATCTTTCTTCTGCGTCTCTATATTATCTCCTTCTTTGGTTAATTGCCTTTGGGCTCAGATCGATGAAGTTCTCGGTCCTCATACTTGTGTGCAGAAGTATTAATCTAATTTTGGTGGAAATTTATCAACACAGATCGTATAGATCTTTCTTCTGTGTCTTTATATTATATCCTGCTTTGGTTAATCTCCTTTGGGCTTAGATCGATGAAGATCTCGGTCCTTAGATTTGTGTGCAGGCATATTAATTCAAATTTTGGTTAAATACTATCAATACAGATCGCAAATATATTTTCTTCTGTATGTATATATTATCTCCTGCTTAACTAATCGCCTTTGGACTCGGATCAATGAGATCTCTGTCCTCGGATCTTGTGTACAGAAATACTATTTCTAGATTGGTCAAATACTTTCAACACAGATCGTCTAGATCTTTAACCTCTAAGTCACAGACTTTGTATCTCTGTGTATGAGCATGAGTCTCTCGTTTGGCTAAACGTTCATAGAACCAGAAGGAATCGATCTCAGTCCTTGGGTCCTGTATATACATGATCACTGTGGATCGCGTTAGTATTTAGATTATGTTTCATTATTTTATTTTGTTCTAAGATCTACTCTGTGCGTCCAGTCCATGAATCTCAAACTCTTCCCAAGTGATTCCTCAGATTTCTGTGATAGATCGACTCCATGTTCCTAGCTCATGAATCTTAATCCTGCTCAACGTTTTAGTGAATCTCTGATAGATTAACCTTGTGCCCAGTGAGAGGATCTTCAACTTGTTATTGTTTGTTTGATTTATGTCGTTGTACAGCGTATAATCTAATTCGCAATTGAATCCTGGGTTATAATATATGATCTCTGCCACTGGTTGACGTAGGAAACATCCAAGGGGAACCAGAAGAAAAATTATGCCTGGGGTATAGGGAGAAAGACGAACAACAGCGCGGAATGGCTGGCGGTCATTAAAGGACTAGAGATTGCCTCAGCTCTGGGCATTGAAAACTTGAATGTAATCGGAGATTCTCTCCATAGTCATTAGAGATGCAAGGAATATTGTCAATAATAAAAATATCCCCTCCTCCAAGTGACATCACCTTCTCTTCAGCATTAGCAAAGAATTTAAAGAGGTCTCCTTTTTCCATGCTTTGAGAAACCTCAATGAACAAGCTAATGCTATGGCAAACTCCTGAGTCAGGCTCCCATATGGATACCTTGACTACGACAACGTCATCTCTAGAAATGCTTGGATTCCCTAACTCTTGTCCCCATTGTGGAACGTTGGTACCTATCTACCCCTCAAGAAGACCTCCTAATTTCATGAATTCAAACTATAGAGTTGCAAATTCCTTGGTATTCGAATATCCCACCACCCAAATTGGCGATCTGCACAATCCCCATAGAAGTTTGAAGCATGCCAACATTTATGGTGACTGGCCGGAACGCTAGTTGGCCAGCATGCGAAGGTAGCGGCTCGAGTTAAGACAGGGCAGAGGGGATGTTCTCTCCATTCTCGCTGGTTTCCTTTCTCTCTGGATTTTTCTAAGTGCTAAGTTGTTTCCGTCTCTGCTTTGGTGGGTGAATTTTAGCATGGAGCACGCGCATTCACAGGTTGGGGATAGTCTCTATATGAGGTGTTTCAGGTGCAACAAGGCCATTAGAGGACTGAATGCTGCTTGTATTAGGGATACTTCGATGGTCGATGAGGATATTGGCATCACGGAGGAGCACAGGCACCCTGCGCATGGTTTCTGTCATCGGCGGGACAGGGCTAGAAGCACTTAGAACTCGGAAGAGAGGCATGGCCATACAAACTTCGAGCTGGAAATGAAGAGCCGTTTGCTGGAATTGGAAGGCCAAGTCAGGATGATTAGAAATGAAAAATTGGATTTCAAGAAGGTTTTGATTCGCCACTATTCCTTGACTGAAACTACAAATATTGAGGTAAAACACCAGAATAATATGGTGGCAGAGAAAGTGGAACATTTGGAGGAAATGCTGGGACTTAGATACCCACATAAAAAATGCAATTCTGGTGTTCACAACAGTGAATTGGACAGTCTGCGCAGGAAGCTGGAGAAACTGAAGAAAATCATGGCCCAAGCGGGGAACTTCGTCGACCTCAGCCATGACAGGAATGGGACTGCTGGCTCTAGTGACGCAATCCTGAACACCGACAACCCGTAGTTGCTTATGGTTGGTTTCGTCTTTTTGCTTTTTATGCATCTATATCATCTTTTTGGCCTAGGCTCTATTTCTCTGAAATTTTTGGGAAAGAACTCAGGAAATCCGCCATTTTTGGACGGCTCCAGCTATCAGCAGTTTAGTTAAAAGTTACTAGTACAGTTATGTTTTTTCTTCTGCATTAGACTTCTAGGACAGTTTGTCAAATGTTATAGCATACATGGACCTGGAATGTTTTTTCATGGTTGTAAGAATATAAAGGATAAACTGGATATTGTGGATGCTACCTTGTTAAAGGAGCAATCTTCCTCTGCACTATGTAAATTTCGGCCTTATTTTTAATCAAAAGATACTCAACCATCTGTGTTAAAAAAAAAAGTATTATCTAGCCATGAACGATTTTCCCCTTTATAGCATCCAGTAGCTAGTTTTTCAACGAAAATTGTCATGATCAATTACAGGTTTAAAGTTTATACATATAGGTATCTGTGTCATGTTTAGTCACATTCGGCATCATGAAAATGGGAAAAACAAAGTTATGCTTAGGAGAAATGGAACATGCTTGTATATTATATTCTAAATGTATTGATTATGACAGATTTATAAAATAGAACATGTTGTGTCATAGTAGTATAGAGATGAAACGTGATTACATTATATTTTAAATATATTGATTATGGAAGAATTATAAAATAGAATAGGTCATGTTATTATTAGTATAGAAACGAAATGTGACAATATTATATTTTAAATGTATTGATTATGGCAGAATTATAAAATAGAACATGTTGTGTCAGTAGTAGTATAGAGATGAAATGTGACTACATTATATTTTAAATGTATTGATTATGGCAGAATTATAAAATAGAATATGTGGCAGAATTATAAAGTAGAAAATGTGGTGTTATTAGTAATATAACAATGAAATGTGACTACATTATATTTTCCAATGTATTGATTATGGTGAAATAATGACGTAGAGTATGTTATGCTAGCTTAGAAGAAATGGAATATGTATGTATATTGTATTTTAATGTATGGCTTACGGTACAATCCTAGAATATAATATGTTGTGTTATTAATAGTATAGAAATGGAATGCAACTACATTATATTTCCAATGTATCGATTGGGGTAAAACGATGAGGTAGAATATGTTATGCTAGCTTAGAAATGAAATGCAATTATATTATTTTCAAATGTATTAATTGTAGTGAAGTTACAAATAGAATATGTATACATAAAGGTGATACTAGAAACTGAGAAAATGAATGTACGCATATTCCAAAGTGTTAATTATAGTTAATATAAGGGATCGATTCTATATAAAAATATGTCATTCACGGTTATCAAATGGATGAGAATAACATGTCGATATGTTGCTCGTAGCTAGATAAATGGAATTTAGTTATAAACATACAGGTGTGTTTTGTGGTCAAAAGAATAGATTATATACACGAGTAAAAATTGTTAATAAGTAGCCTACATGTATACCAGGACTATCTTAGACAATGGATAAAAGAATACAAAAAAAAAAATTGTCTAGCGAGTTCTTAGATTTGGTATCAGAGCCGGTCGAACCTTGATCGGACCATGAAAACTAGTAAGTTAACTTCCCCAAAAACGTTAGAGTATATTTACAAGAGTTAAAGTGTTGCTAATCATATTTTATTATTACGAATAGATTTGTACAAGTATTTTGGATGGTAGGTTGAGCTGTCCCGGACACTAGAAGAATAAGATGAACACTTAAGAGTAGTACTACAGTACTTAGGAGGGAACCACTTATACAGAAATTTATTGGAGTATTCATTCTATCAGAAGAAAGAGGAGGAGGTTAATCATTAACTTAGGTCACATCATTTAGGGTGGAAGAGTTGCAGAAGATCCTACAATGACAGAAGCAATATGGGAACGACCAACACCCTCTAGTGTACATAGGGGATTTTGCACTAAAGAAACTATTGTCATGAACACCTATATTAAGAGCCCCTCACATAGAATGAGATGTTCTAGTAAGTACGGATGGAAGAAAAGATAGAATTAGGGTGAGTATTAAACGCATAAAGAGAGGATGATTACTCACACTTCGCTAAGATTTCGGCCACATGGAGGAAACTAAGTGGCCCATGACATATAGATAACAACAATTATTTATGCTGATGAGACTCTTTAGTCGGAAAGAAGTTCAAAACCAAAACTGATCATGGTGGATTACAACATATACTTACTCTAAGCGACTTATATGCAAGACATGGAAGATGGAAAGGGAGATACTCAAGTGTGAAAGATGTTCCATAGATACTGATGGATTACTATGATATAAACAACGATATTGATGTACCAGAAGACGAAGAGACCTGAAATTGGATTTTGTCGAAAGTTCACAGAATGGTTTGCGACACCCACCATGGAATTAAAAGGGTGTTTGCGTATCTAAAAGTTTTGTTAATGGGATTGACATATTGCATGGGATACCAGAAACGAAATAAATACTATTGCTGCATAGTGCTCTGCATTAGTAATTGGTTCGTAAGTTCTTAAAGTTACATGTCTGGATTGACAGGGAAAGCTTAAAATGGGAACTCTAATAATTATGAAGCTAAGGTTCCCAAGGAAAAATCGCATACATATGTATACATAAAAATATTGGACCATCTAGTAATTAAGGTGTAAGCATGAGTGTGATGTAAAGGAATACTTGGACGTTTAGAAAATGAAGAGACAGATACTTGTATACTCTTAAGTGTAGATGGTATAAGGATGATTTAGGATGAATTGAAACTATGTAAAGTGCTTATCGAAAACTGTGGGAGAAAACCTAAGAAGAGGAGGACTAAGAAATTTATACTTTATAGGTTGACCTAAGTAAGCCATATGTCTTCATATAAAATCAAGTTATGCGAGAGGAAATCACAAAATATGATTAAGAAGATTGCAAGTTGGTAAAGAAGGAATGACATGGTTATATGAATGCCATGGTCATGTCATGGAACATGCTTATGGGTCTGTAAATTTGGAAAGAGAAAAAGGCATAAACATGCTATTATAACTGGTAAAGTTTCAACGAATTACGACAATATATGGGTTGTTTCAAAAGGAAAACTGTATATGTACTTATTTTGATTATAAAATACATGTATTTTTTATACCTATATCTATATAGGAAGAGGATCTTAGGCAAAGAATGGAGAATGCATAATGAGAAAAGGAACCAAACATGGGGAATTTTTAGTTATCATCATTCAAAGGCTAATTAGAAAGACACCAAAAAGTCTCCTTTCGCCATTTCTTGGGTAAAGGTTAAGAGAGTGAAACATACATGAAATTTGGAGAACAAAATATCAATGCTACTAGCATGAACAACTGATCCCCTTGACAAAGACATGACGTTATTGACGAAAATGAATGAAAGGATAAAATTATATAAGTATACTAGATCACTAACTCACGACACCTTTGAGAAGTGTTATAGACCAAAGTCCTTAATGGAAATTATTGGGAAAAATATTGGGCTGTCGCACAAAGATGGTCCCCAAATCCGTTGCAATAGGGACGCGCTAGCGGCAAAAACAAACTACGCGTACGCACCTAAGGCAGTGCACATGCGCAGCTAGGTTCGGTACCGAACCGAGGCACGTGCGCGTGCCTGGCGCGTATGTGTGGCCGGAGCGTGCGCGCTACGGTGGCGTGCACGTGCCCCTGTTAAATAAAAAAAAGAGCAAAATGCCCCATTCTGCCATTTGGACCCGAGCGCGACCTCCACTCCCGCATGTGCGTCGATTCAACCACCAAAGGAGGCCAAATCCACTCCAAAACCACCCAAATTCACCCACAAACTCATCAACGCATCAATTGATAGGTAAATATCAAGTTTTGTTTTCATTTTATTCATTCTTTGCGTCAATTTTTTGATTTTTTTGTTTATTTAATTGTTGATAATTCCCAAATTTTGAAAACAATGAACCAATTTTCAATTGGATATTGTAAACCGAGACAATGAGTGAACAAGATGTTAACCTTGAGTCCGGTGGAACACAAGAAAACCCAAACCTTGGACCCAATGCTGAAGAAAACCATGAACAAAATCCAAATGCCGAAGAAAACCAAAACCCCCAACCAAATTTTGAACAAGATGACCTTAACCATTATGTAAATGAAATGCGAGTGCACACTCGAGATCCAAGAAACTCGGGGGAACCATCTCGATTGTCTCTTGCCACGTCAATTGAGAGCACAATTGACTCCCTAATCCATGAACACCAACAATTGACCGACATGACTCAATTTAGAGCTAGGATGCGGTAGTATTACTCCACGGGAATCTCCAAGGAAGCAATAAAAGATTTGAACATTACAAAAGCTCAATTATACAGTATGTTCACTAATCCGAAAACAAACCAACTACCGAACACTAGAAAGCCACGTGTCTGCATGGATTGGTGTCATTACCAACCGTGGAGGGACAATTGGATGCAGAGGTGGTTCATGGTGTATGATAAACCTCCCTGCAATAATAGGGAGGTTCCACAGTACTTCCTTCGCCAACTGTGGGTTGAGTTTTGCCTCAGTTTACATGTCAACTATTTTGACATAACCGAGTTCCAGGGTGCTGGGCGTGGCTCTTCCCAAGATCGACCTCCTGCCAAGAGGAACCCACTGAGAGGGCCACCAGCTCCTAGGCACGACCCCAACCCCTCTCCCCAACCACCTCAATTACTCTACAAGCTTGATCAGATCGAGGAGGCAATGAGGAATGTTGCACGTGGACTCCTCAGACACACCTCCTTTGTAGCAGTGACTACAGTGGAGAGGTTGGGTGACCTTGATAGACATCCAGGTGCAGGGCCTTCACGACAGGGCAGTGATAGGCCCGTGACCGGTGGTAGCCATGATGGGCATTCCAGTTCGACGGGGACAGTGCCACGTCTTTGTCCCCATTGCGGGCACACTTTCCCTGGCCCGATCGAGGGCTGTTATATGGATTAGGTCAGCAATTTTTTTAATGTGTTTTCAGTCATCACTTGATAACTTGTAAAGTATTTTTAAAGTATTTTTGTTTGACTTAAACTATTATTTCAATGTATAGTTATTCAGAGCTGATACACCAACATGGGAGAACGTAGGATCTCCCAACCTAGATGCAGCAATGGCAGCTGCAACTAAAATTTCGGCACCTCACACGGAGGTATTTTCAGTACCTCACACAATATTGTGATTACTTATGTCATTTATATTACTGAAGTATTTATATTTATGGCATACACGTTGATAGTTCATACAATTTTTTTTGTAATGCCCCATATATTGATAGTCATTAATTAAAAACTGTAATGTGAATTAGCTTAGCATTGTATTTGCTTATTATCTGTTTGACGAAGATAGATTGATTAAGATGATTGTTATGTGCACATGTGGACTCCAATGAGGTTGTATGGTAAATGGAATTTACTATTTAATTTATTAATGGCAATGGATATGTTACTTCATATTGAACATACAAATTGAATATAGAATATCCATATGTGGAATTCTAATTTAGTTGTTTGCAAAAGTACTTACATGATTATTTGTAAATGTTGTATTAGTGATATGGATTAACCCTTGAAAGAGTTGGGTATGGATATATATATATGTTTCACGTTAATGATGAACTATTCCACATGTTGATTGGCTATGAGATAGGCGGATTCCTATATTGCCAAGGGGCACAAGATGTATTGAACATCATGAGTATAATGATGTTATATCAAATTTCATGCTATTTAATTGTGAATTCCAATATTTCTATGACTTGTGGGTAAGTGTGGGTTTTAACAGGAACTACGACTTTCCCAAAGTGGTTGTTCGATGACGAGACCCCTTAGATCAATGATGGCATAGTATGGTTGATGTAGGGCATTGACCCTAGTACTATTAGGAGGGGTGGAGGCATTTCCCACCATCGAACCTTCGAAACCCAGAGTCGTGGGAGGGATGTGCTGAGCACGCTCCCGTGGATGTGTGATGACGACTAGTGGGTGCCTGCTGGGGAAGCTTGGTCGATGTGGTCGATCGACACTTCCACTTACGGGTTATGTACATGGTCATACCCGTAGTCGAGATTCCATGGTATATTCCAGCAGAGGACGGGATGGTGAGGTCAGGAGATGGAAGTAGTGGTGATTAGGGGGTTGGAGTACTGATGGGATGGATTGGATGGTGTTCTTGATTTTTATTAACTACCGTGATTATATGTTGGATTTCATCACTATGTTTATTTAATTAAATGTCTTATTGCTTCTGTATGAATGATTATGAATGATGAATGATGCATTGTTTAATTGTTCTTCTATGTGTTGTTTGTGATCATGTAATAATGATCTATTAGGAGCATTAAATGTGATTATTAGTACCCACGCTTACGACGTGTGCACTGGCCATGCATACGCCAATTCGTGAGTACAATACTATGATTGGTCGATCGATGAATAAATTAATATGGTTATATTAGCTAATAGTATATTGGTTGATGAACTGTTGAAAGTATTACTTGTGTGTTGAAAGTATGAGTTCTTGACTTGTCAAATATGTTTTAGATTTACATAAATTGATTGTATTATTGAATTACATATATAATTATATACATTTAATATAAATTATGTCATAGTATAATATAGTCTATGAAAATATCTTATTTGACTTATGAATGAAAGGATAATATAAATAAATGGATAGATAGGATTTGCACAAATTTTTAGAAAAGAGTTGTCATAGTTGCATTAAGAAGGGAGCATGACAAGTAAGACTTTGCAACCATGTTTATTAATATTTTAATTATTTAAATCAAATTGCTATATTTTTCTAGAAAATGAATTTATTGATTGTTGACTATTATTTTTGGAATTTATTGATGGATGAGGAGTTTTTATATAAATAGGAGACTTGAGATTGGAAGAGGGGGTCTTTTCTCTTGAAGGATATTTGGTAAGAATTTTGATAGGAAGAGGTATTTTGGATAATTTGGGGTATGAGAAGTTTGGAAGAGTTGGAAGAGTTTGAGAACTCTTGGAAGATTTGATACATAGCCTACTAGTGCATCATTGTTCTGTTCTTTGGGGGTCTCGGGCACGGAGGGCCAGGAGGCCATTTGGATGGGACCGTTCAATGGCTTCCTGGGGCTAGGGAGCCGGCTAGGCCCCTAGTTGGCTGGGAGGTAAAACCGTGGTCCCGCTTTTGGGCAATGAAGATGGAAGCAACTCGAGTGGAAGAGGGAAGCTTGCTCAGTTTGGACTCCGTCACCATTATTATAACGAGGTATTTTTCTTGTGATTTTAAATTGTTTATATGTTGTTGTAAAATTATCATATGATGCTATTGCTACATGATTTATGATGTTAATTTATGTTGTGTGAATCACCAATGAAGTTTTAAAAAAATTCTAAGTTATTTGATGCTATTGCAAAATGCTTATATGTCCTTTATATGTTGTTATGGTTACACGTTGATTATATGCTGCTTAGTCGAAAAATCTATGTTTAATTAGATTAAAATTTATAATGCCAATGGAGGCATTACATTTTTGAATATCTTGATTGCCTAAATAATGACTTGTTTAACATGTTCATAACATGCATGCATTTTCTTGTCCACAGGTGTTCCCTGACTACGGTGATCAACCATCCCTGCCAGGGATTGGTAGATCACCATAGACACAGGTACAATGTGTAGTTATAAGCATGCTTTTAATTTGAATTGTTACGACTTACGATGGTTTAATTTATTGTTTGTTTACTAAATTTTGATATTATAAATGTATATGTAGGTGTCACCGATAGCTGTCGGTCCCCATTTTAGTCCTATGTTCCCACCGTCTCACATGAGTCCCCCACCTCGCTTCCATCTAGACCCCTCCCTTCCATCTAGCCCCCCCCTTGGCCATACTCTCCCCTCCATCCATACTCCCCCACTCATCCACCCCCCCCGTATATACATCCTCCCCAATTTATCCATGCCCCCATGTCTATCCATCCTCCCCCATTCGTCCACGGCCCCCCTTCCTTCCACCTTCCCCTCTTCGTCCACAACCTCCTATTCGTCCATCATCCTCCCTCCATGCAGGACTTCCCTCCCATGCACCATCCCTCAACATCCCCCCTAGTTCTTTTCGTTCGCTACCCTCTATTGTACAATCGACAAGGGTTCATCATCCACGACGTCCTCCTCCACCCGATACCACCATGTCTTCTTCCACCATATCATCCCCACTTCCCGCCACTATTGTGGCACCTACTCTTCCAGTATCCTCATCTGTATCTCCAGTGGTTGCACTTGTAGTGGCTTCCACTACATCTGCGCCCCCCCCCCCCCCCCATGACTGCATCGGAGCTGGTTGTCCAGCCATCTGCTCCACCTACTAGCCTAGAAGCCCAGCCATGTCCATTGCTGGAGGTGTTCATGGTGAGAATCAAGCTAATTTATGAAAATATTTTGATGCACTAACAAAAAATAATTTAAGCAATTATTACTTTTCAATGAAATGATTGTTGTAAATGTTGTAGGCTGGAATTGCTGAGAGGCTCTGCAAATACAAGACACCTGCCTCACGTTTCCCACTCGCATCAAAGGTGATTTATTTAAGATTCAAATTCTACATTTGTTTTGTAAATGTTGTAAATGTTGCAAATGCTTGAAAATGACAGTATCTTGTATCATTTGTTCCAGAGCCCGAGGAGACGGTCTACTCCTAGACGGAGCAAGACCCGAGGCACCGGTAGCTCGAAGAGTAGGAAGATTGACTTTGGAGATGCGCCTGGGAGTGACGGGGGTGGTCACAATGCTTAACACACCATGTGTTATTTACGTTTGCCATGATGTGACACTTTTGTGCACTAGTTTCCATGTACTTTGTATATACGACACGAGTTGCCATGTGTTTTTGATCTACGGCATGATTTGTCGCATTTTGTATAGGGCACGAGTTTCCATTGTATGTACATTGGGAACCATATTCCACTATTTTCCAGAAATTGTACATGTTTGGATGAGTTTTGTCGCCTCGATGTACATGGATTTTCAGTTATGTGATTTATATATCTTGTTGTCTAATGTTGTTGTCTCATGTTGTGTGTATCATGATGTGATGTTCTCTAAATTTGGGTTTTACCTAGATCTTAGAAGAGAAGTTGGATATCATAGTTCAGCTTGGTTTATCTTTCCACATGTAAAAGCTTCTAATGGTATCTATGTTAAGAAAACATTGTAAACATAGGCTAACTCAAACAAAATCATGTGTGAGAATTAGTCTAAAAACAAACGGAATAAATGGATGGACAAATCACAAAAATAGAAAATGTCCATTGTCGTCAAAAGGTTAAAATGAGATCCAACATGATTTTTAATAGCTCTACATAATGAGATCCAAAATGTCCATACTCTACATAATGAAATGTCGTCACTAGTATTTATTTTGACCATTTTGTCCACTTAAGATCATGCAACAAATTAATAACCAAGTTATGGAATCACTTCTTAATCAATTGTCACCATACAAATAGGACAACCTTGAGCACGATGTATAGCTAGCTCATTAATTCTCACTCATGGATATCCACCTTTGATTTGATGACCATCACATCCACTACCATTTACAATTAGGACTTCCTTAATTTATCATTATGTGATAGCGATCTAATTTTATGGAGACACGTTGACTTAAACACATGTATAGTTGACATTACAATAAATGACTACTATGAGGTGTATTTTTGAGGCTATATCCACCTCAACACACCAACTTGTTACCCCAATACCCCAAATGCTGTCGAATTTTGTCTGGAAGGGATTGAGGGGTATTAGGACATCATAATTCATCTATTGGACACTTAGACACCTGTTAAATACATTTAGGACAAGTGCATTACATCAACGAAGTCACAAATACACCCTCATCAAGTTGCATGCATCCATTAGTGCGTCATCAACACTAGAACATGTAAGCATTACTACATGTTGGACTAAGCTTTATTAATGTTATGATAATATTAGGTATTCCATCCATTGAGAAGGTTGCCAGAGGTGTGCATATCCACCATATAAAAATCTTCATGGTACAACCAATTTCAAACCATTAGGTTTCTAAATTAGGTATCCAGTGCTAGGTACAACGGTTTTCTAGTTGTATGCACCCTTGCTATATAGATGAGAAACTATGCATATATGTGTATAGTGGTTTGGATTCAAATGTATGCACATGAATATATATGTACAATGAAAATGATTTAATGTTTATATGTATTATAATTTAGGGCTAGATCTTAGGCTACATAATAGGGTTTCATTGTGATTAGAATACAAACTAGGGTTTACGCTACCAACTAGGGTTTTTAGGCTAGGCTCTCGTGTTTCTAGGCTAGGATCCAAGCTCTAGGGTCACCCTCTTAATGTTTAATTCCACTATCAGGACATCATTCTCACCAATACCATTCCCACTACTACAATCACCATCAAACCTCTTAATCCCACTTTGAACATTTGCCATACTTCCAAGTTAAAATTGATAGGTCTTGTTGCTAAAAGCTTTTCACTTATCTATTCACATAGACAAATCCACTCCTGTGAAAGATTTGTTGTAGCTTGGTACGTGCAAGTTCACATGCAATAATACTTGAGATATCATTTTACCCCATGATCCATGGAAGATTCATTAAAGTCATATGAACCTCATTGTCATCACCTCAACCATGGTCAAGATGCCAAGATCCATCCTTAGTAGACAAAACCACATGTTGGCATCCATACCACACTCAAAGATAAAAAATTCTTTGAAAGGGCATGTTTGGGGGTTGAGGGAATCTTGATTTTTTTATAATCACACATGATAGGTTCTTAGAGTCAAACACGTTGGATATAAATAAATTCCCCGAGATAAATAATACATGACCATAGAAGAAGATTGAAATTTGAGGTCAAAAATCATTAATGAAGGTAGAATGAACTTGGATAGATAGATTGGGAAAATTTTAGATGAATTCCTAGAGCTCTGCACACAAGTTAAAGAAAAAAAGAAAAAATCCTAACATTGGAAACAAATAGCCAAAACCAACAATGCAACTAGAACACAATGACCAAGGGAACTTCAAAATGCAACACCACTCCACAAAAGAAGTTTCTTTAGACCTACCTCATTTGGTATGAGAGAAGCTGCTTTAGATACCTAGAGACCTACCTACCACTTCTCTCATTTGGTATGAGAGAAGTTGCTTTAGACCTACCTCACTCATGACTCATGTCAATGCTTGAGTTTTTGGAGGCCGACCTCCCACCCCACATGTCCTCTTCAACATTTTTTGTTCTCTTGATTTTGTGGCCACCCAAACTTTTTTCCTGCTTTGGGTACCTTGAGGTATATCCCCAACCCAAAAAAATATTATATTATGTTGATTATGTTGGTTATTGGCTTCACCCAACCAAATTATATTTAACAATACACATATTCATAGACTGTGTTCCCCATGCTCAATGCTCGCTATATTTAACAATACACTTACATCTTAAATTTAATTCATGTCTTGTTAAAAATTTCATAATGAAATAGCTATTTGAGAGCACCACCTTAGACCAAGCCACACCATTAATATGCAATGTACATCACCATATTCATCATCATCAACGTCTTCATCATCATCACCATCATCATCATCATCACCATCGTCATCATCATTGTCATCTCTAGGTTCCTCATCTACATATCCATCATCTTCATCATCTTCATCATCATCAACATCATCATCATCTTCATCATCATCAACATCTTCATCATCATCATCATCATCTTGATCATCATTATCATCATCATCATCTTCATCACCATCGCCATCATCATCAATGCCTTCATCATCATCACCATCTTCATCATCATCACCATATTCATCATCATGGTCATCTCTAGGTCCCTCATCGCCATCTTCATCATCATCATCATCGCCATATTCATCATCATCATCATCATCATCATCTTCATCACCATCGTCATCATCATCAACGCCTTCATCATCATCACCATCTTCATCTTCATCATCATTGCCATCTGTAGGTCCCTCATCACCATCTCCATCATCATCACCATCTTCATCATCATCATCATCATCTTCATCACCATCACCATCATCATCAACGCCTTCATCATCATCACCATCTTCATCATCATCACCATCTTTGTCATCATGGTCATCTCTAGGTCCCTCATCACCATCTCCATCATCATCACCATCTTCACCATCATCATCATCATCATCTTCATCACCATCACACTACAACAAAATATCCCTTTAGGGGCGGTTTTGGCTTGCGGGGGTCTTGGTAAAACCCCCCCTAAAAGTTTTTTCAGACCTTTGGAGGTGGTCTTTTAAAACCGCCCCTAAAAGTCATGGAAATTGGACTTTTGGGGGCGGTTTTTTTTAAATCCACCCACAAAAGTCCTGAAATTTAACTTTTGGGGGCATTTTTTGGAAAACCCCCCTAAAAGCCCAATTCTCATAACTTTTGGGGGCGATTTGTCAAACCCCCCCGTAAAAGTCATGAGAATTGAACTTTTCGAGGCGGTTTTTTTGGAACCCCCCTTAAAAGTCATGCGAATTGAACTTTTGAGGGCAGTTTTTGGAAAACTCCCCCTAAAAGCCCAATTCTCATAACTTTTGGGGGCGGTTTGTCAAAACCCCCCCTAAAAGTCATGAGGATTGAACTTTTGGAGGCGGTTTTTTTGGAACCCCCCTTAAAAGTAATGAGAATTGAACTTTTGGAGGCAATTGTTTGAAACCCCCCCTAAAAGCCCAATTCTCATAACTTTTGGGGGCGGATTTAAAAAAAATGCACCCAAAAGTCTAATTTCCATGACTTTTAGGGGCAGTTTGTTTGGAACCCCCATTAAAATTCATGAGAATTGAACTTTTGGAGGCAGTCGTTTGAAACCCCCCCCTAAAATCCCAATTCTCATAACTTGTGGGGGTGGTTTGTCAATACCCCCACTAAAAGTCATGAGAATTGAACTTTTGGAGGCATTTTTTTTGGAACCCCCCTTAAAACTCATGAGAATTGAACTTTTGGAGGTGGTTTTTTGGCATCCCCCTTAAAAGTCATGAGAATTTAACTTTTGGAGGCAGTTTGTTGGAGCCCCCCCCCAAAGTCATGAGAATTGAACTTTTAAGCTACTTGCAAGGTTGTTCGGTTAAAATCTCGAGCCTACCATTATTAGGTGTGACAATCAGAGTTGCATCAAGCTTTCTGAAAACCCAGTCTTTCATGACAAGTCAAAGCACATTGAAATGAAGTATCACTTCATCCGAGAAATGGTCCAGAAAGGTACAATGAAATTTCAATACATTGCTATTGATGAGCAGATTGCACATGTGTTAACATATCCTCTATCAGTGATGAAGTTCAAGTACTTCTGAGACAAGCTCGGTATGGCAGAGAATGCTTCCCTCGCTGAGAGAGAGTGTTAAATATACAGCAGCAGGAGACATTCTCCAAACCAATATTGTGTATTAAAGATTGATCCTGCCGTATAGAGGTGAGCTCTTTGATTTCCTTCCATGTAAAGGTTATTCCTCCCGTATAGAGGTAATTAATCAAAGTAATGATGTTGTAAAGTCTTGTTGGAAAAGGCTCCGAACTTGTGTCTATCAAGTCATGATTATCATGTGAACCTTCTATATAAAGGTATCGATGAGATGGACCTTCCGTATAGAGGTGAGCCTTTTGTATAAAGGATCCATGAGATGGACCTCTCGTATAGAGATGGACCTTTCATATAAAGGTCATGCTTTACTTGTTAAAAACATTTAATGTTGTGTGATATAGTATTAACCATGATCACCAGATTGTTATTAAGTCTCCTTTAGAGATTGATCACCTCTAAAGTGAATTACTTTAGCATATGATCATTTGGTCCGGAATAATAAAATATGAACACAACATCCGATAATTCGTCTTAGTATAATGTAATGTGATGGATAATTGAAGTTAGCACATATTGGCCATGCAGTAAGAGATAAATAAATAAAACATAAAGCATAGAGATCAAGAGAATTTGAAATTTCCCATGCAGACACTTCAGCTAATTAAAGAGAACTCGAATTATTAAAGCTTCAATTATAATGCTTCAGTTAAAGCATCAGTTAAAGATATGTCTCAGTTAACTAAATAACTCACAGTGGTCACTTCAAGTAAATCAATCGGCATGATTTCAGTTAACTAAGTGTTAAATAAAAGGGACTAGTTAACTAAAGTATTTTCACTTTAGTTAAACTAAAAGACAAGAGATTTAACTAAGTGACAACAAATAAGATCTAGTTAACTAAGTATCATTGCATAACGACACTTATGTTAAACTAAAAAATGACACGTGATTTGTGACGCTTGCATGTCGACACTTAAGTTAGCCACCTAACTAAGTGGAAAAGCTTTCAGTTAAGGGACGAGTTCATCCTAAGTGATAGTTCAGTGAGATGCACCACTGCATGAGAAGTGGGGCGCACCACTCCATGCAATATTAATACATCCGGTTTGAGGGTGAGTTTATCCTGAAGTTAGAAGTTAAAAACATAAGAGAATAATGTATAAATATGATATATAGGATTGTTGAATCCAATGTGTAGCGATTTCTCTTCTCCATTGAAGGCAAAGCACTTCTCTTTGTGCAGGGTATTGTTTGTGCTTGTTATTGTTGTGTTGGGCACAAATCCGATTGAAATCTCTTCTATATTGCTTATGTATCTTCACCAAGAAGTTTGGTGATCTCTTATCTTCCAAAAGCAATCTACTATGCTGTAAAAGAAAGCATTCTCTTCTATCCATTATATTATACTTAGAAGAATTGTTGGGGTTTTTGTTCACATAATTTTGAGGTATGGGACATTATTGTCATTCGTGGTGGTGTGGAAGTGCTCGAGGATCGTTACTCTTTTAGGTTACCCTCCCTTCATCTAGATGAGGAGTCTTCAAATTGTGGCAAGACTATCTTTGATAAGCTCTCTCTGCTTTCTTCTTCTTTTTTCGAATTCTAGGATCTTACAAAGTGGGATGCTCCTGTTTGGGTTGGGGTCGTTTCAAGTGTAGGAGGGTCTGAAATTGGATCCATCCCTCAAAGGAGGTTCCCATGGTGGAGGAGGTATCCTTAACTATTCCCCATTGTTATCCTCACTTTTCTTCTCCTTCTGGTTCAACGAAAGGACTTAGTAGGCCTTTGGAAATCAATTTGAAGTCCTGTAATGAGCTTTAGCAGGTCCCTTATGCTCTCATGTCGAGGAGCATGGTACTTGAAGGGTCTGCCTGATTTGGCTTCATGGCAAGTTGTCCATTTTTTATTGTCTTCACTTGACCATTCCATGAGTTTTGCAGCCCCTGTGGTATTATATGTTATCCCAGACATGTTTGATGTCCTGTTTGATATCTTCTTTCCTTTTTTTAGGCTAGGAGTTTGATTTGCATTTCCAAACCTCCTCTTGTACCCTTTTAAATCACTATAGTTATTGTAGGGCTCTCAATGCTTGATTCCGCCAACCAATTTTTTTGTTAAGGACTTCTACTTCCTCCTCCACAGTAGTTTTCATTGAATAATTACCCATTTCCATCGCCAGGATTCCTGTCAGGGGAAACAAACTCAAATGATGATAAAAACCAATAAATAAAATTGATCAAGAGTCATTCAAGTGTTTCTAATTGTAATGAAAGACTACTATGTCTAATGTTCAACTTGGTTTCAACTTTTTTGTTCTTGTCTGCCCTTTCATTAAGGTGTGTTGAATCATGTGAGCAAAGGAAATGAAACCGAATTCATCTTGTAGGTGCCCAAGTTGGCTTGCTAGTCTATCACTAGTACAAAATGAGAGATAAATGACCGGGCAGCCAAAAAATTTGGTCACCACAGTTTTTTCAAGGGATAAATGACCAAACTTGAGTGAACCAATTAAAAGTGACCAAGATAAATGACCAATTTGGTCATGGGCTAAAATATATGACCAGATAACAAGCAACGAAACTAAAAATGACCACATAACGATAACATTAAGGATATGAACTGGTCATTTATTTGGTCATTTTTAGTTGTGTCACTCTCACAATGGAAAATTACAATTTTGACAATGAATTTGTAAAATTTACTAAATTTACTAGGGTCTTTGGATCCATCTGTAGTGTTAAACTTTAGTAAATTTCCCAGGAAATAAATGACTATTAATTTGCTCAAAGCTTGTTTTGTCTATCTTGCATCTAGATCTTGTCGGCAATTAGGGGTAGCTGGAATAGTTGATAGATGGGACCTGCTAGCTATTTTGGAAAGGTTTAGTTTTTGTTTCGTAATGTTTATAGGCAGTAAACAGACTAGTCACAAATTCTTAAAATAATTTTGTTACTTTACTTTCTGAATGTTGGGATAAAATAGTATAGTCATAAATTTGTACTAAGACCGGTTTTAGCATCTGTATCGGTACGATATTTTAATCTAATATATAATTAGCATTCTCTTATAAAAAAAAATATAAAATTAGTGGAGTAGAGACCCACTTGTTAGCATGTATGAAAATATAAGAAAAAAAAAGCATAGTATAATGTACAGTTATATATCATAAAAAATGTATTAATATATATAAATAGTTAGATATTAATGGATATAAAAGAAATTAAAAAAAAAACATTAAAAAATAAAGCACAATGATGTATTTTGATTATGTAATGTATTTCAATTAAATATAAAATGATGCATTTCAATTTTGTAATGTGTTCATTTCCATTTGGCATTGAGCATGAAACAATGAAACCTTTGAACTTGTGAAATCGTATGGAACTTGGAAGGTTGATTTTGCCGCTAAATTTTGAGATTTTGAGATTTCAGCGGGAATGGATCTCGAATCCCACTGCGGATCATAAATCTAATCATTCGCAGAGGAGAGAGGTTTTGGGGTTTGGAACATATGCTCCTCTTTCGTGGGGAAGAAATCTATGGTAGAAAGGAGCTCTTGAATCTTGTGTAAAGGCTTTTAGGGGAATCCTTTTCTTTTCTCTAGTTTGGGTGTTTGGGGTTTGGCACATATGCTCTTCTTTGGTGGGGAAGAAATCTATGGTAGAAGGCTCTTGAATCTTGTGTAAATTTTTTTAGGGGAACCCTTCTCAAGAAATCCATTGCCAAATCTCAGGGATTCATTGCGGCTGCAATTTGAAGGATTATAGAGCTACCTAAATCATGGTGTCTCTTGCTAGCTAAGTTTGAGCAAACAGGGGACGAGTTCAAGAGGCCGAGGTTGAAGATGTCATGATTGGGCCTGCCGTGGGGCCTTTGGGAAGTCGTGGTAACTTGTGAATGCAGTGTGGGGAGTGGAAAAGAAAGTCTGGGATAGCATGGGACCATAGGAAAATCGTGGGTGTCACCTGGGCACTAATTTCACCGTGGGGAGATGAGAACCAGTGTCTAAGAGATCTCGGGGACAAACATTTAGTGTATTTTGGGAGTTGGGACTATGTGGGAGTTGGGGAAAGCTGATTTTCTCCTTTTCGGAACACCCTGGGCATTTGCAGATTTATTTGGCATGCATGGAGGCCTGTAGCAGGTAAGACACAGAGTGTGAAGCATCGTGGGATTGTTTAGAGTGTTGGGGAAGGTCGTGGCAGCTTGAAGGGCCTTAAAAAGTCAACAAGTTTTATGTGTGAAGGTATGTGGGGCTTGAAGAGACCTTATTCACAAGTGGGGACAATGTGCTGGGCATCGATTTGAACTTGGAATCAATTCTGGAAGTGTGTGGGGCCATCTAGATGTCATATGCCTGATTGATGGTCTATGTGGGCATGAAATAAACACTTTCTCACCTTCTGAGTAGCATATAAATAGATCTCAGCAAGTAAACCAGCGTGGGAGCATCATTTTCCATCAGAAGTACCACATTACTCTATCACATTGTGAAAGTCATCCCCAGGAAGACAGGGTGTAAGAACATAAACTAGAATTTGTTGTCACTAAGAGGTGAAGTGCCCATCCTTATTGTTGGATGTATTGCTGAGTAGAGACTATATTTTGGCACCTTCGATATACATAGATTGTTACTGGGTCGAATATTTTATATTCAAGTTGGAGAATGGAGAATTTCTAGATGACCAATGAAAGTGTTGAGGAAGCATTATCATTCCACTCTGCAAGTTGAGTTCCAGGAATGTTTTTCTTGTTCCATTGCTTAATAAACCATCTTGATATTCACTATTGTTCCATGTGATTTTTAGTTAATATTATAATTGCTACCAATGTTAACTACGGTTGTTGAAAGAAAAACATAACAATGAGGATTGGGTGATAAACAAACATACCATAAACCCATTTAATTTCACAAGTGGACACATCTCCAGAATGGCCATAAACAATGTGGTTCAGTTTGTTGAGCAAACAGAAAAATACCAGTGAGTTCATGAAGCGTTTGACGAAAGCAACAAAATAGGCCAACAAGTAAAACAATGGTAAAACTTAGACATTTTTTCCCAATTGATTGTGGAGGCCTGTTATGGTAGAAATATTTTGATTTATGTTCATAATTTTATAATGTCGAGAGGCTTGGCACATGAATGGTTTCAACATATTTTATCCTCATGGAACCTATGAATGAGAGAGTTGGTGTCAATGGTGGTAGTTGGACAGACCAAGAGACTTTGCTTCTACTTGAAGCTCTATAACTTTATGGGGACAATTGGAATGAGATTGCTGAACATGTAGTTGCAAAATCCATGGCTTAGTGTATCTTACATTTTATTATGCTTCCAATTGAAGATCCTTTTTTAGAAGACAAGGATATTCCTGAAAGTACAATCATTCAGAGAAGCTTGGAAACGATTTTAGCAAGAAAAGATTAAGCTAGTGTTGCTTCTCAAAGCACTTCAGAGAGTCTGGTTGCTAAAAGTCCTAGTAGTGAGGAGCTTCCTGGGGTATCTAAGAATGATGATAGTAAATCAAAACAAGTATATGAAGGTGAATCTGATCCAAAAAGAGTTGAGAATGATGCAATTGAAGCAATAAGGGATGCTTTCCAGGAAGTTGGTACCTTATTTGGATCTAAGGAGTGAAGAGTCATTGTCATTTATAGAAGCGGGAAACCCTGTCATGGAATTGGTAAGATGGAAAGTGCCCTCTCCACACATATTTATTTTATGCTTACCATAATACTTGGAGATTTGTGGAAGTTAACATAATTTTGAATTTTCCCTTTTTGATGCATTCTTAATTTACTCAATGAATAGATGTTCAACTACTGGCCTATTTTATAGGTGGCATTTCTTGCTTCCATGGTTGGACCTGAAGCAGCTGTAGGTTCAGCTCAAAGTGCATTAAAGGAAATATCTGAAGAAGCACCTGCCACTCAGCTTGTTTCAAGGCATTTCTTTATGCTTGAAGACCCTCCAAGTGATACCAAATATAATACAAATGAAAGGTAGGGAGTCTGTTAGCAATAAATAGAAAATTTGAACAACTTGTTTTTATCCATGATAAATTGTTATCCATGGATGTAAGGAAAAGGAGTTGAAATGATGGTAGAGTTCTTGATGTTGTTGACAGGACATATGCACAACACTTGGAAAATGAATCTCTACCATTGGATCACAACAAAAGGACACATATAAGATAGTAAGTGTATTTTCTATACCTGAAGCACCACAAGGAACATATATGGTGGAAGCAACACCATATGGACAAGAGCTCCAAGCAACAATCTCATGATGAAATTCAAAAAAGTTTATATGTAGAGGCAATTAGCCAATGATACCCATAGGGTTCCTAGTAAGATGTTTTCTTCTTTTATTTTGTATATGAAAGGGATTTAATTATATTAACACATTTTGTAAAGAGTGAGAGATAAAATGTCTGTGACCTGTGTCTCTAAATATGCACTAGTGTAAAATTTCACTACTTGACCATGTTTATACCTACAGGTTGAACTGTTGAATCCATACAATCATTAGTTCTTAGACGATTGTATTTACTATAATTTAAATGCCTCAAACTAACAACTACGTAAACATATGTAAAAACAATATCAAGATAGAGAAGATTCAGGTGCTACTGTCATTAATATCATTCTTCTAAAGTAAAAAAATTACCTAAAGTTTTGTTTCTTGAAAGACAAGAAGGCTAAAATAATTGAGCAAACAAAAGAGGCCATCAGAACAGATCTTATTAAGGTAGAGTTCCCTTTGTCTCTCTCTAGAAGTTGTGAAATCCATTCATCCCTTTGCTTAGACCAGGAGCTCCCTGAAGTAGTTTGATTACTCCTTCTAAAGGGTCAGTTTAGTGTTTGCTTTGACTTGTTTGAAGTATGTTGTCCTATTGAAGGATGAACCACTATCCCAACTCCCAACAGTTTGTTGATGCATCCCTTTCTACTTTAAGGGCATCAATTTCGCTTTTATAATCAAGTATAATATTGTCTATAATCTGAGTCTCTTAGATATGATTGATTTGTTTTGATCTAGCTAGGGGTCTCATTTTGAATGTCTGTGATATTTTAATTATGTTTGGTGCTTGTTAAAACAAAATCTAGCACCTAGAAAGTGTAAAGTCCCAAGCACCAAGGTGGTAGCTTTATGTAACTCAGAAGGCTTCCCACTGTCAGCTCAACAACCCCCCACACTTTAGGTTGGCTCTTTTCCAACACAAAGGGCGATTCGCTAAGGCAGGATTGTTAAGACTATGGAGTTTAGGCTCCAGGTGATGTTTGAAGAATAAGCCTTAACAAAACAAAGGTTGTCGTGTATGGAAGGGAATGGAAATGGGGAAAGGGATATGGGAAAGAAAGGAATGGGAAGAAGGAAACAAGGAAATGAAATGTGTTTACTTAGTTACATTCCATTTCAAGCATAAAGGCTCCAATTGAAATTTGTTTGCCACCCTTTGCTCCAATTGACATCTGTAGCATAGGAGTATGTTAAATGGGATGTTTTTTCACTGTATATAGCATGTCTAAATATTAAACTAGTTGTTGCAGAACCTTATAATATATAGGATATTATAGAACCGCCAACCATAACTATTGCTACCAATTCCTTGGATTAGATAGAGATACTATTCGATCAGTAGGGATCCAAACAAATGATGGGGAAATGGTTAGTTTTATTAAGGTAATGTGTTTGAGAGCTGAATTCATGAAGTGGAAAAAAACCATTGAATTCTTGCGAAAGGGTGTTGTCTCGTTCCAATACCATCACCGTACTATTGCTGATTTAAAAGAGAAACGGGTAGAGTTGTATGCTGCTGATAGAGAAAAATGGAGATCTTTCATAGAAGAAGGGAGAAGAGTGCCCCAACTAGATGCTAAGGTGCAATTGCTAATACAACAAAAACAATGGTTGAATAATTTGGCTCATGCAACTCTTGGCCTAAAGCACCCTTCACCAGTATATGTATTATTATTGCAAGAAAAATGGATATATTTCATAATCATAGCTCTAGCTAAGGAGAGACCCCATGATTTTACATCTCCATATTAATTTTTGGAAGCATATGCTCAAAGTTGTAAAGAAAATAAGAATATGATTTGTGAATTGTACCAGCATGGGATTCTTTTGTTTCATGGTAGAAAGTGGAACTCCAACCCTTTTGTGGATGATGTATAGTTAAGAGCATTACTTCATTCATTTTCCATCAATTATAGTGGAATTATTCTTACTCTTTTATAGATGCTAATGGGATAAATGCCAATCAATGGATTAGAGGGGATTACTTTGCTACAACTGGTGTGATTGCACCAAATTTGAGATTACCTAACCAACTCAATTGGATTCCTTTTTTCTACAAGACCCAACGAATTGGAATCTCTTATTGTGAAGACCATATTAACCTTGCATGGTTGGAGGCCTTATTGGATTGCCAACATAGATGGAATTGTTTGAGTGATCAATTGAGACAAAGGGAGCCATGGAGTTATCCTTATTTTTGTGCAACAGTAAATAGATTAGAAAGCTACATCCACTTCCTAAGGAAATATGGAACAAAATGAATAGGGTTCAGGTTTTATTTCCTTTTGATTTGGTTCCTTGGACCACAATATAAATACACTTACACCTGGGAGCCATTGGAGGAGGAAAGTTTGTGGCAAACGATTGAAAGGGATATGGGATATTAGGTAGGATGGGAGAAATTCCACTCTTCCTATATATTAACTAATCTTCAATAGAAATATTTATATCTTGAATATTTAGATTTAGACTAGGTGTTCAGGTTGCACGCGGACATGCAATGAATTTAGCTGGGCAAAGATAATGAGTTTGTATTTCTCCATCTTTTTTACTATCCTTTTTACCTATGGTTTGCCACCATTTTAATCATTTCCTCACCTAAATTGGGAAATTGTTAAAGACACACTCTTTCTCTCATAACTTAGCATTTCTTTGATTTGTGTCATCACATTAAGGGATTTTTCTTGTCTTTTGTGCTTAACTCACATCTAGGAACAAGATGCGGGACTCTATTGCTATCTATCCATGAAACACAATTGTTACATATGCTATGGATCCACAAGTTCTAGTTTCCACGTCATCATATGCTACAAATCTGGGATTTCACCTGCCACATATCCATTGTGATGGATTCATATGCCACTAGTGTTTCAATCTATTTATATGGAACCACAAGCTACATGATGAAGATGATTCAAGGGTTTCACGAGAATATTGCAATTGTTGTGGATCCTATAAATGCCACGATGGAGTGCTAGTGCCACATATGTCAGTGATTGAAGATCCCCTTCTATAGTTATGACAATCATTTTTCAATTATTTTAGTTTTAATAGTAATCCATCAATTATGCTTGTTCTACAGGCTAGAATCCGACATATTGTTAGAATACTATCACTCTATTTAAGAACAACAAATTTATTGCTTACTCTATTTTAAGACAGTTTGAGAATATCCAATTCTCAAGCATGTTTGCATAAATGAGTATTAATTCAAGTTGTTAATATTGAGTGCTTATAAAAGGGCATGTCCACCTACATGTGTAATGCTTGTAAACTAAATTAAGAAACAAGTTTGAGGTCCATAATTGAAAAAATAAAATTAGAAAAAAAGAGCCAACCATGAATTACCATAAAATATATATAACTAACATAGATCCATCTTAAGGCCTGATCTTTTAATCGGCAAGAGGTCTACATATCCATTTTTTTTTTTCTGATTCCTCTCGGTGTTTAATAGATCCAGTGCTATGATGGATCTATTCTAGTATATTGTTTCACATTATTAACATCTAGACTGTTATTTACTCAATATATTTAGTTCTCGAAAAATAACTATGTTTTAATTCCACATTATCCTAAATATTATGGTATATATCACTCTTCAATTTTAGGACATTAAGCACTGATGATAATGATATATACGGTCATAGTTTTTTTATTTCCACTGCACATGTAGTAATCTCTTTTTTATCCCCTTCATAATGTACTTTCTTAACTTGACATGCTAGTGGATAATACTTTTTAAGAGTTAGTTTCTAGCTAATGATTATACACAATAATGGCTTGATTAAGAGTTCTCCCAGATTTAGACAAATCTGGTTCTGCAGGCCACACTTTCTTACAAGATCAAAATTTTATGAGTTTTTTATTTCTCTGTTATTGGTGTTTTATTTAGATTGCTGCATGCGTTGTTGCTTCTTTTTATTACTGTGCATGTTTAGAAAACAACATTGATATGGGACTATTTCTTGTGTCTCTTTATAGCTGCTTGCAAATGTTGCTATTTCTAGATGGTTGTGACATACATTTATCTATATGTTATTATTTTTGGGTAACTTCATATCTCATCAATTAGTCATTGGATGTTGGTTATTGATGAGAATAGCTAGGCCAATCGTCCTTTACATACCTCCCAATGAGTTTTAAAATATTGAGTTATATAAACATTGTACAAGTTCTGTTCCAAGTGTGAATAAGTTCTTTTAGCTTGTCCATAGTGAAGGACTCTAACATCGATCACTTATGCCCTGTTCTATCTTGCAAAGAATCTTCCTGGACCTTCCCAATAATCATAGTCTGGAAGTAATACCTTCCCAATAATCATACTTGGGAAATAAGCTTTTGTCTTTACTTGGTTTCAAAGTGGTTATTATTGAAATGCCTGGTCTGCTGTTCAGTATTAGAGTTCGTTATCTATATAAATCATAGCCATCTATTTTTTTTCCTCGCTAAATGTAGTCTTGATCATTTTTTTATTCTAGTTGATTGCTTAGAGTTTAGTGATGAGGAAGTATAAAAAAACATTTGGAAAGATGCTAATTTGTTGTTTCCTTTTAAGTTTGTTCATACATGATAGTGGCAATGATGAAAAATATTTAGACATTATTGGACAATTGGAAATATGATATCTTTCCCTTTTCAGGGAAAGTCCCATCATCTATATGGGACAAGATAGTTTTTAATAAAATAAAGGCAAAAATTGGGGGCCTTGTTCACATGATGGTTTATGGGGCATCACCCATATCTGCTGAAGTTGTCAACTTTTTGAAAGTGTATGCTGATTTTTAGTTCTTCCTTGTATGATTTACAGTCATGTATTGGAGATTTTAAAAAAAACCAGATTAGAGGATATTCTTCTCTTAACTTTTGGTGGTAATGTTGTATATGTACCTTTACAATTGTTTTGGTGATAGAGTTTCTGAGGGTTATGGGATGACAAAGACATCATGCATGATCTCCCTCTGTGAGGAGGATGACAATTCATCTAGTCATGTTGGACCACCTAGTCCTTCTTGTGGTGGGTTTTAGCATTTTCCATCTACATCTTTAGAATTTTAATATTATTCTTGAATTTTACTTTCCTGGTGTTAGAAACTTTATTTTAAGGAGAGCTGGTTTGTACCATGTGGAACTTCCTTTCCTTATATTCTAACTATTTGTACTTTTGTTTCCTTTACAGAGGTAAAACTGGAAGATGTTCCTGAAATGAATTACACTTCTGATGACAAACCATATCCTCGAGGAGAAGTTTGTGTGAGGGGACCCATTGTTTTTAAGGGATACTTCAAAGACTATGTGAAAACGTAATTATCATTTACTTTACAGTTTATTTTCTTGACAGTGGTCTGATTGAGTAGTCTATGCTTCTTCTTCAATGCTATTATTCCATCAGCTCTTTCATTAATGTCGGTCCAAATTTCTTTGTAATTTAAATGCACATTTTCTAATTCCCATATTCACAGTATAAATAGGAAAATTTCACTGTGCAGTGAGACTAATTTCACTCAACATAGCTGATTTTGACATATAATTTATAGGCTATTCTAGTTTGGAATAGGTCATGAAGAGGCCTGAATATTATTTTGTACTATATATTATCCATTTTTATGTCATTGAAAACATCCTGACATCATTTTAATGAACATAACTGATGGTGTCATACAATGGGTACTAGTCAGGAGATATTTGATGAAGAGGGTTGGTTGCACATAGGAGATATAGGGCTTTGGCTTATAGGAGGACGATTGAAGATTATTTATCGGTAGAGTATTCCTAAAAAATAATTACTATGCTCTTTCGATGAATTCAACAAAATTGCATATTTTGAATTGATTATTCTAGCGTTTTACTGGGTATGGAAAATTTTTAACTTTTTTATTATTTTTCTTCAGAAGTCACATTGTTGTAGAAAATTGGACTTTTATGAAGTTACTAAAGAGAAATTTTTTTCTATATTGTCATATATTATGGAGTTATTTCTATACTTCTATTGTATGCAATCGCGAAGGCCGCCTCATAAAAAAAGAAAGATGCATATCCTTCTCCATCTATACATCCATCTTTTTTGACAATTGAAACGGTGGTGTCCCTGTGAATTTAAGTAGTTCTTCCATTACCTTCTTTCTTGATTCTTGTCTTCCCATAAGCACCATTGTTCCCATGAATAATCTAAGTTGAGTCTTATGTTACTTCCTGATGGTGTTGGCTGATCCTGATTTTGTCCTGTTGTTCACTAAACCCATGAAAGTATGAGCACAATGGAGTGGCATTACTCTGAACATAGTTGCTTGGTCCACGTTCAGCAAATGGATAAGTTGATGTACTTTTTATTTGCGAAAGTAGTCTCTTATCACTCCACATCAGCTTCTGCTGTACATCATTCATGATTACTGGTAGCAGTTGACTGTTGTTTGTGAAATTAGGGCACCTAAAATTTATTGCAGATAAATGTAATGATTCTCTAGATGCCTGTCTTAATTGCTTTATTGTATAGACTGTGAAGTCTCCCTTCCTATTCAAAAGGTCAACAGTTCTCTTTTGGTGTGTACTTAAAATGATTCTTTCCAAAAGTTCTCAGAGGAACTTCAGTTATGCTTTTGCATTTCTAACTTTAGCTTCTTATTCATTAATTTATCCAATGTGAGCATTCCTTTTATGCTTTTGGTACTCCTATGTTGATTCTCTTTTTTGTGAAGACACCTTGATATTAAATAGTTCATTGCATGCATAATATTTTTTTTATATCCTAGGTCTCAATAGTTCACGAGCTTGCAATGGGAGGAGGTGCAAGTCTTGATGTTCCAACAAGTCTATGACCATGACTAGCTTATCACAAAACCATTCCAAGTTCAGCTAGTTGAAGTAGAAATTCCTCTTCCAAAGAGAAACACTTCCAATGGCTGTAGCATACTTCTAGCATCTAAGAGTATTTACTACTGTCCAATCATCATTTGCAAGGGAATATAGGAATGAAGACCAAGAACTCTTACCCAATTCCCTCTCTTCCTTAGCGGGGCCATGGCTAGGCTTGCATCTGCTAGTACTAGAGGTGGCAAAGGGAGTAGAGATCAATACTCTTTGGTTTTTAACAAAGCAACTAATACTCCTAGGCTAATCAGACCTACCCTTGTTGTCTAATTTGGATTTTTCTGAATCGCATCAGAAATTTGGGGTTCCACAACCATTGCAGGTATGATCTAAATGTATTTATTTACTATACGTCCATTTCCTTCTTGTCTTCCTTGCATACACATAAATTATTAATACTTTCCCGTGGTCTAACTTTGACATTTTGTAGCCTCGGCCTAGAATTTCACCACAATTAGGGCAGAAATCTATGTCACCAGCAAGCCAACAAATTCACCTAGAAATTTTTTCCAATAGGAAAGGTACACTACAGACAACCATGGGCGTGTCTCCATCTGTTCAACCACAACTTGCACAATATACTCCACAAGTTCATCAGTTTCCTCTTCTTGAAGGGCAACAACCACAAACTCCTTCACAAGTGATTTATGTGCCCTTACCTCAACAACCTCCACTAGCTTCTTTATCAAAAGTGTTTTTTACACCTCATCCTTAGCAGCCTCTATCAACACCTTCATCATAGTTTCCTTCTGCATCCTATTCTCAGCAGCCTCAACCAACATCTTCATCACATGTGCTTTCTTTAACATATTCTTTGCAGCCAAGACCTGCGATTAATGAGAATCTACCTTCCCAAACTGTCAATGTGCCTACTATTGCTGGTGTATGGGTTTTGAGAATGCCTCCATCGTCATCCTTTATGGTACAATTTATCTCTACTTTATGCAAACCAAAGTAGTTATTATGGGTGAGTTCTCTTTGTTTTTTGTTGTAGCATGGTAGCTTTTATCACTTATATTACATTCTTGACTAACTTGGAATTCCCCAATTCTAAAAGGGTTCTAGCTCAATGGAAGAGCACCTGCTTTACAAGCAGGAGGTTGGTGGTTTGATTCCTCCATACCCTATTGATATTGCAATATTGGTATTTTTAATAAAATATATTTTATTATGATTTATTATGGCTATATAGGGCATTTCAAACAGTCTTTGTATGTTGCTACGAGGAGGGTTCTAAAATACCTTCATATGTCACTATGAGGGGGGTTCCAAAATGCCCCTATAGGCATCTACGAGGGGGGTTCTGAACCGCCCCTATAGGCATCTACGAGGGGGGTTACCAACCGCCCCTATAGGCATCTACGAGGGGGGTTCCAAACCGCCCCTATAGGCCTCTACGAGGGGGGTTTCAAACTGCCTCTATAGGCCTCTATGAGGGGGGTTCAAAACCGCCCCTATATGCCTCTATGAGGGGGGTTCTAAACTGCCCCTATAGGTCTCTACAAGGGGGGTTCCAAACCGCCCCTATAGGACTATATGAGGGGGGTTCAAAATCGCCCCTATAGGCCTCTACGAGGGGGGTTTGAAACTACCCCTATAGTCCTCTACGAGGGGGGTTCCAAACCGCCCCTGTAGGTTTGTATTAGGGGGCTTATGAGGGGGGTTCACAACCACCCTTGTAGGTCTCTATGAAGGGGTCTACGAGGGGGTTTTAAAACAGCCTCCGTAGACTTCTATGAGGGGGGTCACAAACCACCCCCAAAAGTCACTTTTGGGGACGGTTCCAATCTCGTCAAAAACCGCCCTTAAAGGGAAAAAATTTTAACATCGGTGCCTTTAGGGGCGGTTTTTCCAAAACCGCCTCCAAAGACAAACCCCCCCCCCCGTAGGTCACTTTTGGGGGCGGAAGACAACCCCCCCTAAAGGCCAAAAATGTAGTAGTGTCACCATCATCATCAATGCCTTCATCATCACCACCATCTTCATCATCATCACCATCTTTGTCATCATGGTCATCTCTAGGTCCCTCATCACCATCTCCATCATCATCACCATCATCATCATCATCATCATCTTCATCACCATCGCCATCATCATCAACGCCTTCATAATCATCACCATCTTCATCATCATTGTCATCTGTAGGTCCCTCATCACTGTGTCCATCATCATCACCATCTTCATCATCTTCATCATCATCTTCATTACCATCGCCATCATCATCAATGCATTCATCATCATCACCATCTTCATCGGCATCACCATCACCATCACCATCAACCTCACCACCATCACCATCATCATCAACATCACCATCTTCATCATCATCACCATCTTCATCATCATCACCATCTTCATCATCATCACCATCTCCATCTTTTCGATGCGAGACAGAACCATTACCATCTTCATCATCACCATCACCATCACCATCAACTTCACCACCATAACCATCATCATCAACGTCACCATCTTCATCATCATCACCATCTTCATCATCATTACCACCATCTTCATCATCATCACCATCTTCGTCATCATGGTCATCTCTAGGTCCCTCATCACCATCTCCATCATCATCACCATATTCATCATCATCATCATCATCATCATCATCATCTTCATCACCATCGCCATCATCATCAACGCCTTCATCATCATCACCATCTTCATCATCATTGTCATCTGTAGGTCCCTCATCACCGTGTCCATCATCATCACCATCTTCATCATCTTCATCATCATCTTCATCACCATCGCCATCATCATCAACGCCTTCATCATCATCACCATCTTAATCATCATCACCATCACCATCACCATCACCATCACCATCAACTTCACCACCATCACCATCACCATCAACGTCACCATCTTCATCATCATCACCATCTTCATCATCATCACCATCTTCATCATCATCACCATCTCCATCTTTTCGATGCGAGATAGAACCATCACAATATTCATCATCACCATCACCATCAACTTCACCACCATCACCATCATCATCAACGTCACCATCTTCATCATCATCACCATCTTCATCATCATCATCATCACCATCTCCATCTCCATCTTTTGGATGCGAGATGGAACCATCACCATCTTTATCATCACCATCACCATCATCATCAAATTCATCACCATCACCATCATCATCAACGTCACCATCTTCATCATCATCACCATATTCATCATCATCACCATCTCCATCTTTTGGATGCGAGACAGAACCATCACCATTTCCATCACCATCAACTTCACCATCTTCATCATCATCACCATATTCATCATCATCACCATCTCTAGGATCCTCATCAACATCTCCATCATCATCATCACCATCTTCACCATCATCATAATCTTCATCACCATCACCATCACCATCATCATCAACATCTTCATCATCATCACCCTCATCATCATCATCACCACAAGTGTCCAGTGGATGATTTTCCAAAGTTGACCCCAATGTGCAAAAATTGTACACTCCCTTACTGATCAAAACCCTAGTTTCCAAGATGGACGTACGAGATGACACCCAGGCCATGGGACCGGAGGAGAGGGGCACCCCTAGCACTATACGGACGTCCTAAATCCAACAGTTCGTCGATCCGAGCCACGGTCTTCATTCTATGGCTCGTTTCGTCTCGCATCCAAAAGGCCTTCAGGGACACCTGTTGGATACCTGTCGGGGTGTTATAGGTCAAACTTGCACCTCTCCGTCCATGATCGCCCTGAGCTGCTGATCAAACAAAAGGACACTTTGGATGGAGGAGCATGTTGACCTTGGATCATAAGACAACTCATTTTATTTCCTGAAAATACTGGAAAACCACAAAAAATATCATTTTAAGATATGAGCGCTACTCTACTCAAAGAGACTAGCGCCCATACGCTACTCCACTGTATAATAGTAGCGCCCATATCCAAATATACGCTACTCCAGTGTAGCAAAGTAGCGCTCGACATTTAAAATCGATTGAGCGCTAGTTGTTAAACACCAGGGTAGCGCCCTATACGCTACTTCACTGAAGAAGAGTCGCGTACATCTTAAAAGATGATTAAAAAATATATTAACTCATCGAGGAGGATTAGTTGATGGCAGTTTCCTAACTCCCCCAACTTCCTCCATAACTACATCTCGACCTGAACTGCTTCTTTGAACCTATAAATACCAAGAAGGTTAAAGGAGCAAGGTTAGAAATTATTGCTAGAAAAGCTAGAGGATGAGTTAATGGAGAAACTTTAAGACATTGGATAAGTTGTTGCAGAAGACATCCAAGCCAGAGCAGAGCCAGAGCCCAGAATCTAGTTGCAGGAGCCTGCTTCATCGTCAGGTATACTTGTACTTCATTCTACTTTTGACAAATAAAGGTTGAAGTGTTTTTCTTGTTCCAATTTGAATGTGTTAGCAAATGGCATTTTAAGTTGGATTTATTTTGGTCAATGCTGGATTTTAAACATTGCTTTTGTTTATATTAAGCTTTATATATTGCCCAAAATGTTTTGAGAAAGGTATTGTTGTTGCAGGTTTGCTGAAGGAAAGGTAGATTCGGAAGCTGGACACGGGACCGAGTCAAGGCTAGGATCAGACTTCGGTTAAAAGGTGTGTTCCCTAAATCTACAATCCATTTCTTTTTGTAAATGCCTCTGTAATAGCATCAATACACTTACCTGTCACCCCAACCAAGTTGATAGTAGTAGTTTCCTTGCTATAGGGTAGAAATATCCGCCAATAGACTGGCGACTCCACTGGGGAATAGAGTTTTTGGATTTAGGAAACCTTGTTCTTGTGTGTCTTCTCAGTTTGTTTCGACTTCTTTGATGTGTCAAGAAACTTTATAGGTAACCCTTGCTTGTTTCTTGCCTGCTTTCATCAGTTTTTGATACCTTCCAGAGTCAGTTTTCAAGTCTTTGAGATATGAGCGCTACTCTGATATATGTACAGTAGCGCCCATATGCTATTGTTCTATATATACAGTAGCACCCGTTTCTGTATGGGCGCGAGTTTCCCTACTACACAGTAGGGTACACTTTCTGAAGCAGTCTATTTTTGGTTTGCTTGTGTTTTAGCCCTGTGGTGATTTGCTGACTGTGCTGTAAGACTCCTTTGATGATTGCATGAGGTTATTAACTTTTGGTTGAGTCATAAAACCTGTTCTTGAAGTTTTTTCCATCTTTTAAACCACTTGTTGACCTTTGGAACTTTTGGGACTTTTTATTGACTTTTTGGAAGACTTGGTGGTGTTTGGTGACGAACACTTTCACTTTTTTAGACCCTGACTGCCTGTTGCCAGTTTACGAACCTGTACACTCCTGTGTCCGCTGTTTGTGGTGATGTTTTCTGCTCTCTACTACCCCCATCCTTTGTTTTAGGTTTTGGTTTTTGGTAGAGCCTCTAGGGTGTCTTTTTTTAGGTCAAGTTTCATTCTCCCTAGACTCCTTGTCTTTTGCTGGTTACAAGTGCTTTTTAAACAGCTGTAGGTTAGTTTCACCTCTCAGTTTCTTTGTGTTAGTAGGGAAGCTTGCTTGTCTACGTGTGCTTGACTTTGTGGTATTGCTAGGGCTAGACACTTTAGGTCAGTCCTTTGGTGTTTCTCTCCTTTGTTTTCTCCCACTTCGTGTCCAAGTTTATAGGCTTTTTCTTAGTAAAAAACCTGTAGATCAAGTCTTTCTCGAGCTAGGGTTTCAACAGCTATAGGCTTAAGAACTTTTAGCCATACTTACACACTTTGCATAAAAAGTTTTATTTGGCTTTCCATTTTTGCATAGTTCTTTTTCGTTTATTGAAAAAGCAAAAAAAAAAAATTTGGTATTTTAAGCTTAAGTAGAACTTGTTTTGGTTATTGCAAAATAGCTTAGTATAATTTCAAAAAGAAAACAAAATTTTTTAAGTAAGTTTGCTTAGATTTTCAGTTTTGGAAAGAAGTAGATATAAAAAATGAAAAAAGCTTTGTTGTAGGAAAGATTGAATTATATTTGCACTTTTGTTTTCTTGTTATAACCACGCTCACACACCCACTATCCTTTTTGCGTAATAAAAGCCCTAAAATTTGTTAATAAAATGAACTAGAAACTTTTTCTTTTTAGGTTACACTACACCAACTAGTTTTGGTTAGGGTCTTGGGTTTAAATCACCTTAAACCACCCAAGATCACACATTGCGCAAAAATCGTAGTGAGACTATCATAGGTAAACCCACCTCACTCAAAATTTGCCTGGGATCTATGCAGTAGGTCATTGCGAGATCAGTTTGTGGGAATATTCCTCCTACTTACTGTTCGAGCATACGCCAGGATCGGATTGCGTATTGGGGACTCTTTCGAGTTTCGGGCTTAGCTACCCTGCCCACGCTTTCTGATTCGACCGGTGACTATTCCCCCAGGAATTTTCGGTGTTGTGGTATCCATAGTATCAGACTTCTAGGTTCATACACAGGTGACAACAGAGGGTATATCTGCTGTACCTAAGACAGACATGGGAGGAAACCCCGTGCAGGTCTTTGGGAGGGTGGTTGGGTGATTCCAGCGCTTGCACCCTTAGTCATTGTATTGTGGACCCCGAGTAACTGTATTTCTTCCTTCGTTGATCTGTTCTGGGCCCTAATCATCCCAGACTCTTCTCCGGAAGGCACCTTTGTTTGACTGGTTTGTATACTTAGGAATTTTTTTAGTTGGCGTGCTGTTTGCCCCCTAGTTGTAGTAGCCACCAGGTTCTAGTCTGTTATTTTATATTTATAATCACGGAGAATCAACAACTCCGTAGATCGAGAAGGATTCAAAACCTTCCACCAGTTAGGACAGAACCTATACAACCAGCCAGACGACAGCGGGTAAACCCCGGTATTTCTTCAGAAATTACCTCTGAAATAGAATTGCTTGAAGAAATCCTTGTAATAGAAAACCTTGAAATTGAGGTTCCTGAGGAACCACTACCAGGTATCACAGATCAGCAACACTTTAGTACTGTTGAGGTGGAATATCTTACTTCCGCGGAGTATAACACTCCTTTCAATCCTCCCTTAACCAATACTAGATTTCCGCTTCTGTCACCTGTTGGTTTCCAGCAGCCCCTTTTCAGTGCAGATCTTTTGTTTCCCGATCATCTGATGTCTAACATAGGAGGTGAACAAGGGGGTCCCCAAACTCCCACTTTAGGTATGAATACCAGCACAGTTAACCCTTCTTTTACTGCTACATCTAGTCAGGCACAAACCACATCTGTGCCTACTCCATCTTTCAGTTTCAATACTAGTACATTAGGAATGCCTAGTTTTACAATGATGGCATCTATTCCTACATCTACTGTTGGACCTAGCAGTATGGTCAACTGTGCAACACCTTCTACTTCGCAACCGTTATATCAGATTCCTAGTACTTGGGTTTCCACACCTGTGGTAGGACCAAGTGTTTCTGCAAACATGCCAGTCATGGGCACCATGACTGCACCGTCCACATCAGCTTCTACTGGTTTCAACACCTTTGTAGGCCCTAACTTGAATCAAGGTAACATGCCTGCAGGTAACACCCCTTTTTCCTTATTCTCATGGGGAGGGGGTAGTATCTTTAACCAACAATATGGCGGGGCCAACACCCAGCCACAGTGGACGAACCCGTAAAGCACTAATCCACTCTCGTATGGGTGGGGAAATTTTAATAACTCTTTCGTACAACAACAACAGCTGGCAGGGGGAAACCCCTACCAACAAATACCCGGGGGTAACCCCTACCAACAGTTAACTGGGGGCAACCCCTATCAACAGTTGGTAGGAGGCAACTCCTATCAGTACATGGCCGGGGGCAACCCTTATCACCAGATGGTTGGGGGCAACCCCTACCAACAATTCATGGGACAAACGATGGGTGGTTCCCCTTATCAAGCATAATCCTACCGGCCTCGTCTACCTTTCCTGGCAAATTTGAATTTGCCAGACCTTTCGAAACTGACAAATGATCCTATGTGTCATAATTCCACGTGGCCATCAGTTCCCACCAAATTACCTTCGGATATTCCAAAATTCGAAGGAAAAACAGGTGAAGATCCTGGTGACCATGTCACTACCTTCCACCTTTGGTGTTCTTCCAATTCCTTAAACGAGGATTCCATCAGATTGAGATTGTTTCAAAGGACCTTAACTGGTCCTGCAGCCAAATGGTACATTGAACTACCTGCGGCTACTTTCTCTAGCTTTGGAGACCTAGCAACCGTCTTTTTGAACCATTTCCAGCTTCCTGTTCGGTATGATGCCGGAACAGAACTTTTGTCTACTTTTAGACAAAACAAAGCCACTCACCTATCTGACCACATTCAGGAGTGGCGAAGACGGAAAAGGCTCATAAAGGCCAACATTCCTCCAGAGTTCCTGCTTGAGTGGTACTTGAAATCACTCCTTCCTTATATTTCTAAGGAAGTAGCGACATCTGGAGTATCCAATGAAGAAGAAGACATCTTAAGGACTCAACAGTTAGACCTTGTATATGCACAATCTGGTTTACTGTACGAGATTATACCGGACGCACCGAGATCAAACACTGATCTGAGTAGACCCAAACCTGGACCACATGCTGACGGCATAGTGGGTTCAATTAAGTCTGCAGCCTTCGAAGCACTGACCAAACAGGTCCAAGCCTTAACTGTCAAACATTCGACTGCAGACATTGCTTCCGTCACAACCTCTCCTTCTATGTCTGAGCCTGTCAATCAGGTTCAGAACAATCAAAAGGGCCCTCGGCAGCCCAACAACAAAAAGAAGGGCAAGAAAGGAGAGGGGAACCAACAAAAGCCCAAAAAAGACAATGCCGAAGAGGGTAACAAGGAAGAAAAGAAGGTTAAGTTCCCTTGTAAACTTTGCAAGCAGAACCACCTTACCCACCAATGCCCTCTACTAGAAGAAGCCCAGAAGCTCTTAAGAGAGAAGAAGCCTGCCATCTAGAAAGATCCATTTCCTAAAGGGCAAGGCTCAACTTCTGGCACCTCCAAAACTAGGGGCACTTCGCACGCTTCGGTTGATCAAACATTTATAAACATGGTTAATTCAGATGCACTTTTGCAAACTAGAGCCAGGAACTATACCCCGGAAGCGCAGAAAAAGGATAAGGAGATTGCTGAATCCTCCACTCCACTCCACATACCTGTGGACCCAATGCCCAAGATTCCGAAAGGTGTCTTGAAGAGGGCATCGCACAATCCCAACACACGGGCTGCTTCCAACTACAATGTGGTTGAAGATCTAGCCCAAACCCCTTGTGCCATGTCTACTCTAGAAGTTTTGCAGAGTTGTCCATTACAACGAAATGCACTTCTGGCAGCTATTGGGAGTATGGAGTCCTCGAACATGTCTGCGGGATTTGATATGACTGACGTCAAATACCGGTTGCCATATCACGTTGCCCTCCAGATTGAGGTCGTTCATGGTCCAATGACCATTAGACGAGCTGTAGTAGATGAGGGAGCGTCGACTTGCGTAATGTCGATTTCCTGTTGGAAAGCTCTAGGTTCTCCTGAGTTAGTCCCTTCCAACACAATGCTTACTGCATTTGATGGCAGAACTTTCCGTCCACATGGAGTTTTTCCATCATTTAATGTCACTTTGGCCGGTAAGACAGTTGCTGTTGAGATAGAAGTTCTGGACGCTCCGCTCGATTACAATATGTTATTGGGCAGGAGTTGGACTTATGCCATGCAAGCTATAGCATCGGCAGTTTTTCGAGTGGTTATGTTCCCATTTGAAGGTAAGATCGTTACAGTCGATCAACTTTCTTTCACTCAAGGAAAACACCAGACTTCTACGGAAACCACAGTTCCTTTGATTGATCAAAACACCCCAGTTGGCGAGAGTTTAGGAGCAGGACTTTTCAGATCACTGATTGGCACTTTTGACCTACCCGCTCCTACTTTATTTGTTGGGACTGAGGGATGTTCATCGCCTGAAACTTCTATGGTTAGTTCAATAACTGATCCTGAGTTTCACTCAACTGATACAAATCCCTCCGTTCCCACTCCTGTTGTAGAAGTTACCCACCTGGATTCTCATCAAACTACAACAGAACATATGTCGACTCAATTGGTGTCTGCCGAGTCAAACATAGATTGTGCCACTACTCAGACACCTGACCCGATCCATTCTCTCGATAGTTCAGGAATCACTTTACCTTCTGATGAGGAAATGTTAGAAGCTTTGAACGACCCGGACCATCCTCGTGAAAATATAGACCGCGTGTCCTTCTTGTTTCCTTTTCTTAACTTGTTAGAGAGAGGTGAATTTTGTTCACCACCAGATGAGAATACTGGTCTAACCCCTTCACAAGTTGCTATTGTTGAAGCAAATAGATTACATACCTCATTGGTGAACATTTTCACTGGAGTCAACGGAAATATTTTCTTTGAGATAGGATGTTATCTCGACGAGATCATCCCATATACCAATCTTTTCCGTGAGTTCCATAACACCTTTGCCCGGCCTCCTGAGGAGGATCCAGGCATTGACCCTACCTGAAGAAGTACTACGCCTAGGCTGAAATAATTTTTCTTGTAACATAGCTGTATATTTTTGTAAAGCTAGTTTTGTTATGCTCGTTAGGTGATCTTATGTGTGTTTTTCATGGCGTGTACCAGATGTCAACCGCACATTTCTTAGGATTCGCTGATGGTGCCAGTCGCCACACCTGTCAGTTGGCTGCAGCAGCTTGGGTCATTTACTCACCCGCTGACCAACTTGTTTCTTCGGGGGGGGTTTGTTTGGGACCTACCACGAATAATGTAGCTGAATACAGTGCAGTTATAGAACTCCTCCGAGATGCTCTCAGTCATGGCATTTCGTACCTGGAGTTAAGGCTTGACTCACAATTAATTGTTTTTCAGTTAATAGGTGTCTATCAGATCAGGGATCCAGGATTGCTACGTCAGTTTCTATGAGTTAGACTATTGGAAAGACAATTTCATTCTATTAGATATGAACACATTCCGAGAAGTTTAAACACTTTAGCTGATTCATTAGCAAACTATGTGTTAGACTGGCATTTGCATCATACATTATAAACAACATTACACACATAAAAGTTAAAACGCATACACATGTAAATAACTGATACTGTTTATAACTGGTACCATATCAAAAAAAATATGAGTTTTGAGTCATGAGTCTCTCAAGTCAAGTCATAAAAGTACAAAATCTGGGCATAGTAGCCTCAAAAATATATACATATAATGTTTTTTTTTCTCCTACGGAGAAGGAGGAACCTCCTCATCATCTACCGCATTGCGATAGCATATCACTAGTCTAGCAATCCGCCGCAGCACCCTAAGCCATGCTGGGGGCACCCCAACAACATCTTCCTGCATGTCAACAGGTATCTGGTCCATGCGGCATGCAGGAATCTCATGAGTCAACCGACTCATCTTCCTCTCCAGGGTTCCCAACATAGCATCCGCTGCGGTAATATCAGCTGGCCTCACATAGATGGTAGGATGGCCCTCAGGACGAATAGGCCCAACATCTGCATATGACACTTGATTAGAACTTCGAAACTCATTCATAAAAATCAAATACTTGAAAAGTTTGAAAAAATTAAATAAATTCTCAAAATTTAAACATACCAATGTCTCCCCAGGCTCCACCTGGCAGAAGCACCAGCTCTGGATCGTGACGGAAATCCACTCCAGCATAGGGAAATTGCTCAAATGCGGGTACTTGCCTCTCCCACCACCCCCAGAAGTCATCAGTGTGGTAACAATAGTGACTTTCCCCACCACCCTGGCGGAGAAAAATGTCACCCCAACGGCCTAGTCTGGGCTCACGGGGGTTAACCTGTGGTAGAGGCATCCCCAAACTAATAGCAGGCATCCTCTCGAAGAAGAAAGTACACAAAATACTTCCGTACCCAAAATTCTTCATTGTGCCAGATTTGCAACCCGTCAGTTGATACTTCATGTTTGCCAACAAGCTAGTACTCCAATCATAAACATGGCCGTGCAAGCACTGTACACCAATATGCATCGAATTCCTGGAAGCTAAGTGTTGTGATGCACTACGGGCTACCCGGTTGATCATGCTCACTATCACTTTCAGCGGGAGACCATCAATAGTTGAAATCAGGACTTGGCTTCCCGATTTTTCTGCTCCGGCAACACAGTATGTATTTACATATTCTTGCACTGATCGTGCACCCAAACGAGAAGTCCCTTTCAGATTGATTACGTCTCCTCTCCTTGAGAGACCAGTAATAAAGTATATGTCCTCAACGGTAAGCTCAAGAGTTTTCCCGCGGATGAGGAAGGTATTAGTATCGACATCTCAATACTGAATCAGTCTCCGAAACAGCTTGTTTAGTGCCTGCATGTTTACGGTTCGATAAAATTTCAACAAACCGCATCTACGGAGCGCATGGAGGGTAGCCGGGTCTTGCATGGCTAACCTATCCATGTCTTCATGCTCCCTTTCCCTCCATTGTAAGACCATCCTGCAAAAAACCCCAAAAATTTTGAGTCTCAGCGCTTAAAAATAGCTTTGCAAATATGTACGCTACTGTGTATACTACACAGTAGCGTGTAGGCGCTACTCTGTTTGAGAAAAGTAGCGCCCATTGCGTTTGTACGCTACTCTTGTGTATACACAGTAGCGCCCGCGCATAAAACCTTATGAGCATCGCGTTGCAGGCCATTTTTGCTCAAAAATTTAAAAGTAAACCATTGAAATGCAAGATAGGTTGATTTCTACTTACTTGGTGGAAGAAGTTTGGTGGTTGGATGCCCGGTTTGATCGCAGTGGAGATTTGAAATTCACAAAAGTTGCCCCAATTTTTGCCCTATAACACAAATTGAAAATTGATTTTTTAACAATGAAATTATATATAAATTGGATTTTGATTTTTACCCATAATTTTTAATTTTCCATAGTTTCAAAAACTTTCAAAAACCCTAATTAATCAATTGAAACACAAAATAAGGTATAACACTGATCCAAGTTCAATTTTCACTCAATTGTTGTCAGATTCGTCTCCTAAGCTCAAATTTCTTGATGATAGATCTTGTCAGTTAACTAAACATTCCAAATTCATATATCATTTAAGATTTTTGCCGCATCGACTAATATTTTGTTGAAGACCTAGTCTTGGCAGGGCATGAAGCTACGATCCTAGAAGCTGACCTTTAAGTCATTTTAAGCTCTTGTTTGGACTATTTAAACCTAAACAAGATGGCCGAGCAAACTTGTCCTCTTCGAGCTCGTTAAAGTATCCGAAGGCTCATCCACTCAGGTATAGAATTATCCCTTTTCCGGGCCTCAGTGGATTAACTACGGAAAATGTATACTCTAGGTATACTCCTGTATGCGCTAGAAAAGTTCTCCTTTCATTGTTTTATACTTTTTCGGGGGAGGAGACTAACTGTACGAAAAAGGACCTTTTGGAGTCTCTCTTTAGGGTTTTCAGACTCTCTAAACATGAAAACACCAAGCGAGCATTCACCTACTCGGGCTCGATGCGCAATCCACGAGAGGGTAAGTAGAGGATTGTTTAAGTTTTTCAACTCTATAAACAAGAAAACACCGCCGAGCACAGACCAATCCGGGCTCGATATAAAATCCACGGATAGGTGAAAAGAGGATTGTTTAAGTTTTTCAGACTCTATAAACAGGAAAACACCGGCGAGCATTCATCTGCTTGGGCTCGATATTAAAATCCATGAGCAGATATATGGAGTTATTGTTTAAGTTTTTCAGACTCCTTAAAATTGAAAACACCGGCGAGCAAGAACAGATCTCGGCTCGATATTAAAATCCAGAGATCAGTACATATAGAGTAATCTTCTATCTCTTCTTCGAACTCTATAAATTATGAAGAAGGTACTGAGTCTTCCTCCCATGGGCTCGTTAAATTATTTACATGGTTGGACCTATTGAGTTTTCATTCTTTCTTGGACTCATTAAAGCCACAAGAAGGGTATTCTTTTATCTAAAAAGAATAAGGAACGGGAAAAACATATCATATCTTCATTGTCAAAGGCAGTTTCAGTCAAGTTCTATCCTTGAACATAGCACCTACTTGAGTCTATCTTGTCGGTTGGGTTTAGTTTTTGGCCTCAGGGTGAACCTTTCCTCCGAGTTATTTACTCCCCCGATTGGTTATTCTTCCAACCATATGGAGGGTCTGCTGATGTCTCTTACATTTCAGACTTATTTACCCCATTATGTCAGAAACTGCCCGAGTCACTTTTGTGTCGTGCTCAATGTTCAAGGATATACCCTGTGTCGGCCATTCTGTAGTTTACCTTGACCTCATGTGTCGGCCTTCCTAGTGTCAGTCTTGGTGCATATTATTCCATATCAGCTCTTACCAGTTGAGTGTTCCTCGCGTTGGATGATGGGGGATGCCTTAAGACCTCCCTTCCAATGGACTTCTTCCCATCGACACCAAATCATTATTCTGGGATTGAAGTTTAGAGTTTCGGTTAGTACCTTGGAGATTGCAGTCACCAGTGGCAATTTTCCTCGCTGTTGAATGATGAGAATACTTCAATGTCTCTTCTTCGACAGGATTCCCAAGTGTTCGACTCCAAGTCCATCTATTCACATTTGGCGAATCGTACTTGGTACCTTGGACTCCATCATCATTATCGGTGGAAGTCCTCGCGTTTGTTAACGGTATACATCAATGACTGGTAATCAAACGATGCTCTCCATGTTCGACTATCAACTCATCTATTCACATGGTTAGGGTTTGTACCTAGGGTTGTTGTGGGATGAAGACCTTGGGATTTTGATGACATTACCTAATTTTGTTATCACCCAAGTTGCGCAAGACTGAGCCTCACTCATATTCGGCTCTCCATGAGACATAGATCCAGTTTGTTGTTATGGCTATGATCTCTCAGTTTGACATGGATCCACGCTTGTATTTCAAGTGGCCATGCTTTATATACATCTCCTTGTTATGTATCGGAGATCATGTTGTATCACACTACACATCTATAAGATGTCAAAAATGTAATTGCTCGCTGACCTTGATCTTTGTTGCAGGTTTCTTGTGACTTGTTTTCTGCGGTTCTGTGCTCCTCCTCTGGCTTTGGATTGTAATGTATTTCGGCCATCGTTTCCCTCTGACCTCACACATTAGGGGGCATCTGTTATAGGTAAAACTTGCACCTCTCCGTCCGTGATCGCCCTGAGCTGCTGATCACACAAAAAGACACTTTGGATGGAGGAGCATGTTGACCTTGGATCATATGACAACTCATTTTATTTCCTAAAAATACTGGAAAACCACAAAAAATATCATTTTAATATATGAGCGCTACTCTACTCAAAGAGACTAGCACCCATACGCTACTCCACTGTATAATAGTAGCGCCCATATCCAAATATACGCTACTCTAGTGTAGCAAAGTAGCGCTCGACATTTAAAATCGATTGAGCGCTAGTTGTTAAACACCAGGGTAGCGCCCTATACGCTACTTCACTGAAGAAGAGTCGCGTACATCTTAAAAGATGATTAAAAAATATATTAACTCATCGAGGAGGATTAGTTGATGGCAGTTTCCTAACTCCCCCAACTTCCTCCATAACTACATCTCGACCTGAACTGCTTCTTTGAACCTATAAATACCAAGAAGGTTAAAGGAGCAAGGTTAGAAATTATTGCTAGAAAAGCTAGAGGATGAGTTAATGGAGAAACTTTAAGACATTGGAGAAGTTGTTGCAGAAGACATCCAAGCCAGAGCAGAGCCAGAGCCCAGAATCTAGTTGCAGGAGCCTGCTTCATTGTCAGGTATACTTGTACTTCATTCTACTTTTGACAAATAAAGGTTGAAGTGTTTTTCTTGTTCCAATTTGAATGTGTTAGCAAATGGCATTTTAAGTTGGATTTATTTTGGTCAATGCTGGATTTTAAACATTGCTTTTGTTTATATTAAGCTTTATATATTGCCCAAAATGTTTTGAGAAAGGTATTGTTGTTGCAGGTTTGCTGAAGGAAAGGTAGATTCGGAAGCTGGACATGGGACCGAGTCAAGGCTAGGATCAGACTTCGGTTAAAAGGTGTGTTCCCTAAATCTACAATCCATTTCTTTTTGTAAATGCCTCTGTAATAGCATTAATACACTTACCTGTCACCTCAACCAAGTTGATAGTAGTAGTTTCCTTGCTATAGGGTAGAAATATCCGCCAACACGGGGGCATAGAACTCCAACCATGTAGCAAAACCTGGTTCTGGGGATTCCTGCAAGTGTGTCTAGGGAGGTTCCGGCTGGGAACGCTAGCCATAAGTGCCCGGTGGATGATTTTCCAAAGTTGACCCCCGTGTGCCAAAACTTCACACTCCCTTATTGAGCAAAACCCTAGTTTCCAAGATAGACGTACAAGATGAAAATGAGGCCACCAGACCGGAGGAGAGGGGCACCCCTAGCACTATCCTGGCATCCTGAATCCAACGGAGTCGACGGTTTGTCGATCGGAGCCACGGTCGTCATTCTATGGCTTGTTCTGCCTTGCATCCAAAAGGCCTTCAGGGACACCTGCTGGATACCTATCGGGGACATAGAACTCCAACCGTGCAGCAAAACCTGGTTCTGGGGAGTCCTGCAAGTGTGTCTAGGGAGTTTCCGGTTGGGAACGCTAGCCACAACTGCCCGGTGGATGATTTTCCAAAGTTGACCCCAATGTGCAAATATTGCACACTCTCTTATTGAGCGAAACCCTATTTTCCAAGATGGACCTACAAGGTGACACCCGGGCCATGGGACTGGAGGAGAGGGGTACCCCTATCACTATCTGGACGTCCTGAATCCAACGCAGTCGGCGGTTTGTCGATCCGAGCCACGGTCTTCATTTTATGGCTCATTCCGTCTCGCATCCAAAAGGCCTTTAGGGACACCTGCTGGATACCTACTGGGGGCATAGAACTCCAATCGTGCAACAAAACCGAGTTCCGAGGAGTCCTTCAAGTGTGTCTAGGTAGGTTCCGGCTGGGAACGCTAGGCATAACTGCCCGGTCAACGATTTTCCAAAGTTGACCCCCGTGTGCAAAAATTGCACACTCCCTTACTGAGCAAAATCCTATTTTCCAAGATGGATGTACAATATGACACCGGGGCCACTGGACCGGAGGTGAGGGGCACCCGTAGCACTATCCCAGCGTCCTAAATCCAACAGAGTCGATGGTTTGTCGATCCGAGCCACGGTCTTCATTCTATGGCTCATCTTGTCTCGCATCCAAAAGGCCTTCAGGGACACCTGCTGGATACCTGTTGAGGGCATAGAACTCCAACTATGCAACAAAACTGGGTTCTGGGGAGTCCTGCAAGTGTGTCTAGGTAGGTTCCAGCTGGGAACACTAGCCATACCTGAACGGTCAACAATTTTGCAAATTTGACCCCCGTGTGCAAAAATTGCACACTCCCTTACTGATCAAAACCCTAGTTTCCAAGATGGACGTACAAGATGACACTGGGTCCACCGGACCAGAGGAGAGGGGCACCAATAGCACTATCCCGGCATCCTGAATCCAATGGAGTTGACGGTTTGTCGATCTGAGCCACGATCTTTATTCTATGGCTCGTTCCATCTTGCATCCAAAAGGCCTTCAGGGACACCTGCTGGATACCTGCCGGGGGCATATAACTCCAACCGTGCAACAAAACCGGGTTCCGGGGAGTCCTACAAGTGTGTCAAGGTAGGTTCCGGCTGGGAACACTAGCCATACTTGCCCGGTCAACGATTTTGCAAATTTTACCCCAATGTGAAGGCCATCCAAATTCTTTAAACGAGTGCATTTCTCATCTGGAGGCCCCCGGGCGTGCGTGGCCACTGTGGATAGGTACACAATGGCCACATGGACCTGTGGGAGCCGACGGAATCCAATTCCGCTCATCGGTTTGGGTTCCGTGGCCCTGGAGCAAATTTCCAAAGTGTCCCTGAATGGCCTCGGGGTGCCCGACTAGAATGCCCGTAGCAGCCAAACCATGGCTCAGTTCATGAATCCGTCGATTCCGATGGGTCCGGGACACCGGGTTTCACCTAGGGGACCCCCCACAGCGTGCCTTGAAGACCCGAAAGCGGTGCCAATGGGCCATCTCTGGAGCTAGGGTTTTGCTCAGTGATGGCCATTCCAAATTCGCTAAAGGGGTGCATTTCTGGTCTGGAGACCCTCAAGTATGCGTGGCCATCGTGGACAGGTCCACAATGGCCACATGGACCTGTGGGAGACGACGGAATCCAAGTCCACTCGCTGGTTTGGGTTCCGTGGCATCGGAGCAAATCTCCAAAGTGTCCCTCAATGGCCCTGGGGTGCCCAACTAGAATGCTCATAGCAGCCAAATCGTGGCTCAATTCCCAAATCTGTTGATTCCAGTGGGTCCGGGACACCGGGTTTCAGCTAGGGGACCCCCCACAGCATGCCTTGAAGACCCGGAAGCGGTTCCAATGGGCCATCTCCGGAGCTAGGGTTTTGCTCAGTGATGGCCATTCCAAATTTGCTAAAGGGGTGCATTTCTCGTCCGGAGGCCCCCGGGCATGCGTGGCCACCATGGATAGGTACACAATGGTGACGTGGACCTGTGGAAGCCGACGAAATCCAATTTCGCTCGTCGGTTTGGGTTCCGTGGCCTCGAAGCAAATCCGCAAGGTGTCCCTGAATGGCCATCACAGAGCAAAACCCTAGCTCTGGAGATGGCCCATTGGCACCACTTACGGGTCTTCAAGGCATGCTATGGGGAGTCCCCTAGCTGAAACCCGATGTCCTGGACCCACCAGAATCGACATATTCGGGAACCGAGCCATGGTTTGGCTGTTACGGGCATTCTAGTCAGGCACCCTGGGGCCATTCAGGGACAATTTGGGGATTTGCTCCGGGGCCACGGAACCCGAATCGGTGAGCGAAATTGGATTCCATCGGCTCCCATAGGTCCACGTGGCCATTGTGGACCTATCCATGGTGGCCACGCACACCCGAGGGCCTCCGGACCAGAAATGCACCCCTTTATCTAATTTTGAATGGCCATCACTGAGCAAAACCCTAGCTCTGGAGATGTCCCATTGGCACCCCTTCCGGGTCTTCAAGGCATGCTGTGGGGTGTCCCTTAGCTGTAAACCGGTGTCCTGGACCACCAGAATCGACGGATTTGGGAACCAAGCCACTGTTTGGCTGCTACGGGCATTCTAGTCGAGCACCCCAAGGCCATTCAGGGACACTTTGGGGATTTGCTCTGGGGCCACGGAACCCAAACCAATGAGTGGAATTGGATTATGTCAGCTCCCATAGGTCCATGTCGCCATTGTGGACCTGTCCACGGTGGCCACCCATGCCCGAGGGCCTCCGGATGAGAAATTCTTCCCTTTAGCGAATTTGGAATGGCCATCACTGAGCAAAACCTTAGCTCCAGAGATGGCCCATTGGCACTGCTTCCCGGTCTTCAAGGCATGCTTTGGGGGTCCCCTTGCTGAAACCAGGCGTCTCGGACCCACCGGAATCGACGGATTCGCAAACCGACCCATGGTTTGGCTGCTATGGGCATTCTAGTTGGGCACCCCGGGGCCATTCAGGGACACTTTGGGGATTTGCTCCGGGGCCACGAAACCCAAACCGGCGAGCGGACATAGATTCCGTCGGCCCCCATAGGTCCACATGGCCATTTTGGACCTATCCACGGTGGCCACGCACACCCTGGGGCATCCGGACGAGAAATGCACCCCTTTAGCGAATTTGGAATGGCCATCACTAAGAAAAACCCTAGCTCCGGAGATGGCCCATTGGCACCGCTTCCGGGTCTTCAAGGCACAATGTGGGGGGTCCCCTAGCTGAAACCCAGCGCCCCGGATCCACCAGAATCGACGGATTCGCAAACCGAGCCAAGGTTCGGGTGCTACGGGCATTCTAGTCGGGCACCCCGGGGCCATTCTAGTGGTGATAACAAGTTTACTGTCTGTTGAGTCTGATACTACATCCAGGAGCCACTCAGCAAACTTTGAGATAGAAAGATCTGTAATTTTACGATACTGATTCAACCACTCATATAGTTTCTCGCCTTCTCGAGGATCTAAATTTATAATTTCCTTCTAGGTAGATTCAAGCATTCTCGAGGATCTAAATTTATAATTTCCTTCTGGGTAGATTCAGGCATGGAATAATATTTGGCGGCACTTCCAAGCTCCCCAGACCATTTGGTTATCCACAATATGTGCGAGTCCTTTAACGAAAGATAAATTCTGGTGTGGACGGCAGCATTTGATACACTAGCTGAATCTATGTTGTTGGAAGAAATTACATATTTCAACAAAGGAGCGTTTTGTAGGTTGTCTGATTGGTTGACAAGCTTGCCTGAAAATCCCTTCCAATTTTCAGCAATAAAACAAAGAAGTTCAATGTACAGATTTTCAGGAAAGCTTGTCAACCAATTAGACAACCGAATACAGGGAGATAACCACGCCCAAGAAATTCAATCTATTATAAAACTCTTGTTTATCAAGATAAGGATGGACTATGTGTACATTACGAGAATATAGATGAATGAAGTCGATTTGATGAACTTGTCCTCTTGCTTTCTCCAGAATGTGTTTAAAAGAAGGGAGTATTGTCCGAGCTTCTGTTGGTTTAAATAAACATTTATTCCCAGAGCTGACGTCACATAAAATCACTTCCTCAGCTTTCAATTGGGTTTGAATGGCATCTCTAACTTGTGTTAGCTGTGGATAACGAGGAATATGAAAGGGAAGGTACCTATAGACCCAAGTTTTTGATGATAGAGGTGAATTACCACTTATTAGAGCATGAAATGCTGAACAAAAGGCTAATGGAACACAATGAAGGATTCCCTGGTTCCACTTGTTATTTAAATTGATACTTTCTCTTGACGAAACTAGTAAAAAATCTAGCTGTATTATAAATGGAAATCCTATTACAATTTCTGTTGGAAGAAAAGCATAGATACCTACAGCCGCCATATTTCCTTCGATAAGCCGCTCACCCATCGGAAAAGCTAATGTGATAGCCCATTTCCCAACATCTTTCCTTTGCTCAACCCTACACTCCTTTTCCATGGGAAACCGCTGCCTCCACATGTAATAACTACATTGTTTTATCGAAAATTAATCTTCTTCTGCTAACAAATGCAAAATGAAGGATTCATTGTCATTGCTACGAGAAGTTCTAAGGTCAGTTTCTTGTAAAACAGAGATTGTATAAATCTTGTTAAGATCTATATGTTCCAGCCGAAACCTCCCTAGACACACTTGCAGGACTCCCCGGAACCAGGTTTTGCTGCACGGTTGGAGTTCTATGCCCCTGGCAGGTATCCAACAGGTGTCCCTGAAGGCCTTTTGGATGCGAGACGGAACGAGCCATAGAATGAAGACCGTGGCTCAGATCGACAAACCGTCGACTTCGTTGGATTTAGGATGCCGGGATAGTGCAAGGGGTGCCCCTCTCCTTCGATGCGGTGGCCCCAGTGTCATCTTGGAAACTAGGGTTTTGCTCAGTAAGGGAGTGTGCAGTTTTTGCACACGGGGGTCAAATTTGGAAAATCATCCACCGAGCACTTATGGCTAGTGTTCCCAGCTGGAACCTACCTAGACACACTTGCATGACTCCCCAGAACCATTTTTTGCTGCAGGGTTGGAGTTCTATGCCCCCGAAAGTATCCAACAGGTGTCCCTGAAGGCGTTTTGGATGCGAGACAGAACGAGCCATAGAATGAAGACTGTAGCTCGGATCGACGAACCATCGACTCCGTTGGATTCAGGACATCCGGATAGTGCTAAGGGTGCCCCTCTCCTCTGGTCCTATGGCCCGGGTGTCACCTTGTAGGTCCATCTTGGAGACTAGGGTTTTGCTGAGTAAGGGAGTGTGCAATTTTTACACATTGGGGTTAGCTTTGGAAAATCATCCACTGGGCACTTGTGGCTAGCATTCCCAGCCAAACCCTCCCTAGGCACACTTGTAGGACTCCTTGGAACCAATTTTTGCTGCACGGTTGGATTTCTATGCCCCGGCAGGTATCCAGCAGGTGTCCCTAAAGGCCTTTTGGATGCGAGACAGAACGAGCCATAGAATGAATACCGTGGCTCGGATCGATGAACCGTTGACTCCGTTGGATTCAAGACATATGGATAGTGCTAGGGGTGCCCCTCTCCTCCGGTCCCGTGGCCCGGGTGTCACCTTGTAGGTCCATCTTGGAAACTAGGGTTTTTCTCACCAAGGGAGTGTGCAATTTTTGCACATTGTGGTCAAATTTGGAAAATCATCCACCGGGCACTTGTGGCTAGCGTTCCCAACCGGAACCTCCCTAGACACACTTGCAAGACTCCCCAGAACCAGGTTTTGCTGCACGGTTGGAGTTCTATTCCCTCGACAGGTATCCAGCAGGTGTCCCTGAAGGCCTTTTGGATGCGAGACAGAACGAGCCATAGAATGACGACCGTGGCTCTGATCGACAAACCGTCGACTCCGTTGGATTTAGGACGTCCGGATAGTGCTAGGGGTTCCCCTCTCCTCTAGTCACGTGGCCTAGGTGTCACCTTGTAGGTCCATCTTGGAAACTAGGGTTTTGATCAGTAAGGGAGTGTGCAATTTTTTCACATTGGGGTCAACTTTGGAAAATCATCCACCGAGCACTTGTGGTGATGATGATGATGATGAAGACGTTGATGATGATGGTGATGGTGATGATGATGAAGATGATGATGATGATGAAGATGGTGATGATGATGGAGATGGTGATGAGGGACCTAGAGATGACAATGATGATGAAGATGGTGATGATGATGAAGATGGTGATGATGATGAAGGTGTTAATGATGATGGCGATGGTGATGAAGATGATGATGATGATGATGAAGATGGTGATGATGATGGAGATGGTGATGAGGGACCTCCAAAAAATCAAGCATTAACATGGGTAAGGTAGGTCTAAAGCCTCCCTCAAGGACATTTCCAACCATTAGGTGACAATGATGAACATGTTAGTGCTACTCAATTAGATGATGAAGTAGCTCAAGACAATATGGAAGTTGTTGCATCACATGAACCACATACATATTCCCTAGAACTATTTCAAAATGACACTATTGAATTGAATATGATTGAAGGTTGTCAAGTGGCAAGAAGCCTCAATGAACAAATGACATTGCAAATCCAAAAACCCTAGCATGAATGGTTATCATAAGCCATGATGAATATGAATATGAATTTTGTTACTAACGCTAATGAAAAAAGCCTTAACATTCCCTCATTGCCAACATATTTGAACAACGATGAAATTATCCATTATTATGTGGATGAAGGCAATGAAGAGCCAAGTCAAGAAGCCAATGAAGAAGAATCATAGCTCCCAAATGATCCTCATATTCATCCAAACACTAGACCAATATTGAAACAATTCCTAAAGCTCCAAATGGAGAGAGTGGTAGAGAAAATGGGGGCAATATCCAGATTTGGGTGTTGCGGGCATCTTGGTAAGACCTAGGGTTTGAGGATCGAAATTCTAGGATAGACATGTAGACTTGGATTCTATAAGTTGATTTCTCTAGTGGTGTACTTGTGTACGTGACAAACCCTTCTAATAGTGATCCTATCCCACTTGGAGTCCAAATACCCCCTATTGAGGGTACATGTGGTGGTTCACGGATTCTAGGGCTAGATTAGGTTAATAGGGCTAGATTAGGTTTCTAGGATTCTAGATTTGTTTTTGAGGGTTAGATTAGTGTTTCTAGGGTTAGTTTAGCTTTCTAGGATTTCTAGGGCTAGATTATGTTTCTAGGATTCTAGATTAGTTTCTAAGGGTTAGAATAGTGTTTCTAGGGTTAGTTTAGCTTTCTAGGATTTATAGGGGTACATTATGTTTGTAGGGTTATATTAGTGCTTCTAGGGTTAATCATGCATGAATAAACAATCACATGGCTATAAATCATAACTTAATCATAACTCAAACATCAAATAAACGATATAAGATAACGATATCAAATAAACTATCTAACATGAATAACATTAATCGTGCATCGACAACTTGGGATCTCGGCTGAACTGCAGGAGGAATGGGAGGATTATATACGGAGGTTAAGACTTACCCATATTAGATTGACTAATAGGGCTGATGTACTTATCTGGGATGACCATCCCTCCGGAGTATATTCACCTAAACATGGATATATCCAGCTCAATGTGGAAAACCATAACAGGGAATTGGTGTGGTGGTGGAAATTTTTGTGGAAGTTAAGATGTCCGGGTAAAGCAAAACTTCTATTCTGGGCGATCCTGGAAAATAAGGCCCCTACTTGGGACATTCTGCAAAAACGTTTTCTCCAGGGTCCGGGGATCTGTCCTCTTTGTAGGGATGCAGAAGAGAATCTGGCTCATCTTTTCATTCATTGTCGATTTTCACAGGCTGTTTGGATTGATATCAGCAATATATTGGCCATTAAGGTGAGGTGGAGGGGAGCGAGCGTGCTGGAAGCATTCCAATCATGGTGGTCTGTTCAATCTTCCTCCCCCTTCCGGGCCCTCCCGTGTATATACACTTGGGGCATATGGCTTTCCCGCAATAAGGTGATTTTCCAGGACTGCAGGGTTCCACTGGAATCTGTCGTGGCTCAAATGGTGGCGGTCACTCTACATTTTGTTGCCCCTGTACATGTGAGCAGCATTCGACCTGTGCGGGTAGAACAGATTGATCTCTCCATGCCGTGGGCATTTTTTGATGGTGCCTCCTTAAACCAACAATCGGTTTGTGGAGGGGGGGGAGTCCTTTACAAATCAGAGGCGCATTATTTCCATCTGGTGGCTGGTTTGGGAAGAGGAACAAATAACTATGCAGAACTCATGTCGCTAAAATTGCTGATGTTATTTGCCCTTCAACAAGGATGCTTATCTCTTCAGATCTTTGGTGACTCCTTGTTAGTCATCAACTGGGCCAAGGAGATTACACTGTGTCATGTGATGGATCTATTACCTATCCTGGAAGAGGTGAACTGGATAAAATTGTCTTTCAACCACATCACATTTACTCACGTTTACAGGGAGCGGAATGGGATGGCAGACCAGCTATCCAAGGAGGCAACGCAGCAGGCTTTAGCTCATGGTACATGGAGGATAACTATTCATTCTCCGGCAGGCAATTTCAGCTATTATCACAGACCATTTTATGAGGACAATGAGACACTGCATTGATCTACCACGAATTTGTTTGATGGGGGAGATAAGGGATGGCTGCTCGCTGAAATCGCTCACCGGGAGGCTTTCCACAGGATAATTTTCTGCCTTTGAGGACCGTCCAATAGCTCTGGACGCGTATCAGCGCTGTCCTGGTCACATATTGTCGAATATCTTCAGGGTTATAGATTGGAATATTGTAGTGTTTTTGCTTGCTATCAGAGTAAAACAAATGGTAATCTGTTTACTGTAGGCAGGCTGTATACAGAATTAATTTTGGTTATCAGAGAGGGTCACGACCTTCATACTTTGAGACTGTTTATAGACGAGATGCAGGCTGGGATTATTACAGCCATATCATCATTTTTGAATCCATATGGGTATTTGATGCGGGAAGTATTGACAGCAGTTGATCAGAGATGGTCAATATTCTGAGACTAGTCGGAGATGCAGGCTGGAGGACAGTCATATCAACAAATTTAGATTGAATTTTTGATGTAATTAATATGGGATTTAATATGTGACAATGTAGGGATCTTAGTGATTCTATTACATGTGCAGAATGTAATTTTGTTCCTCTTTTTGAAATAAAATTACGAATTTTTCCAAGGAAAAAAAAAACATTAATCGTGCATGAATAAACAATCACATGGCTATACTATGTACCTCAGTCAATTAGGCCTTTTGGATCCTCTTGGTTTTTTATTGTCTCGAACAACCTGTCATGATCCACATGAGGTAGTAAGTAGCGCACCTTGTTTGATGACTTCGTTGACATTGTCTATAGTTGGATGTTTGTACCAACGATCAAGTGAGTAAAGTGATACACCCGCGACCCTGGTCTCTAATCCGTGTATGTGTAGCCATTGCTCTTTGGTCCCTTTCCATCCACTGTAGGATATTCCCCCTGAACAACCATCAAGCCAGTCGGAAAGGTAACTCCTTCACTATCCATTAATGATGCGAGGAGGGTTTGCTTCTCCTGGATGCATCGTGCCAACCAATAATTCGTCCCAATTGCACTGTCTGTCGGGGCGACAACTGCATAGATGTGTCCTGCAAAAATGCATTTTAAGGTCATATTCCAACAAGTAGTGGTTTGATAACTTGGATAATTACAAAAACAAGGAAGGAACCGGGATATGCATGCAGAAATGTTTACCTGGCTGTACAAGATCAGATATATGATCATATTCATTTGAAATAGAGGATTGGCCTTCCTCTAACTGGATTGTTTCAACAACTGCACGTGGGTCCACTGCAAGTGATACATGATCCCATTCATCAACCCAATCCATTGATTCACACTCATCCCACTCACAACTGCTGCAAGACCCACAAAAGCAAGCAAGTTTTCGCGTCCATATTTCAAATAAGGGGTTGTTTGAGCTTTGAACCGAATGAAATCCACGAGTGCATTACACAGTACTACAACTACAAGAACACGATCGATCTATATCAACTACATTCCAGAAATTTCTGACAACATGTCCTCTACCTGTTGGTATGTGTTGCTCCGCAGTTTGATCTGGCATTTTTTCTTTGCACCATCAAACTGTGGATTCGGCATTCCGAATATGAGGGCCTCCCATGCACCTCATCTCCTCCTTTCGTAGGGAAGTTTTGAGACATGCTCCAACCCCGTCGTGCTCTCCCTTTCCATGCTCGGTCTCAGAATAGTTCCATACATGCAATACATCATAAGTCTTGTGCAAAATACTCAACCACTGGAAAACACGTGCATTTTTTAACTGGCATGCACAACCATCTGACCATATCCAATGCTGGTCCATATGTATACCTCTCTTTTTCAGCTGATCACAGAAAATTTTGAAGCAATACTGCACATAATGCAGGTCGTGGCACCTGTCGTCACTGATGTAGAAGTTGGTCTCTTTCAATATTATGCTCATGTCGTTGCTGCTCTCTGGAGTATGCATCTGTATACCATTATGCTAACTTGGTCTGAATGGTAGTATTGACTTTGAATCTCATTCTGTGGCTGTAGGGTGTAGTTTTCTGCAAAGTCCACAACCGACAATATTGTGCCCTTGGGAAAGGTGTCCCTACACTGTCTGTACTGTTCATCCTACCATCGTGCTACATGGATGTGATGTACATAATGCTCGGTCTTTTGGTAGAATTCCTTCATGAATTTGCAAATTTGTACCTGGTGCCACAAAAACAAGGGCATTAATACAATGTGACATTTTCAATCTAAATATATATGTACAAATTCAACATGTACAGTATGAAAGTATGCAAACTTAGAGTACTTGTGACTTCACCAATGCAATTTTTTTGCTTTCCTTCGAACTATCTACTTGATATGTTATGTACTGTAAGTTCTACATTTCTACTGACATCCTCCCAAATTTGTGCTCCGCGGTTGCGTGGATGTAGAGGCTCAATAATGCAAATCCACTGCAACTGGAACATGTCCCATATAAACATGATATTTTCTAATATTTTTGTCCTTCAGGTCTTGGACACATTATGTTATGTATAAATTCTCTGGATGCATTCGGTGGTTGTAATGATGGGAAATCCTGCACAATGTTAGTATGCAAACCACAAAATATATGTCTATATGTATCATAATAGTACTCAAATTCTACATGGTATCTACAACAACATGTATTGCGATCAATGCAAATTCTAACATACCAGGGTTTGCATTTTTCAAAGGACCTTTGGCCCAAGTTCAATTGTGTGTGCTCATTCTTGAACCTCTCATAGAGTTATGTTTGTGTCGTGTCAAGGAAGTGCTTGACATGGGGTTCACCCCCCCTAACACCTTTTCTCAAATTTAAAACATCTCTTTGATTTGATGACGGTCTAGTGTTATCATGCCAAAACTTTTGCACTAGTTCTTTAACAGCATCAATGAGCTTCATGTCTGAACGAGGTAACCACCAACAAAGGCCCAAAAATATTTTTGGCTTCGGGTCTCAAGTTTTTCTCTAATGGCAGAATACTTTTGAAGAGTCTTTCTATCTACTTTAAATATTTTACATGTGTGTGATAGTAGGCGACGTTGCCTTGTGTATTTTTCTACAATCGATTCCGACAGTACACAACGGGCCGCATTAAATCTTTTGTACGAGAAGTTTTTCCAATCAAATTAAATGCAGATTGTAGATTTCTAACAACATGATTGTTGGCCTCTAAACTTCTAACTACCTTTATGCCCAAAATTCTCCTAACATGAGCTAGACAATGTGATTTTAACAAAGCAAGAAACAATTGACATTTTGCTGCATCGGTTTTGGATTCAAAAAAATCTTTGATTATCTTGCTACAATGGAAATCAATAGTGCATTTGGGCATCTTACCTTCAAGTCCTGAAAATGAATTTTCATCCACATGAATATGTCTGGGAGTTCTTCATCGTCCGGTTGATAGTCGAGGCAAGGGAGTCGGCAATGAAGTATGAGTCTCGTCAACGGTTTGTTGTGGCCTTTCGTTCACAAATTGGTCCTTCAAGGGAGTGTGTTCGCCATGTGTGTGCTCTTCTTGGGGAGGTTGCCAGTTAAGAACTTGTTCAGCATCCATCCCTTCATACTCGACATCAAGCAAGATTTGATTGACTTCAACCACTTCATTATTGCTTATTGATGGATCTAAGGCACTAACATTTTGATTTCTACGGTTTTGCATGTACAACCTGGCATTTTCTCTTATCTCATGGGCCTTTTCAGGGGGCAGTTGCGTCCTTCTAGACTTTCTTTTATTATTACGTTTGTTGCCCATATTCAATGCGTTTTTTGGAAAAACAAAAATATGACCCCTGCAAGAATGAACAACAAACAAGATATTAAAACTCGATGTGCATGATTATTAAAGCTCGATGTAGCAATTGATTATGTACAACAACATCTAGTGAGAATGTTTTCATATAATCTTAAAAGCTCATACTCACTTCATTTTCATGGTATGGATGAGGGAAAATAGCCCCAAAATATTAAGGGTTTTCAATTGTTTAGGTGTTTGTGTGATTTGTTGTAGTGAAACCATGATGAATTCAACAAATGTTTGTCTACTAGATGGAGGAATGTGATTATGAAATGTTATTGGTGGTGATGCAAGTAATTTATTTTTATTATCTTCATGAAAGGTTGAAAGCACTGCTTGGTGCATGTTGTAGTTTTTTTTTGGTAAGATTTTTTTAATGTCTATGTTGAAGATTAAGAAGACTAAAATAGATCTATCATACAATTCATGAGGAAAAACCAAAATAGATGCCATTCAAACAAGTGAATGAAGACTAGAATACATTTAACAAGATAAAATTGTCACCATACCTCAAGGATTATGATTGCTCTTTGCTTCAAATGTAAAATGCTCCTTTGATGTGTCCACTATATGTAAGAAGAGTTCATGTGTGTCCAAGTAGCATGAGAATTCAATTCAAGGAGCCAAATAGAGTCCAACTATTGTGTATTCACTCAAATGATCCAAATAGAGCCCAAGAGGTATGTATTCAATCCAAATAGCCAATTTAGAGCCCCAAATGTTGTGTATTCTATCCAAATGGTCAAGGAAGCACCAAATGGTGATTGAATTCAACATAAAATGGTGATTCTTGTCGGACTCTGCATGAAAAGAGCCAACCAAACGCGATGAAGCAGGGAGAAAATGCGGGAGAAGAGCGCAGGTGTTTTTCTAAATTTCATCTTCAGCAGGGATGAGCACGTGCCAAGGAAGCGCATGCGCCAGAGGCACGTGCGCACTCCTTGCACGTGCGCGCCTCTGCTGAACATTGTATAGGTCGATGGGTAATGTTCAGTACATTTATTACCCAACAAATGTAAATGTGTCGGTTTATTCCTAGACCCCCTCCACCATAAAAGCTTTTAGGCCCTATTCTAACCCATAATCCCTAAGTGCATTTAAGTGCTTCTAGGTGTTTAGGGGTGATGATGGAGATGTTGATGAGGAAAGGGGAGATGATAATAAAGATGAGGAGGATGATGCAGATGATGATGATGATGGTGAAGATGATGATGATGATGATGATGATGATGATGGTGATGAGGACATGGTGATGATGATGATGAAGATGATGATGATGATGATGATGGATATGTTGATGAGGAAGGGGGAGATGACAATGAAGATGAGGAGGAGGATGCAGATGATGGTGATGATAGTGAAGATGATGATGATGATGAATATGTCAAGATGATGATGATGATGTTGATGAGGGCATGGTGATGATGATGATGACTATGGTGATGAGGACATGGTGATGATGATGATGAAGATGATGATGAAGATGATGATAATGATGGAGATGTTGATGAGGAAGGGGGAGATAACAATGAAGATGAAGGGGAGAACGATGATGATGATGATGAGGATGATGATGATGATGGTGAGGATGATGACGATGATGGTGATGATGAAGAGGATGATGATGATGATGATGATCATGAGGATGATGGTGATGAGGATGATGATGGTGATGGTGATGATTATGATGATGATGATGAAGATGTTGATGATGATGATCGTGATCATCATCATCATCATGATCATCTTCATCACCATCATCATCATCATCCTCATCACCATCATCCTCATCTCCATCATCATCATCTTGTTCATCATCATCACCATCATGATCGTGATCATCATCATCACCATCTTCATCACCATCATCATCATCATCCTCATCACCATCATCCTCATCTCCGTCATCATAATCATCCTCATGATGCTGATGATGATGATGATGAATATGGTGATGATGAATAAGCATTTCCTTTAAGCATTAATCATCCTCATGATGATGAATATGATCATGAATAAGCATTTCCTTTACATAAAATTTAGGTAATTTACATGTATAGAAATGAATTGAATTGATAGGTTTGAAGTGCAATAATGGAATTTAAGTCGAAATGTATTTCATGGAACGGAAGTAATGGAATTATGAAGTTTATATTTAAAAAGAACCATCTTATGGCTAGAGTCCCAATTTATCGAATTTTGGAATTCTAAATGCACTCTATTATTGATAAATATTATGAGGTAGTCTCGACTAATATAGGAGTAGAGGCTACATTATCTCCAAGAGTTCTTCTAACTGAGGTCACAACTTCCTCTTAAAAACTAGAGTCACATGTTACACTCTATATATTTAAAGGTTGGGTTAAAAGTATCATTATTTTATTTTTATGTACGAGGTTAAGAATTACCTCGCATTTAGGATCTCTTGTTTGGAATTTCAAATGTACATATATAAAAATAAATAAATAAATCACTTGCTCAATTTGAAGGTCCTTACAGAGAGAGAGAGAAAGAAAATTGTTTGGTTTTTTCCTCCATCTTGTATAATTTAGTGTGGTTTATTTTATGTTGTGTTGAATTTGATAGTATTGACTAGATTGATTAAACAATGTATTTTTTGACCATATATTTTAATATTAAAATAAAATGATTTTAAAAAATTTAATTAAGAGTCAATCATCATTTTCCTCTATAATATGAAATAAAAACTAGTTCTAATTGATTAATTACAACCTAATTTTGAATAAATTGTTAAAAAGTAATTAAAAAGGAAAAGTCCAATCCTCATCTAATAAGAATAAGAATCTATTCAAATAAATTTCAATAAAATAATATTTTTAATCATTCATATGTATAAGTTTATAATAACAAATTATTTATTTTTAAATAAAAAATCACTTTTGGGGGAGATTTTTAATCTCAAATCCACTTGAGGGCTTCCATATCTACCATTTTAGAAGGATTCATATTATATCATTTTGTTGTATCCTTCCTCTCCAATTTGCTAATCTCCACTTTGATAGCATCAAAATTCTTATGGAAGACATAACTTGATTAAAAAGTAGAGGTTGTCGGATTTGGCATCGAACCTTTTCCTAGAAATTATATTACTAAAGGATCTAAAGAGACCCTTGACATAAGAAACATAAAAACTAAAGACTAAAAGGACCTAGATGCTTGGAAATCACGATTACTCCATTATTCATTTATTTTTGAATTTTCTCATGGAGTTAATTACATGAGAACTCTATTATATTGTTTTTTTTTTGGAGATAAGGATAATTATTTAATTGTTTCTTTTAGGGGAGGAAAGTGCAGGATCTTAAACACCCATTGCTATTTTTAGTAAGGATTTTGTCGAGGAGGTTAAACATGTAATATTTTATTATTTTCCTTGGAGAAATGGTGGATCTAGGAGAACAAATGTTATTTTATTATAAAAGGAGTGAGAGCTACAAGTCTATAAAATACCATCATTCTCCTTAATTTGTGTGAAAACTCCTCTCTTGAGCCTCATTGAATATCGTGTGAAGGTTATTGGAAAGCTAAGGGTTTTATTTGAAACTGTGGCTTTAGTTTTTATTCCTTATTGATGAATGTATGTTGTTGGAAATACCTAAATATTTTTTATACAAATAAGGACCTTTAATAGCATGTTGGTTGTTAAGGGATAATTATTAAACAAGGTATTCAATCGATATTTTTTGATGTTTTTACTTCCAGTTTTGAAGAATTATGTCATAATGTTTCAATGAAAGGTTGCATGGGTGTTTTTAAATTGGAATAAGATCATACTTTATTTTTCTTATGATGTATATAAGTGGAGTACCCTTGAAATGACTCACATAACTCACAATTTCAATGTTTGCCCCGTGTAGTACATTAATAAATCTATAGGTTTGTTTTTTCATTGTCGAATTGTTTGTGTTAGTCATGTTTGAGTCTAGAAGCCTTCCCACACCGTCAATCCATTCGTCTAGTCTAACCATGCCAAATTTCAGTCCATAAAAGCAGGAATTGAAAATTTTTCAATGTTGGCCTCGTGTAGTACAATAATTAATCTATAGGTTTGGTTTTTTATTGTCGAATTGTTTGTGTCAGTCATGTTTGATTCTGGAAACCATCCCACACTGTTAATGCACGTGTCTAGCCTAACTATGCCAAATTTGAGTCCATACAAGCATAAATTGAAAAAATTTCAACGTTGGCGCTGTGTAGTACATTAATTAATCTATAGGTTTGGTTTTTTATTGTCGAATTGTTTCTGTCAGTCATGTTTGAGTATAGAAACCCTCCCACACTGTCAATGCATGTGTCTAGTCTAACCATGCCAAATTTCAGTCCATACAAACACAAATTGAGAATATTTGAACACTGGCCCCATGTAGTACATTAATTAATCTATAGGTTTGGTTTTTTATTTTCAAATTGTTTGTGTCAGTCATGTTTGAGTTTGGAAACCGTCCCACACCATCAACGCACGTGTCTAGTCTAAACATGCCAAATTTAAGTCCATAACAACAAAAATTGAAAAAAATTCAACGTTTGGCCTCGTGTAGTACATTAATTAATCTATAGGTTTGGTTTTTGATTGTTGAATTTTTTTGTCAGTCATGTTTGATTCTGGAAACACTCCCACACCATCAATGCATGCATCTAGTCTAACCATGCCAAATTTCACTCCATACAAGTATAAATTGAAAACTTTTCACCATTGGCCCCTTGTAGTACATCAATTAATCTATAATTTTGGTTTTTTATAGTCAAATTGTTTATGCAAGTCATGTTTGAGTTTGGAAACCCTTCCACACTGTCAATGCATGTGTCTAGTCTAACCATGCAAAATTTCAGTCCATACAAGCAGAAATTGAAAAAATTTCAACGTTGGCCCCATGTAGTACATTAATTAATCTATAGGTTTGGTTTTTTATTGTTGAATTGTTGAATTGTTTAACATCTCATAAATTATCTTTAATTATTTTAATTGTCCTAACGACAATTAAATAGATAAGCATACCTATGACTATAATTAATAACATAATACTTAGATATATATTAGTCATTAATTATATATCGTAACGACATTCAGCTAAATATATGATCCTATGTCTAAATGATATTGTACTGTCTATTTTATCGTATTATACTTACATAATTTCTTTGACTATAAAAAGTATCATTGTCTGGTGTATTATATTCAATATAACCTAACATTCCATATGTCGACATTTATTTAATTTTGTCCTAAGTTGCTTGTACCACTGTGGGTCCATTTACGCTTATGAATTTAGGCGTAAACCATGAGCTATTTGAGTCATGGAATTGTTATTTCATAACTCTGTGTCTTATGTTGTAAATTAACTCATTTATACATGTTTTAGCCTATTGTAGATATGTTGAGAATATAATTCTAAGAATTGATAAATAAGAATCCTTTTGTTTGACAAGGGATACTCTGGTGTAAGCTTGAGGCTTACTTAGCTTTAATGCTTATACATAGCGCCTTCTACTTTGTCCATGTTACAGGTTTTTGTTTGCGACCCAGTAAGGGTTTGATTATTAAATCTTATGTTAACATTCTCATGGAAAAGTCTACCATATGTTACCATATTCAAGTTTTTATAAAGTATTAGTTTTATTGGTTCCTAGTCAAACTTGGTGGTAAATACTAAAGGATCCTATATTATGCGAAGGTGGTGGCTTGCATCCAACTAAACTATAGACTAAATACAAGCGGTGAATCGTATTCTAAACTATAACTATAGACTATGCAAGTGGTGTATCGTATCCAAACTAATGTCATGGGTATTAATATACGACAGAAAAAAGTGAGCACCAACTATGGACTTGTGGATTTAGATCTCGGGTTGGTGGATGACAAGTCAAGAATTTAATGCAATCACGTGAAAAAAGTTAATGCTATCTCAGGGTGTCAAAACCCTATCACTAAGCTTCAGGGTTTGGTCTTTTGGTAAATGTTGTTTTGCTCTGCATTGTGATGGCGAGCTGAGCTCCTCTTGGCTTCCATGGTTGTTGGGCGCTAAGGATCCACTCATTGAGGTGGTTGTAACTGTATGAGTTGAGTCATGGGACTTTATGGTGTTCCTCAATGTATGTTGAAGTTCTTTCTACCTGGTTTCTCTCCATGGCTTAGGTTTGAAACCTGCGAGGTAAAATTATCAAAACAATACACTGCTTCTTTAAATGTTAAAATTTGTGAGTTGTCTCCTGCATTCAATCTTTGACCTAGTTTCAGTTGTAATGGCAGGGACAGTATCATACTCCTCGGTGATGGCACTTTAAGAGAATGAATTGGTTCCAATGGTTGGGAGCCCATGGTAAGTCTCAGGCTCATCCAGATGATACCTCTGTCAACACTTTACAGGTTTTTTGTTATCTCATTTCTCCTTCATGTGTTTACCCATTTGTTGAATGGCCATGAGTTCATTTAGAGCAGCATTGCTGCAATAGATGCTTATCTTGGCAACAAGCTTGAGTTGGGGTTTTGGTTAACAAATTTAGGCATAAGGGTTTTGTTACAGGGTTTTAATGAAAAGAGAACTTTGGTCTCATTAAGCAGTAGTACTACAGATGTAAAGTTTTCTTTGAAGAAATAAAAATGGTTCGACTTCCTCGATACTATGTTTAAAGTTTTCTATGTTTCTATGTTTGTATTTTTGCTTTCGGCTTCCTGTCAGTTTGTTTTACTGCATTTAAAAATGACAAAATCTTGGTTTGGGGTCTAAGCCCGACCTCGTATCTTCGTTTATTAAAATAATGTATCATAAGTTTTTAAAATATTTTTTTACTTCCAAGGTTAACTATATCCTTGTAACGATATTAGTTTTTCTTTGGTAAATTTTATGTTGTAAACACCCTGCCTGGGTGTGCTCTCTGTTGAGGCTCGAACCCGTGGAATTCCATTGTTTAACCTATGTGATGATAATGAGATACGATGCAAAGGATGCTATCGAGCTTAAACTAAATGTAATCTATGTTACTATTAACTAGCTTCCGGTGATTTTAGTTTCTTGAAATTGAATTGTGATGAAATTACAGTTTTACGAATTATTTGGAAGGATATGTTTCAGGGTTTGACCTTAGATGCATATTATAATATGTTGATTAAGGGTGCTGAATCCCACTATATATTTGAATGGTTGGATAATACTGGGTTTATGTAACCCGATATCTTTGGATTTGGGATGAGCCCTCATGGGTCTCGAAACCCTTGGTATGAGTTTACAACGTTCTCATAATTTATATTGTTCATAGCAATAGATAAAGAGTTGATCATTTATAATGTTCGGTAATTTACAGTATGTATTTAGTACATAATTTCGATACGTAGTAATAATAGATGATTATGGGGTTTGAGCTCTGTATATTCGACGTGCTCTTTTATAATGTGTTTTCAATTAGCATCAATGGTTTATATCGTATAACTTATTCTTATGCATCGTTCCAAAACTCTGTTCCAAATTAGTATCGTTGTATAATATTGAAGTATAATAATTCTGTAAATATATTTCATTTACATTATACTCTTTCTTTTCAAATGTGATAATATTATTCTATGACATGTGTAGACATGTTCATATTTTGTTTATATTAGTGTGGTTTGGAATCTATATGTAATGATAATATAATTACTCTGTATAATTATTTGGAATTCTTATATGAACTCGATACTGTAATTTGTCTATTTTGTGTATACTATAACATATCTATAAAGATGATTCTTTATTGATTTCTATAATGAACCGAAATGTTTAAATTCTAAGTTGATTCCTGTGCTATTCGATAGTGAAATATTACTTATGTTTTTATAAATTAATTATTGCATGATAAGTATTCATGAAATGACATAGAGCAGCATAATGATAATGTCTATCTTTGACAAAATATACAGTCATATTCTTTTACTTAAAAATCATTCTATTATCTCTAATCTCTGTTAATTAAACCCTATTCCTGTACTAGAGTACATCGCTAATGGCGAATGGAAAAATACAGGAATACATTTATATCCATTCATTCTATATTCTTTAATCTAATCATTCATTCAATACACAGAATAGATCTAACAATTCAGAAAATTAACATTTTTAGACATCTAATTGATATCTATCAAACAAACGGTTTTCATAATAGTTCAATAGTTCATAAATGAAATAAAATATAACAAGTAGAACCTAATAACTTGATAGGGTGGACAAACACCCAAAGAGGCCTGTTCCTCCCAATCTTATCCAGAAAAGCATCCAAGCTTACTTGCCCTTTTGGACCCCCGAGCCTGTTCACTAAACCACTAGGACGAATTATCTATGTAGAAGCAAGGCACTTAGTATGTACTTCATCAATAAATGGTGAGTTGCATACACACCTCTCATATGTACTTCAACAATCAATGGAGACTTGCATACATATCAATACCTCTGCAATCAACAGGAAAACCTCTACACTCAGCAGGAATAAGACAGTCTTACTCTATAACTCAAAACATAGCTTCCCCTCATCGAATCTCTTGTGTGCAAATTCCAACAAAACTACAAGGAATAATTTTCATCTCCTCTGAGAATGTGTGAGACTCTGCTCAAATTCGATGGCTATAAAAATATTGCCTAGGTATTTTGGTGGTCAGTTTTGCATTCAATGAGCCATCAGCTCCAGTTCCACATCCTTGGGAACATGACCACAATTTAAGGGAGGTTGTCCCATAACAACAGCTAGTTACTGAGTTCAGATGCTGCCACTTGTCCATTTCCTTCTACCCCAGATTCCATTCCTCCTAGTGGGTCAATGAATACTCTTTCAACAGTCCCTTTGGGTGAGTGTCTCCTATTTTATTTTATTAAATAATAATATTATTCATTTACAATCATCCTTGACACTTGGTCAAATATAAAACTTTACAATAAAAGTTTAAGTAATGTTTTTCCAAAAACATAAAATGTCTCAAATACTAGGCAGGTTACAGTACTACTCTTAAATTTTCTTCATGCTATTCAGGTGTTCTTGAATAGATTAAAATAATGTCCAAAAACACCTATACAAACTTATCAAGGTATTGATGGAATACACAATTCATCAAATTCATAAAAACACTTGGCGCATTCGTCAACCCAAAAGGTACTACCACAAACTCGTAATGCCTAAATCTTGTCTTGAAGGTCGTCTTAGGAATATCTTCTTATGTTATCCTTAACTGATGGTAACTTGATCTCAGATCAATCTTGGAGAATATTGTTGTGTTAAGATTCAATATGCTAAGACAGAAAATATCAGCATTGCATTTCATTTCACAACAATAGCATATACAGGATCACTGAAGAAACAACAAGCACATCATAAACACAAGAGACACAGATTTATCCTGGGAAACCTTCATGGGGTAGAAAACCCAGCAAAGTTTCCTCAATATAGATGATCAACAAATACAAATATGTAAACCAAAGACATGAGCTCCTCCTCCTCCATAGTAGACCTCTCTCACACAAGTGTGCCACTCACAAGTGAATGAATGAGTGAGATAAGTGAGGAACATCCTCCTCTACTTATACTTGTTCCCCGACTGACTTTTACACAAGCTAGGTTGGCCCCAACTTAAGTACTGGGTTAAACACCCCACTACAACTGACTGGGCCGACCCCTCTAGGGTGTTCTAATAACCCTTTGACCCACATAACACATACAAGGCCGACCCCCACCGGGGAAGTCTAATAACCCAAGTTACCACAATCCGACGGAGGAGTAAACATCTCCGGATATACAATAAGATCTTCATGGAGGAATGAAACATTTCCGGAATAATAGAGTACAAATATAATATTCTTAGAAGTTACAATATCTCAACACTCCCCCTTAACAAGAAGGGTATTATAACAACATCTGCAGGAGCAAGGAGTCATCAACATCATACATGATACATCTATAAATCATTGGAAGCTTTCTCAACATCATCAATAACTCAACCAGTTACTGGAATATCTTCAAGATCTTCAATACTGGAACATCAACATCTTCAGTACCAAATCTTCTGCAGCACTTGAAGAGCTACAACAATATCATCATTTGGATCCTCACTATCAACAGCATCGTCGTCACATGATCATCAGCATCATCATCATACGATCATTAGCATCGTCATCATACGATCATCAACATCGTCATCATACGATCATCAACATCGTCATCACATCATCTCGATCTACAGCATCTGGATCATCATCTCGATCTACAACATTTGGATCATCATCTCGATCTACAGCATCTGGATAATCATCTCAATCTACGGCATCTGTATCATCATCTCGATCTACAACATCTAGATCATCATCTCGATCTACACCATCTGGATCATCATCTCGATCTACAGCATCTGGATCATCATCTCGATCTACAACATCTGGATCATCATCTCGATCTATAGCATCTGGATCATCATCTCGATCTATAGCATCTGGATCATCATCGTAGCATACTCTGCAATACACACAATCCAATTACAGGATGATCAATCCCGCTCTCTTTAGGACATAGGTCCATGGATGATACAATCCAGATCAAGTTCCAGGATGATCAATCCTTATCTCTTTAAGACAAGTTTCATGTCTAGGGACGATGCAATCCCGATCAACTTCCAGGAGGATCATTCCTTATCACTTTAAGACAAGTCTCATGTCTAGGGACGATGCAATCCCGATCAACTTCCAGGAGGATCATTCCTTATCACTTTAAGACAAGTCTCATGTCTAGGGACGATGCAATCTCGATCAACTTCTAGGAGGATCATTCCTTATCACTTTAAGACAAGTCTCATGTCCAGGGACGATGCAATCCCACTCAACTTCCAGGAGGATCATTCCTTATCACTTTAAGACAAGTCTCATGTCTAGGGATGATGCAATCCCGATCACGTACCATTTGAACCAATGTTCACGGACGATGCAGTCCTCTCACGTACCTTTTGAACCAAAGGTTCACGGACGATGCAGTCCTCTCACGTACCTTTTGAACCAATGTTCATGGATGATGTAGTCCTCTCACGTACCTTTTGAACCAATGTTCACGGACGATGCAGTCCTCTCACATACCTTTTGAACCGAGGTCTAGGGACGATGCAGTCCTATCACGTACCTTTTGAATCAATGTTCACGGATGATGCAGTCCTCTCACGTACCTTTTGAACCAATGTTCATGGACGATGCAGTCCTCTCACGTACCTTTTGAATCGAGGTCTAGGGACGATGCAGTCCTATCACATACCTTTTGAACCGAGGTCCAAGGATGATACAGTCCTATTACATACCTTTTGAACCGAGGTCTAGGGATGATGTAGTCCTATCATGTACCTTTTGAACCGAGGTCCAGGGACGATGCAGTCCTATCATGTACCTTTTGAACCGAGGTCCAGGGACGATGCAGTCCTATCTTCAATTCTCGGAGACATCTGTCTATGGATGAATTCTGGGACAGAAGTCCAGGAAGATACAATCCCCACCTGTCCACTCAGGACTTCATTCTTGGAGACATCTGTTTACGGATCAATTATGGGACCGAAGTTCGGGGAAGATACAATCCCCACTTGTCCACTCGGGACTTCATTCTTGGAGACATCTGTCTACGGATCAATTCTGGGACCGAAGTCTGGGGAAGATACAATCCCCACTTGTCCACTCAGGACTTCATTCTCGGAGACATCTGTCTACGGATCAATTCTGGGACCGAAGTCCGGGGAAGATGCAATCCCCACTTGTCCACTTAGGACTTCATTCTTGGAGACATCTATCTACGGATCAATTCAAGGGACCGAAGTCCGGGGACGATACAATCCCCACCTGTCCACCAAGGACTTCATTCTTGAAGACAATTGTCTACGGATCAATTCAAGGGACCGAAGTCTGGGGACGATACAATCCCCACCTGTCCACCAAGGACTTGATTCTCGAAGACAACTATCTACAGATCAATTCAAGGGACCGAAGTCCAGCGACGATACAATCCCCACCTGTCCACCAAGGACTTCATTCTCGAAGACAACTGTCTATGGATCAATTCAAGGGACCGAAGTCCGGGGACAATACAATCCCACTTGTCCACCAACCTCTCTGTCGACATCACCAATATAGGTACCATCATCAATACATGTATACATATCATCAATACAAGTAAGCATATCATCGATACAGGTATCCTCATCAATACATGTATACATATGATCAATACAAGTAAGCATATCATTGATACAGGTATCCTCATCATCGACTTCACTGTTGATGCGGGAAATCTCATCATCAGTGTCTACATCACTCCCCCTTTCGAGGAGGGTCCTACCAATCTTGTCTCGGAAATACTCAAACTTTACTTGAGGTAGAGGTTTGGTTAGTACATCGGTAACTTGTTACAAATTCAAACTTTATAGTTCCTTTCTACACCATATCTTGTATATATAAATGTCAGATCTCTATGTACATTGACTTATCATGGAACAATGGATTCTCTGCCATCTTGATACAACTCTGTTTGTCACATAGGATCACAGTTGGGTCTATCTCTAAGTCAAACAATCCTGAAGCCATACCGCTTCACAACTAGCAGAGCAAGTAGCCATATATTCCGCTTGTGCTGAGAGCCACACTAGACTGCTTCCTGCTAAGCCACGAGATCATGGTTGATCCCAGAAAATAACATCCTCTTGATGTGCTCTTCCTGTCTGATACACTTTCTTCCCAATCAACATCTGTGTATCCATCTGAAGTCATGATCTCCAAGATAACATATATCAAAGTCTATCATATCCTTTAGGTACTTCATCACATGCTTTGCAACTATCAGGTGAACACATCTAGTTTCCACTAGATACTGACTCAAGGTGTTCACAGCAAGGCATATATCTGGCCTGGTATTCCTCAGATACATCAACGACCTAATAATATGTCTGTACAGAGTCACATCAACTAACTCTGAGGAGTTATCAACTAACAACTTCAAGTCGGAACCCATGAGAGTGGCCATGGATTCATATTCCAACATATCAATTCTTCTCAAGATTTCCACAGCATACTTTCCCAGGATGAGAAAGATTCCTTCTGAGCCTTGCCACACTAGGAAGTAATGCATCAATCTGAGATCTTTCATTTTCATTTCTGCAGCCATCTTCTTCTTTCTTTTCATGATCTGTCTGTAAAAATAGATCATCCACATATAGTAATAGTATGACAGGTTCATCATTCGTAACGGATCATCTTTACTTTTGATAAAGGCCAAGCTTATCAAGAAACTGTCAATTCTCTGGCTATGTGACTGAACATCATTCACACTCTGCATTTGAGTGATCTTCTGCATATCTATTTGTGCCATCTCTCGTCAGATGGGTCTACTGATATGAACCTCAGTATCATTCGAACTCTTTGGTGAGTTCTTTCTTGCATCCATGTCATCTGTGTATAGAAACCATATTCAACCTTGTAGCAAAGGTTGAGATCCACATCACCCATGGTGATCATTAAGCTCATCAATTGACTATCAATCTTGGGTACCCAAACAGAGCTTTCTTCAATTGAATCCTTGATTCACACTTCTTCTTCAATTACATCATTAAGATAATGCTCTTATCTATCCACTTGGAGCAAACATCTCATCATGATTCTCTTCCTCTTTCTAAGAGAATCTTCTAGCCACGAGCCTTCTATATTATGTTTGATTTGTAAATACTTTTGTTGAACATCCATTACTTGTTCGGTGTTCATCATTCTTCATGATCTTTCCTACAAATCAAGATTAAGTACATGATTAGTAATGCTTCATAATCATCAAATCATGTTGACATGATAACCTATTATGCATACATATATCATTTACATAGTTATGCAACTATCTTGACCAATACTTTGGCACAACACTTTTCCATATCCTGTATGCATACAGTGGCTATCTAGATGCCTTCCATCTCTACCAGAACATACTATCGAGAGTGTGCAAAGCTCTCAGCATGTCAGCAAAGAGGTTTCATTCTAGACAAGCAACAATGGAATGTTTTTCCAACTTACCAATCATATGCATATTAGTAGTATAATGTTTAATGCTATATGAATGTTTACACTCAGCATGATATATTCTAAATATGCATGCAATCTATTACAACAATATCATTTACTATTTCAAATAAAAACTCAAATACTTATCTTTTATGTTTGTGTGGTTGCCTTCCGCTTGATCTTCTATATGTATTTTGAACTTCTATTCAATCTGTACCACTGTGCATGCTCAAGTGTGCACTAGTGTCATCCTCATGATCTCATGCACAAACATACATTCATCAATATTATCAAAACATTATAATTCTAAATAATCTTGAATATGTATGGTCATGATCATTCAATACATGGGTATACTAAGATCCTAGCACAAAGTAGGATTCTAACTTGACATAGGAAAACATACCTGGATTAGTATACCTGCTTAGTTATGTCTAACATACCTAAACAATATCTTCTTTGTTCTCTTCAATGATTTAGAGATCCTGTGCTAGAACCTGCATATCTCATAGGTTAAGCATAATAGAACAAAGTCATACATACCTCGTAAGTAGAACTTCTATGTGATCAAAGATTATGGATGAGTCTTTGTCTTCATGTTTTCATGGTCATGGAACTTGATTTGTCTTTCGTGATGTACATGTATCTTGTTAGCAGACAACATCAACCTCATACAACACCACAGTGCATTAGTACAATCATATAGTCCTAATCAATGAATGTCTTCTATCATTCACATACTTTTACTAGGGTGATAATACAATTCTAACATTAATCAAGATTGTACTAATAAATAATATGAAGACAAACATATTATGAACTTAATCAAGAATTAGATTTCAAGACATACCTGTATCTCCTTAAGTCATACCTGTCGAGACTTCTTGTAGTCTTCTTATGTAAGGCCTTAGCCTCATATCCCCCTGAAACTGGATCTGGAGCTCAATTAGGGTTTGTCAGAGAAACCCTAAAAATTCAAACTTTGACTTTCACACTTCTGAATGTATGGAAGGATGTGTCTTGCTGAGCTGATCAAACTAGCATACTTCAATTTTGAAATCTCCAAAATTTGACTCCTCAAAATTGCCTTCGAAACTTCTGGATTTTCTGGACAGGATCCCGAACTAGGGTTTGATGAAGCCAACCCTTCTGCCTAATCAAAAGGTTCGATCCAAGGCTCTAAAATATTATTTTTCTGAGGATCTTCCAACCATTGTCACAGACTTAAAAAAATTCCAACTTTTGCTGAAGCCCTAATTTTCCATCTTTCCGATCAAAATCCCGAACTGGGGTTTGATCAAGCCTGGTCTTCTACCCAACCAAAAAATTCGATCTTGGTCTCTAAATTTTGATTTTCCTGAGTAGCATTCAGCCGTGGACTCCGATTCCAAAAATTCCAACTTTCTCCGAAACCCTAAATTCCGGAAGCCATGAATGAAGGTGCTCCAAAAATAATTATGTTTTGACAGAAATATGTACCTGATTGTTTCTGCTATAACTCCAAAATTTTCGATCCACAGGGTCTGAAATTTTTTTCTGTGGTATCCTGACCTGTCATCTTTCCATCCCAATAGGTCTGACCTCAATTGGATTTTATGAGAGAGATTTATTCCAAGTGTCGCAATGTGACCTGTTTATGGGATAAAAAAGGTGAGCGAACTTGTATGGCGTTCCACGTGTCACTGGTTCAACTTCGGCCTCTGAAAAAGTTTCTTGAGATAGTAGAGTCTATGTACTACCTGTCACATTTTACGAAATTTCATTTGGAGCTTCCTAGCCCAAGTTATGACATTTGTTCCTAGGTCACCTGATTATGACTGAGATCTGGAAGAGGCAAAAACCCTAACTTGTACTGATCATAACTCACAAACTACAACAAATCTGAGGGTGTCCTTTGGACACAAGGTACATGAGGATGTTATCTACGACATAAAAACTTTTCAGATCCTGAACTTTCTCCAAAATGGATTTATAGCGAAGGTTCCACGATGATTGGGTTTTTCTATATAAAACCCTAACCTTCAAATTGTCGCAAGTGAAGCAAGTGCCGTAAGTGCCATACATTGCCTTCCTTCAGGTTAGCTCTGATACCATGTTAAGATTCAATATGCTAAGACAGAAAATATCATCATTGCATTTCATTTCACAACAATATCATATACAAGATCACTGAAGAAACAACAAGCACAACATAAACACAAGAGACACAGATTTATCCTGGGAAACCCTCATGGGGTAGAAAACCCAGCAAAGCTTCCTCAATATAGATGATCGGAAAATACAAATATGTAAACCAAAGACATGATCTCCTCCTCCTCCATAGTAGACCTCTCTCACAAAAGTGTGCCGCTCACAAGTGAATGAATGAGTGAGATAAGTGAGGAACATCCTCCTCTACTTATACTTGTTCCCCGACTGACTTTTACACAAGCTAGGTCGGCCCCAACTTAAGTACTGGGTTAAACACCCCACTACAACTGATTGGGCCGACCCCTCTAGGGTGGTCTAATAACCCTTTGACCCACATAACACATACAGGGCCAACCCCCACCGGGGAAGTCTAATAACCCAAGTTACCACAATCCGACGGAGGAATAAACATCTCCGGATATACAATAAGATCTTCACGGAGGAATGAAACATATCCGGAATAATAAAGTACAAATATAATATTCTTAGAAGTTACGATATCTCAATCAAAAAGGTCGTCAATCCTAGGTAGAGGGTATTGGTTTCTTATGGTTTCTTTGTTTAACTGAAGATAATCGATGCACAGTCGCTAGGAACCATCATTTTTATTGAAGAAAATTACAGGTTCTCCCCAGGGAGATACACTAGGTCTAATCAATCCCAATTCTAGAAATTCCTAAAGTTGAATCTGCAACTCTTTCAAATCTTGTACTGACATTCTGTAAGGGGTTATTTCTATAGGTTTTGTTCCTAGTTTGAGTTCAATGGTAAAATATAGCTCGCGTTGCGGTGGTAGACCAGGTAATGCTTCTGGAATACATCCATGTATTCAGAAAATAAAGGGTGGTTGATAATCTCAGTCTTATCTCCTTCTTTGTTCATTTCTATAACTGCATATAGATTACACCCTTTCCTCATACTTTTCTTTAATTGCATGGATGAAATCACTCTCAGGGAAACCTTTCTCTTCTTTCCGGTCAATGTCCTCTTGTAACCTTCGTCATCATAGAATATTAGTTCCTTGCTTCAACATTCCATCACGGCCGCATGCGCTTCTAACCAATCCATACCCAAAATTAATTCATAAGCCCCCAACTTTGTGGCATAAAAGGATACCTTAGTTGTGCACACCCCCAAATCTACATCACAATTTTCTAACTTTAGACCCACTTTTATGGATAAAGAAGGAATAAAGCAAGAAGGGATCCTTATCTCAAAAAAAATTAGTAAAAGTAGGAACTAAATAAAACAAGGACGTTATTGTGAATACACATCAAAAGTTGTGGGCCAAGTATACACTAGGGGCCAAATAACCTAGTTTAGACACCTAAAAACATAACTAACCATGGAATAACACTTAGGAAAGATAAAATAATGTTTACACTAAGGAATATATGGGCTAGTTATTCTAACAGTGTGCACCATGGAAAAAATTAGGCTTCCTACTTCTCTTGAATACGGTACATGAGACATGCTTGTCTTGACTTCTTCTATGGTAGGAAATTGTTCGGATGACAAATTAAGGTGTGCAGGAAGTGGGCCTCAAATTGGTTTTTCATTATGCATATTGAATCGTAGTAGAATATTTTATATATATAATTTTTTACTTAACCGGATATTCCTACCTATTTGGTCCCTCTATATATTCATCCCTAGAATTTGATTTGATGCTCATAAATCCTTCAAGTCAAATATCCTATCCAATTGATCCTTAAGGTCAATTATTTTCTTCTTGGTAGGGCTTACAACCACCATATAATCAGCATACAATATCAAGATAATCAAACTTCCATAATCAAACCTCTTATAATATGGACCATGGTTAGCTTCACTTGTACTAAAACCTTGGTTCTTCATGAAGGTGTAAAATTTTCCATACCACATCATTGGTACTTGTTTCAATCCATGCCGATATTTATTTAGTCTACAATCCAAATTATTTTTTCCTCTTTATTTATAGTCTCAAGATGATCCATATAAATTTCTTCCTAAATATCACCATGCAAGAAATAATTTTTTACATCCAATTTTTCCAACTCTAAATCCCATGTTGCTACAAGTGTAAGTAAAACTCTTACAGTAGTTAGCTTCACAACTTGAGAGAATATTTCATTTAAATATATACCTTAATTCTAGAAATAATATTTTTCAACTAAGAAAGCTTTATAATGCTCTGACGACCCATGATGGTTCTTCTCTATTTTATACATCCCCTTCTTTCTAACAACATTTCTTCCTAGTGAGAGATCCACAAGTTCCCATGTTTCATTCTTGTGTAGTGCTTTCATTTATTAATCCATGGATTTCCTGCATTCTTAGATTCTCTAGCTTCCTTAAATGAATCAAGTTCACTGCCATTAGTTAAGAAAGAAAAATAAGGATGAAAATTAGGAGAACCTCTCTTTGGACATCTCTTGGGATGTGTAGAAATTATAATTTATGGCTATTGGACTTGTTATTCTTCATGCTAATCAGAAGCTTCATTTTCATTTTCACTCATTTATACTTCAACATGTACAATAAGATGTTAGTTTTACCTCCCTTTGCATGGATTTTTCATTAAAAATAACATCTTGGCTAACAATTACCTTGTGGTTAGTAGGATCCAATCTATACTCTTTTCTTGTATTACATGACCGAGAAAAACACAATTCCTTGACTTTGGGTCAAGCTTGGACCTCTTTCCTTTAGGAACATGGGTAAATTCATCAAATCCAAAGATACACAAATTAGAGCAATCAAATCTCTTACCACAACAAACCTCCTTCAGAATCTATCCATCCAACATAGTTGTAGGTGATTTGTTTATAAGATAAGTAGTTGTATTGAAAAAATTTGCCCATAATCCATTATCCAACTCAGATGTGAGAAGCATGTGTCTTGTGTGTTTCATAATTATATGATTCATCCGCTCAGCTACACCACTTTTCTATGGAGTATATGGAGAAGTCTTCTAATGATTAATTCCTTCCTACATACAAAATTGATCAAATTCATTGGAGCAATACTCTCCTCCATTATCTTATCTTAGACATTAAAGAGACTTTCCCAAAATTTTCTCAACTCGTGCCTTGAACTCCTTCAATTTCTCAAAGGTTTCCAACTTAGTTTTTAGAAAACACACCCACACTCTTCTAGAATAATCATCTACAAAAGTTAAAAAAATATCTAACACCATTTATACACATAGTGGGGATTGGTCCAAATATATCAAAATGAATAAGTTCCAAAAGATCATAAATTTTACGAGAGCTTGTAGTAAAACAAAATCTCTTATGTTTACAAAAAATATATAACTCACGCAACTCTAAATTACAATATTTAAACCAAGAAAGCATACCTCAGTCATGCAAAATTTTCAACTACAGCTCGAACATTCCCTGAGTTTGTTTATACTACATGATTTGTCATTCTATCAATGCAAAAGCGATATAGGGTCCCATAATATTCTCCTTTTTCTACCAGTAGTGATCCTTTGGTAATCTTTCAATGATTATCACTAAAGGTATTAGAATACCCCAATTTATCCATCATCTCAATTGAGAGAAAATTCTTCCATATATATGGTACATGTAGTACATCATACAACTTCCTTTCTTTCCCATCATCAACCTTAATCCTAATATTCCCTCTTCCCACAATTTCTAGAGGAATATCATCACCTAAGGAAACCATAATAAGGATGATATTTGACAAGCTAGTATCTATGTGGAGACATGTGGAAAGATGCACATGAGTCCAAAACCCGAGCATATAAAAGAGATATGCTATTATTGAAACATACAGCCTTAAATGTTCCATTTATTCTAAATCTTCTATATTAGTCTCGAATGATGGTTGATATCACTTTTCATCCTTCATTTCCTTCTTTATATGTTGATAGTCCTTCCTCAAGTTCCTTAGTTTCCCACAATTCCAATATTTCCCTTTCAGCTTGTGTCCTTTGGACTTAGATCTAGATTGTGATATATCTTGTTGACCCCACAAGGGTTTCATTAAGTAGGCAATATTATAGCATGTGAGTTCACATTGTGGGATTTGGTTCTTATGAATATCGAAGCAATATATTTCCTAGTATATAAGGGTCAATGGACATTTTTAATATATTAAAAACATGTAGATATCAGGTGTGATTATTATGTATCTAGGGGGTTGAATAGGCTATTGGGGGGTTTGAATAGGTACTTTATGTCTAAGTTTTTGTAACTTTGATTGTGTTGAATCTAGATTAGAGCTTGAACAAGTATGATCTGTATTAAGGTGGTGTGGATCCAATTGTGTTTGGATTTAGGGTGGTGTTTGAATATGTATGATTTGTGATTGAATTTGATGTGAAGTTGATTGGAATGATTGTGAATAAAGTTGACTTGTGTTTAGGGGGTTTTTCTTCATCTTGAATTATTTTCTCTCACTAATATTTCATATTTGACCTTGCAAGGTTTCTAAGAGTTATAATATTTGTGTCATGTCAACGTAATAAGGGTAAAAATAAAAAGGGGTATTAAAAATGTCATGGAAAAATTGGATACCTAGGATATCTAGTGAACTCAGAGGGGTTTTTAAATTGTAAAGGTGTATTGGGAGGAGGGTTCAACAAATTGTTTTGGGGAGGAAATACTTAATATCTATTGAAATTATGTGTATTATTTAATATCCTATGAATGCATATGCTATGTCATATGGTCATAAAGTGAACCCCTCGAGGTTGAACCCTTTCGCTAGATCAACCTCTCATAGATAATGCTCCACCATTAGAGGATCTAGAGATGATTTTTTCCTTAACTCTTCTCCCAACAAAAACATATCACATCATTAAATTTCAAAGTTCCTAAAGATGAGGTTGTGATGGCCATCACCAAATGATCCCAAGCATACGGGAGGGATCAAAGTAAAACAATTTCTCTTTTATAATCCTCCACCTTTACACCATCGAGACCAATTTAATGATAAGAGTATTAAGCATGTTCAAATTATCTTTCATATTTAAACCCTCCTTCATCCCCTGATGATAAATTTGTGTTTTTAGGAAAACCTTATTTCTTTCTAATTTAGTCTCATATAGCTTCCCAAGTTTATCCCAAAGAGATTCTGCAGTATTTTCTTTAGCAACATTGAACAAGATGAAGTTTGATAGTGAAAGATGAATTATAGAAATGACCTTCCTATCAAGCTTTATCCACTCCTCATTTGTCACGCCACTTGGTTTTTCTCTAATCCCTTTTAGGTAATTTTGAACCAACAAATCCTCCACCTTCATCTTTCATGTTGGACCCCAAGCGATACCGAGAGGGGGGGGTTTAATCAATATCATGCACTTTTTATCCTTTCAAACCTTTATTATTCTATGTTATCATTCATTAACATATATACCATGCATCATAATCAATTTCGAATACAAAGAGTACTATGCAAAGAATTTGAAGAGAAACCTTATATAAAAATATTCTTATTACAAACAATATTAGAAGACACCAATATCCAATACAAGTGTGATAACCAACTCACTAATTTTGTTGACACCAATCAGATAGGAACATCAATCCCTTGCAAGCACCAACTTGTTGTTTTACAGGAACCAACTTGTGAGGACATCAATCCTCTTATGAGCACCAACTCATATTAGCAAGCACCAACTTGTGCATTCAGGTACTAACCTGAGCTATCACGCAACAACCTATAGAAGAAACTAATATTCTATCATTTTCATTATCCTACCACCCATATATAGATTTTATTTTGTTGTGTACCTCAACCACAAACCTATCTGTGCTTCGTGAACAATTTCCTCTAATCTATGGAAAGCGCTCAACAGACTGTATTTCACCTTTCCAACTCTTTCTGCACAATCATTCCTTGTATCCTTTTGTTAAGATGCTCCTTTTATTCTTCTCAAATGTTTCTCATACTTTCTACATGACTGCACCTTGAATTTCTCCTCAATCTGTAACCTAGTGTACTTCCTCCAGTCATACTACCATTGATTCCCCTGAGCATTTCATTTGTTCCACAAAGATTACAATTTCAAAATACCACATCTTTTTCACACCTAAGATTAGCCGAATGCACATCAATATTATTCTTATTTATACCGAACTTGTTCAGTTGAAATGGCCAAAAGTTGGGATTTCTTTAAGTTGGTGACATCTCTTCTTCCTTTATTATTGGTTAAGTTTACCACCCCTCTTATTCTTTTGTCGGTGCACACATCTGTATATTCATTGACTTTGTGGTAATTTATCCACTTGTCCTTACCTTGCGTTGATATGGTGGGTCTTGTGCACAAGATTTTTATAACTTGGTGGGACTTGCGCACATGCAACCTTATCTTGTATACTTCTTGAAACTGGATTCTATACTTCAATGCCATCACCAAGTTCAATAATCTCTTTGACATTTGGTGGGACTTGTTGATACTTGTGCACATATTTTCTATATACTTCTTCAAATAGGAATTAATACTTCAATGTCATTACTAAGTTCAACAATCTCTTTTACATCAATGACAACATCGACTTCAATAAAATCCCCCTTTGGAATTGATGTCAAAACCAAGTAAAACAGAGCTTCCTATAATTCTTGATTGAAGACTTATGTTGGGAAATCTCGTTTGCATATTTACTTGCTACTTCTTGCTACTTTTTCCCCCTTTGAAATCAATGGAAAAGGAAGATTCAATTTCCTCCAAACTTATATCATCCCCCTACGAAGTTACAAGCTCTCCCTCTGAATTTATACTTATGTTCCTGTATTTTGTTGCTCCTCTATGTTGATTACTTATGTTGATCGAAACCTTCATGTTGAACTCATTTGATTTCCTATGTCATCACTTTGTTCTAGTTTCTTCCCCTCAAATTGTATTAATATTATTGCGCTATACTGAATTCCCGTGTTGTCGCATTGTTCTCCATCTTCATATGATTTATACTTTTCACTAACACATCCAAGATTTGTAATAAATTGGCATGATTGAAAAAGCTACCAATTCGCACAACACGTCATATGATGCAAGCTTTCATACTTCACCCTTTAAGAGGATAGAGAAGATGTAATACCCCATTTTTCCCTTGATGTGTATTTGGATTTGATGTAAATACTATGTATAGACAATATGTGTATTTTCCCTAGTGTGGAGCTCAAGGCCAAGGCCCCACTAGTGGATGTTTGAGTTTATTACTTAGGCAAGTATTTGGATAGTTTTATTATTCATCGGATGATTAAGCCATGAAGAAATGTAAATGATGTAATTATTTCTGAATGAATAAAATAACCAAGAAGCTGGCTAAGGAGGAAACGAATGAGAAGGGGCCATGTGTATCAACTAGGGAGAGGTGAGGGGGTTTGGGATTGGTTTCCCATGTTTCCACATGTCTAACTGGGAACCTGTTTGAACTAACTACTGACATTAATGCTATGGAAGTGGGTGGTTGAGAAATCTGATCGCTGAAGACGATGGAGTATGGAGCATGCCTGCGATTTCGTATGGAAGGGCATGGCTCTGATCACTTATCTGGGACGACACTCAATTGCCTGGGAAAACTCGCTGAACCTGTTGACTATCGGGGAAGGGGATTCATTTTCATTCATTCATGCATACACAGATACAAGGACCTTCCATTCAGCAAGGAACACATCCATTCACGAACTTGGCCCCAGGAACCCTCGACCCTTGTAGAGAATTCGTTCATCCACTTCCTGTATACACTGAGCCAATTCCTGGGAGAGAAACCTGAAGTTAATTGTGATCCTGCGTGTTAGAGTATGCCCAAGAGTTGAGAGCCGTGACCACCCTGTGTGCAAAACCCAGTTACAGTGGCAGAGTGGCATTGATAGAAGATGTTGCAGAGTGGTATTGGACGACCGACTGTGAGGAAACCCCAAGCTTGGTAACGAATCAGTTGTTGAACTGTGGAAGGGAAAGACCATGAGATACTATGCAGCAGAGAGAAGGATCTTCCTTGTGTTGGATGTGGTAGGTATTGTGGGTGCCAAGTCGGCTGAGAGTGAATGGACCTTTCTATGCCCATCCTGGAATAGCACTGGAAGGGGAGATGCCTTGAAGGGCTGTGTAGTAGTGTTGTAGGTCTTCCTTGTGTTGGATGTTGTAGGTATTATGGGTGCCAGGTCAACTAAATGCTGAGATACCTACAGCTCTGTGGTTGAGCTCACTGGCTTAGCAATGCCATCCTTGTTGTCCCTGAATGCTTGATCAACCCCTGTAGGTTGGCTTAGCATGGTTAGGTGCCCTGGAATGCTTGATAAACCCAACTACATACTGGTTTAGCATGAGAATGGAGCCTTGACTGTGAGAGAACCTATTAGCCCTCCTTAGTGGATACATTGCCTAGCTCGAGGATGATCTCTTAGCTGAAATAGCATAGGCTGGACAGAGATCTAAAGTTGGGTGGAACGTTGCTCTCACTTAGCCAGTTGCTTCGGAATTGAAAAATAAGTATTTATGTCATAGAAAATGATGGTGTTTCATTGTTTTGTGATGAATGCTTGTGTATAATTATGGAACTATGGAATGTATGCATATGAATGGGATTGACATGAAGTCATGAATAGGCCTGAGTAAGAGGCCAAGTTCACTGTTGTATGTATATCTTATATTGCATGAGTTTAATGCCTTGTAATTGTTGTAATGATAGATGTGTTGATTAAATCTGTTAATGCATTTTACATGTTATAATGAATGATAGTGTTTCATTGTTTGGGGATGAATGTTTATGCATAACTAACCCTGTGAAGGAGATGTATAATTACATCTCATCCCTGGGGAAGAAGGGGAAACCATGGGAATGGTTGTAGGAACCTTTGTGGGTCAGATGGAAAGGAAGATCTTGACAGGTAGAAGGTTGGAAGTGTCTAAGTGGAGATACATATAGAACTTTAGAGAAGAAAATGGGAAGGTTAGATACCTCACCTGATCAGGGGGTGCTACCGTTGGATAGAGCTCTCCAAGATCTTTCCAACGGTACCAACCTTTCCCCATTTGGATGCTACAGGAAGAAGTTATGCCCCTTTGAAGATTTGATGAATTTACCCTTACAGAGGCAGGTTTCCGCAATTGCGGGTTACAGGTTGCGGGATCGTCGAGTTCAAAAGTAGGCGTTTAGGACTCTGCAATTCTGCATCTGCAATTGCAGGATGCAGGTTGTAGGATCATCTGTTTGCGGGTTGCGGGATCGTCAAGTTCATGATTTCATGCTTTGGGCTTCTGCAATTCCACATCCGCAATTATGGGTTGCCGATTGCGGGACCCTCTGTTGCGGGTTGCAGGAGCGACCTCCTGGGGAAGTTGGAATTCCGCAATTCTGCATCCACAATTACGGGTTGCGGATTGTGGGATCCGCTGTTGCGGAATGAAGGTTGCAGGTTCGCAGTTGTGGGTTGCAGATTGCGGATCCAAACTCTCCTGACTGTGTGTATGGGCACTCAATCGATTTTTTGGGAGAAAAAAAAATGGATCATGGTCTCCAGTGGCCAGGTAGGTCAGTGGGGACATGATAGAGTGGTATCATAGCTTCAGTGTTGTTTGGGCCAGATCGTGCATGAATTTTTGGTCGAGAAATGCACCCATGGCATGATTTTTAAATGAACTTAATTGATTAGTTGCTTGTTCAAATGAATAATTCTAGGTTTCGATGGGTATGATAGAGTTTATTTGCATGCTTGTGATGTCTAATAGAATGTATATGATATGCACAGAGATAGCAGCAGTTGTAAGAAGAATTGTGTCACAGGGAAACGCACAAAACAGTGTAAGAATGGTTACGATGAATGATGCGCAGGACCCGTTTGGGTGAGAATGTGCAAGGAGCACATACAGAGGCTGAGTCTGATGGAAGAAGGGAGTAAGTGACGCCCCCAAACTTTGTTGAGACTATGGTTAGCTTTAATGAGTGAATGAGGAAAGTGCAGGAAGAGTAACATCATCTAAATGCAGCCATTTTGCAGAGTCCAACCGACTTGTAGCAAAGGATTAATGGTGGTTCTAACCCGAGCCACGAAGTCTAAGAAGAAAAGAATGCAGGAATTCAGTCCAGGGGTCATTCCATGAGAAGAACTCCAAGCCCTAAAAGAGGTTCTGTGGGCAGAAGGCATAGGACACCTTCTATCAGGTCAGCCGATTCTGAGGGTTCTCAAGGGAACCCAAGATGCACTGCCAGTAAGAGTAAGGGAAGGAAGAAGCACAAAGGTATTCCACAGGGTGAATTTAGGAAGGCGAGACCTCCTACTTTTGATGGTGAAATTAAAGAAGGTCAAGAAGCAGAGGCATGGCTTCTTGGGATAAAGAAGTACTTCAGAATGCAGGAATATTCAGAGAATGAAAAGGCCAAGGTTGCTATCTACAACCTTAGTGGAAGAGCTTCTATTTGGTGGGATCACCTCATACAAGTGAAAGGAATCAGTGAGAGAAGAGTTAGCTGGGGTAGATTCCAAAGATACTTTTAGGAGAAGTACCTATCAGCTAGGTATTATGATAGCAAAAGAAAAGAGTTCAATGAACTTATACAAGGACAAAACACTATGGATGAGCATGTTCATAAGTTTATGTAGTTGCTGAGGTATGTGGACTACATCAAGGATGAAAGAGTGAAGATTCAATGCTTCCTTGGTAGTCTACCGCAGAGCTACAGAGATAGGATAGAGTTTGTAAATCCACCAAGCTTGGATGAGACTATCAGGATGGTAGATCATTGCTATGAGTATAATAAAGGCAAAGCAGAAGCACAACCAATGTGGAAAGGTAAACCCAAGGGAAGGTTTGATTAGAAGAAAGGTGAGCCTAAACCCGCATTCAGAAATCAGCCTAGGAGATTTCCACAAGGATAGCAAGCAAGAAGAGAATTCAAGCCAACTGTAACAGCTGATAGAGTGTTAAAAGGACCACTTCAGTGTTGGGCTTGTGGTGAGAACCACATGCTCAAGGGTTTCCCAGCTGCAAATAAGAACCCCAGGAGCTTTCACCATGTTAGAGGAGCAACTACAATAGGGGATATGGCAAGAGTAGCACCTAGAATTTATGCAGCACTGGATGATCATCAAGCAGACCATCAGTCAGCAGTGGTGGAGGTTGCAGGTAAGTTTGCTGAGCAATATATTTTTGTTTTGATTGACCCAGGGTCTACTCATAGTTATGTATCTCCTAAGATAGTTAGAATTTTTTCTCTTGGTAAAGTGAAGCATGACAAGGCTTTCCTAGTTCAATTGGCCACCGGTACCAAGAAAAAGGTAATTGAAGTAGTGAAGGAGTGTCCTATAGAATTGAATGGATTCCTCACACATGCTGAGTTAAATGTCTTTCCATTGGGATCATATGATGCCTTGATTGGCATGGATTGGTTGGAAAGCATAGAGCCAAGGTAGACTGTTATGAGAAAGCATTGGAGTGCCTTGATGATGAAGGACAACCAAGGTTGGTTAAAGGGATTCCAAAGCATGTTTTAGTGAGGAAGATTTCAGCTTTGCAATTAAGGAAGTTTTATAAAAAGGGTTTCCAGTTATATGCTATACATATATTAGATTCAACAGAAGATAAGGGACCCAGGGTAGAAGACTTCCAGATATTGCAGGAGTTTCAGGATGTGTTTCTAGATGAGGTTCCAGGATTGCCACCCAAGAGAGACATTGACTTTTCCATTAATATTGTTCCAGGAGCAGCACCCATCTCCAAATATCCTTATAGAATGAGCACAACCGAATTGGTAGAGTTGAAGATGCAGCTGCATGAGTTAATGGACAAAGAGTATGTCAGACCGAGTGTATCCCCATGGGGTGCACCAGTGTTGTTTGTTAAGAAGAAGGATCGAACATTGAGGATATGTATTGATTACAGGTAGCTCAATAAGGTGACAATTAATAACAAGTATCCCTTGCCAAGGATAGATGACTTGTTTGATCAGATGAAGGAAGATAGAGTGTTTTGAAAGATTGACTTGAGGTTTGGGTACCATCAAGTGAGGATAAAGGAAGAAGACATTCATAAGACAACCTTCAGTACTAGGTATGGTCATTATGAATTTACAATAGTGCCATTTGGTCTTACCAATGTACCTGCTACATTCATGTGTCTCATGAACAGTGTCTTCAGCAAGTACTTGGATAAGTTGTGATTGTGTTCCTGGACGACATTCTTGTGTATTCCAAGAATGAAAGGGAGCATGATGAGCATTTGAGGATGGTATTACAAGTCCTTAGGGAGCACCAGCTGTATGCTAAGATGAGTAAATGTAACTTCTATCAAGAGAAGGTGTAGTATTTGGGTCATATTATATTAGCAGAAGGAATTGCAGTAGATCCAGAGAAGATTGAGGCCATCATGGATTGGTCTACTCCAAGGAATGCAGCAGATGTTAGATATTTTATGGGCCTTGTTGGTTACTACAGAAGGTTCATTGAAGGATCATCCAAGATATCCCATCCAATTACTTCATTGCAGAGGAAAAATATCAAGTTTGTATGGTCTGAAAAATGTGAGAGAAGTTTCCAGCAGCTGAAGGAGTTGCTTACTAGTGCACATGTTTTGAAGATTGCAGACCTGAGTAAGGATTTTGTGGTATGCATTGATGCTTGAATTGAGGGACTCGGAGGAGTGCTAATGCAAGAAGGTTCTGTAATTTTTTATGAGTTAAGAAATATGAAAGAGCATGAAAGGAACTATGCCACCCATGACTTAGAGCTAGCAGCCATAATTCACGCTCTCAAGAGATGGAGGCATTATGTTTTCGGAAGAATATTTGAGCTCAGAACTAATCATATGAGTTTAAAATACTTGTTTGACCAGGAAAATATGAATGCAAGGAAAACTAGATGGATGGAGTTTTTTTGTGAGTTTGATTTGGAGATTAAGCATGTCAAAGGAAGAGAATAAGGTTGTTGATGCACTCAGCAGGAAATTCCATATTGCAGCAATAAGTAGATGTGAATTAGACTTGAAGGAGAGAATTTTAGAGGCTCAAGATAGTGATGAAGTCTACCTTCAAATTAAAGAGAAATTGCAGCAGAATGTTATAGACGAAAAGTATGCAAGATATCAGCTGGGTGAGGATGATGTTCTCATTTATCAAACCAGATTGTATATTCCAAACCGTGCAGATTTGAAGAAGTTGGTGATGGATGAGATACACCAAAGACCATACTCAAGACACCCAGGATATCATAAGACTATAACAACAGCAACGAAGCAATACTTTTGGCATGGTATGAAGAAGGACATAGCTGAGTACATTGCTAGATGTCAGAAGTGTCAATAGGTCAAGGCAGAGCATCAACATCTAGTGGGATTGTTGCAGCCCTTACCCATTCTAGAGTGGAAGTCGGAAGTGGTTTCTATGGATTTCATAACAGGATTTCCTATGACAGTGAAGAACCATGATTCGATCATGGTTGTGGTGGACAAGCTATCAAAGGTATCTCATTTCATTCCAGTCAAGTCCACCCACAAGTCTAATGACATTGTAGATATCTTCATGAGGGGGATATTCATACTGCATGGATTTCCCAAGGCAATAATTTCGAATTGTGACACAAAGTTCACCTCCAATTTTTGGAAAGGATTGTTCCAAGAGTTGGGAACTCAATTGAAGTTTAGTACAACCTATCATCATCAAACAAAGGGTCAAACTGAGAGATTGAATCAGATCCTTGAGGACATGCTGAGAATGTATGTGATGGATAAGCCATCTAAGTGGGAAGATGATTTACACTTAGTGGAATTTTCTTACAACAATGGGCATCAAGCATCATTGAAGATGAGTCCCTTTGAAATGTTGTATGGAAGAAGATGCAGTAATCCAGTGAGCCGGGACAACCCAGTGAACATAGTAGTGCTTGGACTAGAAATGATTGAGGAGATGGAACATGAAATTGTTAAGATCAGGAAAAATTTGAAGGCAGCACAGGACAAGCAAAAGAGTTATGCAGATATGAAGAGAATGCATAAGTAATTTCAGATTGGGGATCATGTCTACTTGAGAGTGAAACCCAGGAAAAGTTCCATGAAGTTGGGAAGTTGTGCCAAGTTGGCACCTAGATATTGTGGGCCATTTGAAATCCTTGATAGGATAGGGCCAGTTGCATATAGGATTGCATTGCCTGCTAACATGAAATCTCATAATGTTTTCCATGTATCTTTGCTTAATAAATATGTACATGATCCTAATCATATCATTGATTGGCATGTGATATAGGTGGAACCAGAGGGAGAGTTCCAGGTGGAGCCTACATGCATCCTCGACAGGAAGGTTACCTTGCTCTAGAACTGGGCCATAGGGCAGGTAAAGGTGCAATGGAGGCACCATAGTCCAGAAGAGGCCACATGGGAGCTGGAGGATGCCATGAAAGAGGCATTCCCATTTTTGTTCAGTTTTGAGAACACAGAGGACAGTGTTATTTTAAGGGAGAAGGAGTTGTAATATACCATTTTTCCCTTGATGTGTATTTGGATTTGATGTAAATACTGTGTATATACAGTATGTGTATTTTCCCTAGTGTGGAGCTCAAGGCCAAGGCCCCACTAGTGGATGTTTGAGTTTATTGATTAGGAAAGTATTTGGACAGTTTGATTATTCATGGGCTAATTAAGCCATGAAGAAATGTAAATGATGTAATTATTACTGAATGAATAAAATAACCAAGAAGCTGCCTAAGGAGGAAACAAATGAGAAGGGGCCATGTGTATCCACTAGGGAGAGGTGAGGGGGTTCGGGATTGGTTTCCCATATTGCCACATGTCTGAATGGGAACCGGTTTGAACTCACTACTGACATTAATTCTATGGTAGCGGGTGGTTGAGAATTCTGATCGCTGAATACAATGGAGTATGGAGCATGCTTGCGATTTCGTATGGCAGGGCATGGCTCTGATCACTTGTCTGGGACGACACTCAATCACCTGGGAAAACTCGCTGAACCTATTGACTATCATGGAAGGGGATTCATTTTCATTCATTCATGCATACACAGACACAAGGATCTTCCATTCAGCAAGGAACGCAACCATTCACGAACTTGGCCCCAGGAACCCTCGACCCTTGTAGAGAATTCGTTCATGCACTTCCTGTATACACTGAGCCAATTCCTGGGAGAGAAACATGAAGTTAATTTTGATCCTGCGTGTTAGAGTATGCCCAAGTGTAACATCCCGAAAATCACAAAAATTTAAAAAAATTTCAACGTAGCATTAATTGCTATACTTGCTGTGCGAAAATATAATAAATGCTTGTTTGTTCATTTAAACGACATGTTGAAATAAAATGTTATAATGATCATGCATGTGTATTGTTTTACACTATGCGTGAAATGTAATTATGTCTACATTAGGATGCTATTGGATGTTTTCTTGCCTCAGTCGTGCATCCTAGATTACTTATGATTACTAAAATTTGATGTCGATCCTTTATAGATTTACTTGCTATTGTTTATATGTGCTAGCTGTTGTTCTTCTTATTGATGATGAAGGGGTCCAATGGGCACCCCAAGGCTTACTTAACTATTAGCTAAAGCATTTGAACATTCTTGTCGCATATCACAGGTAAGAGAAAAATAGTATTTCGAAAGTGAAATACGGAGGTCCTAAATATCGTTAGTTAGCTTTCAAGTTTTAAAAAGAGAAAATAGAATAACTTGCAAAACATGTCAGGGTGAGATCCATTCCGGTTGTTTCTTCAGTTAAAAATCTGTATTGAATATTTCTTATGATCTCACTCAAATTCTTAGCATTTATATTGTTTGTGTTTGCATATATTGTACTATGTTATAAAAAGGAGTAATTCGTTTGGCCTTCAAGGCTAAAGGCATAAAAATTCTATATTTATTATCGCTACCATGCAAAGGGTTCGTAATTTAAACTTGTGTGCTAAAGTCGCACTTCTTACTCTATGATATTTATGTAATACATGCATAACCTAGGTGATAGTATTTAACATGGCCACTTTGAAAATGCCAATGGTTATAACTACCCCTATATGCATATAACCTCTATTACATTAATATATGCATCACTTATAAACTAGTGTTATTATAGTAATTTGAACAAAAGACTATAGTTGAGATCTTTATGCACTCTCTCCTATTAATTTATATGATGGATGTTATAACCTATAGCATTGTAATAATGACTATAGTTATAACTATTTTTTATTTGTATTTCTTCTATAGTTTATGCCATTGATAATGTAATGCTTAGAGCATATTAAGGATTGTAACTAAACAATAGTGTTGACATGGTCTTTATAGTTTATATACTATATAAAAAGGTGGTTTTCGTATTATTTAATTTGTTATATGTACGGGTTGGCAACATGCCACATTAGCTTGATGTTGATGTAGGGTAACCATAGTATAATGTTTATGAGTCCCACCATAGTGGATGGTCAAGAATTTAACCTAGGGTATGATGCGAATTACATGAAATAGTTGACCTTTGATAATATTACGTAATCATTCATATTATAATGTTTGCTATGAAAGGGAGGTCGAAAGATAACATTAATACATGGTTATGGTGGCCGATTCTATATATTGCGGTATCTTTGGTCATTAAAGTGCATTTAAAGTGTTGGAGTGGAGAGTCTAGTGACATCCTTCGTGGAAAGCCTTCACGTGGTTTCCTTGGTAATGATGTTAACCCTAACTGTTCTCATCTTACCACTTCGATGGCATAACCTTTTGCATTCATTTTTTTAGAGTGGAGTGGTAGAGAGGCCGATAGGCCTGCGGGTCTGTAAGGTTTCATTTATGGTTTTTGAGAGCACCTCCCAAGATTCGAAACCGCGACCTGGGGAAGAATTACAGTCACTTGTTAAGGTGTTAAGAGCCGAGCCATGAAGTGAGGGTTTCTGCACTTGTTTAGTAGGTTGCATGACTCTAGAACTCCCAGGCTTGCAGGGGAATTTGTCTTGGAGTCCAGGGCCTTTCTGATAAGCTAATGTCTCAGTTCTCTTCTTGCTCCTCACGATAGTTTAAAAATATTACTGTTTCCTGTAATTTGTTTTCAAACTTCATATTACATATTTTAACCATCCTATGTGTTGATGGCAAGTACTTCTCATCTACAACTTGCTATGTTTGAAGCTACGTGGAAATGTTGCTTAATAACCGGTAAGCCTTGGTGGTTTTTCCTGTAGGTTTCTCTTGGCAACTGTTGGCCGTTGTTTGGTTTTAGCCGAAGCTTTCGGTTTTGTGGTCTTGGCTGTTGATATTGCCACCGTTTGTAAAGTTTGTAAGCTGAAATGGAAAGTGTAGGGAGGATGGGATCCTCGACCTACTTCGGCGTTAGCTCTACATCGTTTCATTGTGTATCTATCTATTGAAAGTGTAACAACTGTTGAGCGGGGTTCAACCCTTGGAAATTTTAATGGAATGAAAAGAAGTTACGGTAACTTGTTATGTGTGTTGTTTGTTTTATGAGATGCATCTGAGAGCACTGCGCCTACGTTGATTACAAAATATGTTTATTTGATCTAAGTTAGGGGCGAAAGCCCAAATTCCTAAATGTTTAAATACTATGTGTTTTGTTGAAGACCGAGAGCCGAAAATGGCTAATGCTTGGTTATGGAAATTTAACCCTGAACTTATTTGTAGAATAATAAATTCTGAGAACTATATAATAGATGTTGGTAGTTGCCGAGACCTATTCTCGTATGAATATTTTTGGTTTCATCGAATGAATGGATTCGTTTTGTCAACGTTCAACTGTTTATTTAACAATGTCCTTGAGCCCTTTGTTCTGTGTGTGACTATGATGCTAGCCTATGTGATGAGAGGCCAAAGGCCTTGGTTCAAAACCCTGGCGAGAAGTTTTCTGTTCACTTAAGGTTAAAGGGTTTCATTTTCAAAGTTTGTGAAACCCTAACCATACTAGTGTTAATTTTTTCTCTTAACTGTATGAATGATGACGGTTTTGAATTCAAGAAACACTTTGTCTAATGCAGTGGACAGTTCTTCATCAAAATCGACTTCGTTTGGAAATTCTATTAGGTTGATGCAATGTTTAACCTAGTAACGTATGTTGTTTGTAACTTTGGGACAGTTGTCCAAAAATTAGACTTTTTTTGTAATTATAAATAAAATGATAAAAAGATACAATTAGTTTATTTGTAGGGTAGCTAGGGTTGTGTCATTTGTCCAAAAACAGATTTGTTTTGTGTTCAAAAGATCTATAATATTAATGAGAAGATAGAATGTTGGTAGCTTTGCATACTCAGTATTTTTGTTTCGATAGTTGTTTTCAATTCGTAAGAGTGGGTGATAGTTTTGATACTATATATATGTATAATACAGAATGTTTAAAAGCCTTACTAGGAGGTTCGAATGGAAAAATAAATCAGTAAGAGACTATGAATATTATTTGTCTTTTGCAAGGATTAGAAGTATTGAAAAGTTTAAACCCTATTTGCTTCTATTGCTGCAATGTAAAGATATTACAATGTTTGAAAAGTATGGATGTTGCTATGTTTTTCTATGACTAAAACATAAGATATTTTAAATTGCAGAATGTAAATAGATTAAAGGAAACATAGAAGAGTTTTGTGTATTCAATCAATCTATCTAATCCATATCATTTATCTACTTTAAAACATCATTCCCTGTACTAGAGTACGTCACAAAGACAGTGCATGGAAAAATACAGGGAAATAATTTATTCTATCAATTCATATAATTTCTTCAACAATTGATAGAATCATAATTAGTTCAAAAAATCAAACATATACTTCTACAGAATGATAACTATCAAGATTTGACTAATAAATCCTAAATCAACAGTTACAGAAAATAAATTATAACTACTTAGGAATTGAAATAACAAGTAGAACCTACAAATGTAGATAGGGTGGACAAACACCCAAAGAGGCCTATTCCTTCCAACCTTCTCCAGAAGAAGCAACCAATGTCTCTTACTCCTTTGGACCCCCGAGTGTGTTTACTGAACCACTAGGTAGAAGACTCTGTGTAGAAGCAAGACACTCAGGTTGTACTTTTAGCAATCAATGGGAACTTGCAATACACCTCAAAATAACTCTCTGCACTTAGCATAAGTGAAACAGACTTACACTACAACTCAAAACATAGCTTCCCCTCATCGAATCTCTTGTGTGCATACAACAGAACCATAAGGTAAATTTTTTCGTCAGAAAAAGTGTGAGCCTTTGCTCAAATTCGATGGCTTATAAATATGCCTAGGTCTTTAGTGGTCATTTTCCAAATAAATGAGCCTCAATCTCTAGTCCCATCTTTCAGGGAACTTTGACCACAATTCAAGGGAGTTGTCCCATAACAATAGCTAGTTACTGAGTTCCTAATGCTACCACTTGTCCATTACCTTCTACCCCAGATTCCATTCCACCTAGTGGGTCAGTAAACACTCTTTCAACAGTCTCTTTGGGTGAGTGTCTCCTATTTTATTTTATTAAATAATAATATTGTGCAATTACAGTCATCCTTGGTCACTTGGCCAAATATAAAACTTTACAATAAAAGTTAAGATAATGTTTTCTTCAAACATAAATTGTTTCAGCAAAGGGGTATGTTACAAACACCCCCACTTAAGCTCAACATCGTCCTCGATGTTGCTTATTCTTCCTTAGAGCCTCCCTGGAACAGAATTGGATATGTTTCCCGCATATTACTTTCCAATTCCCAGGTAGCTTCATCAGGGCTAAGGTGCTTCCATTGCACCTTTACCTGCCCTATGGTACGATTCCAGAGCATAATTTCCCTCCTATCGAGGATACAGTCCAGTTCCACCTGAAAATATCCTTCGGGTTCCACCTGTATGTCATTCCAATTTAGCACATGAGTAGCATCGTGCACATACTTCTTTAAAACATAAATGTGAAAAACATTATGGATTCTTAAATTAGATGGTAGAGCCAACTGATATGAAACTGGTCCAATCCTTGATAGGACTTCGAATGGTCCATAGTACCTTAGTGCTAGTTTAGCACAACTCCCAAGCTTAAAATAACTTTTCTTGGGTTTTACCTTTACAAATACATGATCTCCAACCTGAAATTCTCTTTCAGTGCATTTTAGATCTGCATAAATTTTTAGTCTATCTTGTGCAACTTTTAAGTTGCCTTGTACCTGTTTCACGGTTAGCTCCATCTCTTTTAACAAATATGGTCCTAACATTAATCTGTCAACAGGGTTATCCCAAGAAATAGGAGTACTACATTTCCTTCCATACAAAATATCGAATGGACTAAGTCTAGCAGATGCTTGATAATGGTTATTGTAAGCAAATTCAGCTAAATGCAAATAATCTTCCCACTTAGTTGGCTGATCTTTAAGATACATTCTTAACATATCTTCTAAAATCTGATTAACGCTTTTAGTCTGTCCGTCAGTTTGTGGATGGAAATAAGTACTGTAATTTAATTTAGTATTTAGACCCTTAAACAATGTTGTCTAGAAATTTCCAGTAAACTCGGAATCTCGATCAGAAATAATTACCTTTGGAATTACATGTAAGCGGAAGATTTGCTTCATAAACACATATGCAATGTTAGCAGCTTTAAAAGTAGTCTTAACAAGAAAAAAGTGAGCAGATTTACTAAATTTATCGACAACCACCATTATTGAGTCATTCTGTTTCTGATTCTTAGGTAAACCTGTTATAAAATCAATATTTATAATTTCCCTTCCGTTCCAGAATTGCCAATGGCTGCAATAGGCCAACTGGGTGTTGATGTTCATCCTTAATTGTCTGACATTCAAAACACCTAGCTATGTATTTAGCCACTTCATTCTTCATGTTGGGCCAAAAGTAATCATTTATTAACATAGTTATCATTCTCTAATAACGAGGGTGTCTCAAATAAGGACTTTTATGCACTTCATCCAAAATCAATAGTTTAGCTTTTGACACATTAGGTACATAAATTCTGTTTTTATAAGTCATTAAGCCATTTTCATTAATGTTGTAATTTGTTATTAAATTTTTAGATAAATTTTTAGTAATTTTATCATGCAATTTTTTATAATTTTCATCTTGCTTAATTCCTTCTTCGATCTGATTTTCTAGATCTGTCTTAAATGTGCTGATTGCTACCACAAAACTTAATTTAGCATTTCTGCTCAAGGCATCAGCAACTTTGTTTTCTTTACCCTTAATGTGTTGAATTTCGAAATCATACTCACTAAGGAAAGCTAGCCACCTCGCTTGCCTTGCGTTAAGATTTGTTTGATCCAACAAGTATTTTAAGCCTTTATTATCTGTCATTAATGTGAACTTTCTTCCAATAAAGTGATTGCACCACATTTTTAGTGCATGTATCATGGTTGTCAGCTCTAGATCATAAGTTGCGGAGTTATTTTCATGGATTTTTAACTTTCTAGACTCATAAGCAATAACATGACCTTCTTGAGTTAAGACCCCACCAAGTCCATCGTTACATGCATTAGTGCATACAATGAAGTCTTTATTAGGATCAACAATTTTTAATATAGGTGTTGTTGTTAATAACTCTTTTAACTTCTTAAAACTTTCTTCGCATTTTTTATCCCAGACGAATTTCTTCCCTTTCTTCTGCAAAGAAGTTACGGGATTCACAATTCTAGAGAATCCTTCAATAAACTTTCTGTAGTAACCTGTTATTCCCATAAATGACCGTACATCAGTTACGTCTTTAGGGACATGCCACTCATTAATTGCTCTTATTTTATCTGGGTCGACAGAAATTCCGTCTTTAGATATTATGTGACCTAAGTACTGTATTTTATCTTTATAAAAGTCACATTTACTGAACTTAGCATAAAGCTGATGTTCTCTTAAGACTTGCAGAATTATTCTTAAGTGTTCATCGTGCTCTTCTTTAGTTTTTGAATAAATTAGAATATCATCAATGAACACAATTACAAACTTATCTAGGTACTTATGCAGAATGTTATTCATTAAACACATGAAGACTGCTAATGCGTTAGTTAGCCCAAAAGGCATAACTACGAACTCGTAGTGTCCATAACGAGTTCTGAAAGCAGTTTTGAATATGTCTTCATCCTTTATTCTAACTTGATGATATCCAAACCTTAAGTCAATTTTAGTGAATATCTATGCTCGCATACGTGATCGAATAGATCGTCAATGCATGGCAAGGGGATATAGATTTTTAATAGTCATTTTATTAAGTTGAGGGTAATCTATGCACAGTCGCAAAGTACCATCCTTCTTTTTAACAAAGATAACTGGTGCTCCCCAAGAAGACACACTTGGCCTTATGTAGTTCTTATCTATTAATTCTTTCAGCTGAGATTTTAGTTCATTTAACTCTAGAATATTCATTCTATAAGGATCCTTTGAGTTTGGTACCGCACTCGGTACTAACTCAAGGGTGAAATCAAGTTCCCTTTTCAGAGGTAATCCTAGAATTTCTTCCGGGAATACATCAGAAAATTCCTTAAGAATAGGTATATCTTTCAGTTTTATCTTATCTTCTTTAGATGAACATTCGTCATTAATCACATTCACAACAAACATTTTACAGCCCTTTCTTACAGCTTTCTTTACTTGTAAAGCAGAAATTTGTCTTATAGATGTTTTCCTAGGAATTCCTTTTATTGTTTCAATATTACCTTCATTATTCAAACAAGTAAAAGACTTTTCATAACAGTTAAGTACTAATCTATGCTATTCAAGCCAGTCCATGACAATTAACACATCATATGACCCTAATGGAAAAACATTCAAATTAACTTGCGTTTTAAGCTAAACCATAAGTAAATCACAACTTTTGACAAATTCTGTAACTTTTCTTTTAGTGCCTGTTGCTAGCTGAACTAACAATGAAGTATCAAATTTTTCTACCTTTAACTTGCAACTTTTCACTAAATCAAGTGAAATGTAACTCAAACTTGCACTTGGATCTCTTAAAATTGAAATAGATTTTTTTTGTATCATACCTTCGATCTCGACCATAGAAGTTTGATGGTCTGCTTGTCGATTTTCCAGCGCTGCATTAATCCTGGGCATTTCTCTTGCTACATCACCAAATGTTGGTTCTGCTTGTATGGTGTGAATGTTGTTGACTGTCTTTCTTCTAAGTGGGCAGTTTTCTCTGGAATGTGGTCCATTGCAGTCAAAACACTTCAAAGGTGGCCTATGTTCAGCATTTCTGATGTTATTATTATTATTGTTGTTATTATTATTAGGCATATTCCTTGTAGCAGTAAAATTTTGTGGTGCATTACCTCTGTAATTATTATTATTCTGAAAATTTATGTTATTGAAATTTTTATTATTTCCAGAATTCTTAAAATTAAAAGTTTTCTTCTTATGCTCGTAATTACTTGATTTATTATTCCTCCAACTCGATACACCTTCTCTTCTTTTGTTCTGTTCAAAACAGAACTTAGCCTTCCTCATGGCTTCCTCAGGAGTTGAAAGATTATTGTATTCAATTCTGTCCTTTATGTGGAAGGGTAAGCAGCTTAGAAACCTTTGTATCTTAGGTTTTTCTTCAGCTACGTAAGGTACATACCTTAACAAGATGAGAAATTTTCTACATAACTCCTTCATGGTCATAGAACCCATCTTTAAATCATAAAATTCCTTTGACTTATCTTCGTAGTGTGGTTCGGATAAAAACTTTTTCTTAAACATTTTCTTAAATGTACTCCATTTTATATTCTTGTATTTAAGACTTTTAACTCTCTTGATATCTTGCCACCAAATGTCTTCCCTTCCTGTCAGATTGTATATGGCCATCTTAACTTTTAATTGAGATGAGTAGTTATAAATCTGAAAAACTTCTTCATTCCAGATAGCCATGCTTCAGCTGCCTCTCCCTTTTCATTTTTGCCATTAAAAGTTGGAGGTTTTATCTTTTTAAACTCTCATGAAATTTGTTCATAATTTTTACGTCTTTTCTTAGGACCACAGTCACTGTCATTGCTGTCTTGATTAGAATTATATTTTCTGCGATAAGTTTTATCATCAGATTTAGAAGAAGAGTTACTTTTAGTTTTATAGTATTTTGCTTTCTTATCTCTGTGTTTGTAGGACATTGTTCCAGATTCAATCTTTACTTCTGTTATCTTATCCTTTTCATCTTGATGGTACTTATCCGATAAAATATGATTTAATTCCTCATGTGCTCTTAAAATCCTTTCGTTTTCTTCCTTAACACTTTTTATTTCAGTTTTTAAATCCTTAATAGTACGTAATAATTCAGATGATTGATCATTAAGTTCTACGTAGATTTCTTCATTAATATTCTCATGTTCGTCATTATTACGTTCATTATGAGGAGATCTGTCCTCTGTTGATTCCTCCAGTATGTCCATACCTGCAAATTAAACATCAAACTGTTCTATACATAAACAAATTTAAATAAAAGGTAGTAACTAGATTTTCTATTTTCATTTTCGGTTTTGCGTGCATGAGACTATTTCAGGCCTAGAGTTTAAACTCGCGCTCTGATACCACATGTAACATCCTAAAAATCACAAAAATTTTAAAAATTTTAAACGTAGCATTAATTGCTATACTTGTTGTGCAGAAATATAATAAATGCTTGTTTGTTCATTTAAACAACATGTTGAAATAAAATTCTATAATGATCATGCATGTGTATTGTTTTACGATGTGCGTGAAATGCAATTATGTCTACATTAGGATGCTTCTGGATGTTTTCTTGCCTCGGTCGTGCATTCTAGATTACTTATGATTACTAAAATTTGATGTCGATGCTTTATAGATTTACTTGCTATTGTTTATATGTGCTAACTATTGTTCTTCTTATTGATGATGAAGGGGTACTATGGGCACCCCGAGGCTTACTTAGCTATTAGCTAAAGCATTTGAATGTTCTTGTCGCAGATCACAAGTAAGAGAAAAATAGTATTTTGAAAGTGAAATACGTAGGTCCTAAATATCATCAGTTAGCTTTCAATTTTTAAAAAGAGAAAATAGAATAACTTGCAAAACATGTCAAAGTGAGATCCATTCCGGTTGTTTCTTCAGTTAAAAATATGTATTGAATAGTTCTTATGATCTCACTCAAATTCTTAGCATTTATATTGTTTGTATTTTCATATATTGTACTATGTTATAAAAAGGAGTAATTCGTTTGGCCTTCAAGGCTAAAGGCATCAAAATTCTATATTTATTATCGCTACCATGCAAAGGGTTCGTAATTTAAACTTGTGTGCTAAAGTCGCACTTCTTACTCTATGATATTTATGTAATACATGCATAACCTAGGTGATAGTATTTAACATGGCCACTTTGAAAATGCCAATGGTTATAACTACCCCTATATGCATATAACCTCTATTACATTAATATATGCATCACTTATAAACTAGTGTTATTATAGTAATTTGAACAAAAGACTATAGTTGAGATCTTTATGCACTCTCTCCTATTAATTTATATGATGGATGTTATAACCTATAGCATTGTAATAATGACTATATTTATAACTATTTGTTATTTGTATTTCTTCTATAGTTCATGCAATTGATAATATAATGCTTATAGCATATTAAGGATTGTAACTAAACAATAGTGTTGACATGGTCTTTATAGTTTATATACTATATAAAAAGGTGGGTTTCATATTATTTAATTTGTTATATGTACGGGTTGGAAACATGCCACATTAGCTTGGTGTTGATGTAGTGTAACCATAGCATAATGTTTATGAGTCCCGCCATAGTGGATGGTCAAGAATTTAACCTAGGGTATGATGCGAATTACATGAAATAGTTGACCTTTGATAATATTACGTAACCATTCATATTATAATGTTTCCTATGCAAGGGAGGTTGAATGATAACCTTAATACATCGTTATGTTGGTTGATTCTATGTACTGCGGTAGCTTTGGTCGTAAAGTGCATTTAAAGTGTTGGAGTGGAGAGTGTAGTGATGTCATTCGTGGCAAGCCTTCACGTGGTTTCCTTGGTAATGATGTTAACCTTAACTTCTCTCATCTTACCACTTCGATGGCATAAAATTTTGCATTCATTTTTCCAGAGTGGAGTGGTAGAGAGGCCGACAAGCCTGCGGGTCTGTAGGGTTTCATTTCTGGTTTTTGAGAGCACCTCCCAAGATTCGAAACCATGACCTGGGGAAGAATTACAGTCACTTGTTAAGGTGTTAAGAGCCGAGCCATGAAGTGAGGGTTTCTGCACTTGTTTAGTAGGTTGCATGACTCTGGAACTCGCAGGCTTGCAAGGGAATTTGTCTTGGAGTCCAGGGCCTTTCTGAAAAGGTAATGTCTCATTTCTCTTCTTGCTCCTCACGATAGTTTAAAAATATTACTGTTGCCTGTAATTTGTTTTCAAACTTCATATTACATATTTTAACCATCCTATGTGTTGATGGAAGGTACTTCTCGTCTATAGGTTTCTATGTTTGAATCTATGTGGAAATGTTGCTTAATAACTGGTAAGCCTCTATGGTTTTTCTTGTAGGTTTCTCTTGGCAACTGTTGGTCGTTGTTTGGTTTTAGCTGAAGCTTTCGGTTTTGTGGTCTTGGTTGTTGATATTGCCATCGGTTGTAAAGTTTGTAAGATGAAATGGCAAGTGTATGGAGGATGGGATCCTTGACCTACTTCGTATTAGCTCTATAGCGTTTCACTGTGTATCTATCTGTTGAAAGGGGTTCAACCCTTGGAAATTTTAATGGAATGAAAAGAAGTTATGGTAACTTGTTACGTGTGTTGTTTGTTATACGAGCTGCGTTTGAGAGCACTGCTCCTGCATTGATTATAAAAGATGTTTATTTGAACTAAGTTAGGGGCGAAATCCCAAATTCCTAAATGTTTAAATACTATGTGTTTTGTTGAAGACCGAGAGCCGAAAATGGCTAATACCTGGTTTTGGAAATTTAACCCTGAACTTATTTGTAGAATAATAAATTCTAAGAACTATATAATAGATGTTGGTAGTTGCCGAGACCTAGTCTCGTATGATTCTTTTTGGTTTCGTCGAATGAATGGATTCTTTTTTTCAATGTTTAGATGTTTATTTAACAATGGCCTTGAGCCCTTTGTTCTGTGTGTAACTATGATGCTATTCTATGTGATGAGAGGCCAAAGGCCTTGGTTCAAAACCTTGTCGAGAAGTTTTTTGTTCACTTAAGGTTAAAGGGTTTCATTTTCAAAGTTTGTGAAACCCTAACCATACTAGTGTTAATTTGTTTTTCTTAATTGTATGAATGATGAGGGTTTTGAATTCAAGACACACTTTGTATAATGTAGTGGAAAGGTCTTCGTGAAAATTGACTTCGTTTGGAAAGTATATTAGGTTGATGCAATGTTTAACCTAGTAACATATGATGTTTGTAACTTTGGGACAATCGTCTGAAAGTTAGAATTGTTTTGTAATTATAAATAAACTGATAAAAAGATACAATGAGTTTACTTGTAGGGTAGCTAGGGTTGTTTCGTTCGTCCAAAAACAAACTTGTTTTGTGTTCAAAAGATCTATAATATTAATGATAAGATAGAATGTTAGTAGCTTTGCATACTCAGTATTTTTGTTTCGATAGTTGTTTTCAATTCATAAAAGTGGGTGACAGTTTCGATACTATATATATGTATAATACACAATGTTTAAATTCCTTACTAGGAGGTCCAAATGGAAAAATAAATCAGTAAGAGACTATGAGTATTATTTGTCTTTTGCAAGGGTTAGAAGTATTGAAAAGTTTAAACCCTAATTGGTTTTGTTGATGCAATGTAAAGATATTGCAATGTTTGAAAAGTATGGATGTTGCTATGTTTTTCTATGACTAAAACATAAGATATTTTAAATTGCAGAATGTAAACAGATTAAAGGAAACGTAGCAGAGTTTTGTTTATTCAATCAATCTATCTAATGCATATCATTTATCTACTTTAAAACATCCTTCCCTGTACTAGAGTACGGCACAAAGATAGCGCGTGGAAAAATACAGGGAAGTAATTTATTCTATCAATTCATATCATTTCATCAACAATTTATAGAATCATAATGAGTTCAAAAAATCTAACATTTACTTCTGTAGAATGATAACTATCAACATTTGACTAATAAATTCTAAATCAACAGTTACAGAAAATAAATTATAAGTACTTAGGAACCGAAATAACAAGTAGCACCTGCAAATGTAGATCAGATGGACAAACACCCAAAGAGGCCAGTTCCTCCAAACCTTCTCTAGAAGAAGCAGCCAATATCTCTTACTCTTTTGGACCCCCGAGCCTATTTACTGAACCACTAGGTAGAAGACTCTGTATAGAAGCAAGGCAGTCAGGTTATAGTTTCAGCAATCAATGGGGACTTGCAATACACCTCAAAATAACTCTCTGCACTCAGTAGTAAACTCCACACTTAGCAAAAGTGAAACAGACTTACACTACAACTCAAAACATAGCTTCCCCTCATCGAATCTGTTATTTGCATATAGCAGAACCACAAGGTAAGTTTTCTCGTCAGAAAAAGTGTGAGCCTCTGCTCAAATTCGATGGCTTATAAAGATGCCTAGGTCTTTAGTGGTCAGTTTCCAAATAAATGAGCCTCAAGCTCCAGTCCCATCTTTCAGAGAAATTTGACCACAATTCAAGGGAGTTGTCCCATAACAACAACTAGATACTGAGTTACTGATGCTGCCACTTGTCCATTGCCTTCTACTCCAGATTCCATTCCACCTAGTGGGTCAGTGAACACTCTTTCAACAGTCTCTTTGGGTGAGTCTCCTATTTTATTTTATTAAATAATAATATTGTGCAATTACAGTCATCCTTGGCCACTTGGCCAAATATAAAACTTTACAATAAAATTTAAGATAATGTTTTTTTCAAACATAAAATGTTTCAACAAAGGGGTATGTTACACCAAGAGTTGAGAGTCGTGACCACCCTGTGTGCAAAACCCAGTTACAGTGGCGCAATGGCATTGATAGAAGATGTTGCAGAGTGGTATTGGTAGAGCGGCCGTGAGGAAACCCCAAGCTTGGTAACGCATCAGTTGTTGAATTGTGGAAGGGAAATATCATGAGAGACTGTGCAGCAGAGAGAAGTATCTTCCTTGTGTTGGATGTGGTAGGTATCATGGGTTCCAGGTTGGCTAAGAGTGACTAGACCTTTCTATGCCCATCCTAGAATAGCACTGAAAGGGGAGATGCCTTGAAGGGCTTTGTAGCAGTGCTGTAGGTCTTCCTTGTGTTGGACGTGTTAGGTATTGTGGGTTCCAGGTCAACTGAGTGCTGAGATGCTTGCAACTCTGTGGTTGAGATCACTGGCTTAGCAATGCCATCCTTGTTGTCCCTGAATGCTTGATAAACCCCTGTAAGTTGGCTTAGCATGAGTGGGTGCCCTAGAATGCTTGATAAAACCAACTACAGACTCGTTATGCCTTAGAATGGAGCCTTGACTGTGAGAGAACCTGTTACCCCTCCTTAGTGGATACAATGCCCATCTCGGCGGTGATCTCTCAGTTGAAATAACATAGGCTGGATAGAGATCTAAGGTTGGGTGGAACGTTTCTCTCACTTATCTAGTTGCTTCGGAATTGAAAGATAAGTATTTTTGTTGTAACAAATGATGGTGTTTCATTGTTTTGTGATGAATGATGGTGTATAATTATGGAACTGTGGAATGTATGCATATGAATGGGATTGACATGAAGTCATGAACAGGCCTGAGTAAGAGGTTGAGTTCACTGTTGTATGTATATCTTATATTGCATGAGTTTAATGCCTTGTAATTCTTGCAATGATAGATGTGTTGATTAAATCTGTTAATGCATTTTACGTGTTATAATGAATGATAGTGTTTCATTGTTTGGGGATGAATGTTTATGTATAACTAACCCTGTGAAGGACATGTATACTTACATCTAGTCCCTAGGGAAGAAGGGGAAACCATGGGAATGGTTGCAAGAACCTCTGTGGGTCAGATGGAAAGTAAGATCTTGACAGGTAGAAGGTTGGAAGTGTCTAAGTGGAGATATAGATAGAAATTTAGAGAAGAAAATGGGAAGGTTATATACCTCACCTGATCAGGGGGTGCTACCATTGGATAGAGCTCTCCAAGAGCTTTCCAATAGTACCAACCTTGCCCCATTTGGATGCTGGAAGAAGAAGTTATTCCCCTTTGAAGATTTGATGAATTTACCCTTACAGAGGCAGGGTTCCGCACGCATGGTTCCGCAATTGCAGGTTGCGGGTTGCGGAATTGTCGAGTTCAAAAGTAGGCGTTTGGGACTCCGCAATTGCAGGATGCGGGTTACGGGATCGTCAAGTTCAAGATTTCATGTTTTGGGCTTCCACATTTGCGGGTTGCGGATTGCGGGACCCACTGTTGCGAGTTGCGGGTTGCGGGAGCGACCTCCTACGGAAGTTGGAATTCCAAAATTCCGCATCCGTAATTGCGGGTTGCGTATTGCAGGATGCGGATTGCTGGATCCGCTATTACGGAATGAAGGTTGCGGGTTCGCAACTGCAGGTTGCAGATTGCGGATCCAAACTCTCCTGACTGTGTGTATGGGCACTCAATCGATGTTTTGGGAGAAAAAAAAATTGATCGTGGTCTCCAGTGGCCAGGTAGGTTGGTGGGGACATGACAGAAGACGCCATCAAATCACTTATATAGAGCAATCAGTTCAATCTCCTTTTTAGTCCTTTGAAATTTCTCGTAAGCATGTGAAATAATTCATTTATGATGAATACATGTCCACATATTTTACCAAATTTAGTGTATGTATTTGGCATCCATCAAGATCATCCAAATTTCATCCCCGGTGACCAATTATCTTGTAAGCATCCATTATGTTGTCCATCCATTCTTCAAACTATTAAACAATCACAAATCCTTGTACTTTCAAGATGTCTGAGCAAAAACAAGAAGTTGGATCTTCTGCAAGTAGTCTTTCCACAGTCTTCCAGGTGAAAAGGACATAATTCATTAAGCTCAAGAATGACCTAGAGAAATAGGCATCGAATATCAAATAGGTTGATGTCAAGTAGTGGTACACACAGGTGCAGGTGAACAAGAAACATGCAGAGGAGATTTCATTCCTGAAGAGCCGTGTTGATAAATTGGAGATACAAAAATGATCTATTATAGATATTTTGAGATAGGATTGCATAATTCCATACATTTCGATATTAGAGGAGTAGACACACTTCCCGACACTGAGTTGCGCTTTTCATATTAGAAACGTGATGAGTTAATTTTGCACAGATTCCTCCTTTAAGATGTACATTTTGTAATTTCAAAATCAAATTTTGTAGACTGTAGATTTGAATAACCCTTTTATCATGAAACATCTTAATGCATGTCCATCTGTCAATGTTTTAACTTCTGTGACATAGGTCCTTTTGAATGTATATGTTTCTTACTCTTGTAACAGTGGCTCTTTTGAAAGTAATACAAATTCTGACCATTGAAGAAATGCAAGTGTATTGTGTCAGACTTCCCTACATGCATAATTAGTATTTTGAATGTGGCTGATAATTTGTTGTCTCACTAAATGATGCACCCTTATAGTCCAAATTAGTTTTTTGTTAAGAAAAGACTTAACATCCATCTATGCTAATATGTCGCTTTTAGATTCAACATTGGTTACATTTTTTCTTAGTCACAATTTTTTTTGTGAAAAATATTCTACAACTTCTTCCATCTTGACCTTCAAATAATTTCTTTCATTGGTAGAGGAAGAACTTTCCCGATGTATCTAAACCTTTATTCGATCCTCCACTTTCTTTTTTTGCACGAATTGTCCCTATCACCCTCTTTGTTTCCCTTGCACTAATCATACTGGAGCTTGTCCTCAGTCTATGGCTAGGGTTTGAATTGACCCTTGAATTGTGACAAATGTTGTTTCCTCTTCTTGTCTTATCCTTTTTGCTTTTTCAATTTTTAGTACTTCTCTTGTATATTCTTGCATTATGTCATGGTTCCTTCCTGCGCGCATCTCTTTTTGTGACACATTATCTCCTTTCTCCCTGTGTAAGTCCACACACTTTCTTACATCTCTTGTCACATGTTTAGAGAATTCATTATTATTGTGCTAGTGATCCTTATGCAATGTCAGACTGCATTCTTCTTGGAATTGTTCCTTGGTCCTTTTCTGCCAAATATTTTTATGGTTCTTTTTGTAGAAATAACTTTTGGTTTCATGTTGGTGCATAGTTACTGACTCGTTTTTACATTCTCGAGCTCTATGCACATAGTTGTGACATTGATAGCATTCAATGTCCATTTCTAAAAGATTAAAGGGATTGATAATTTCATTAGACTTCATGTTTACATTGTTAGCTCTAAATTTCTTGAGAGGACTTCTATTTCTCTCAAAATTATTTTTTCAAGTGCTTTGGAACTTATAGCCTTATGACCAAAATTATTGCAAAAATAATTAAATTCCCCCAAAATATAGTTTGGTACCTACTAGTCAGATGTCTTCTAGATGATATAACTCATTTGTTTTCATAGGTAGGTTGTTGGTCATTCTTTATGTTGTCCTTTTCTTTGATAGAACTCTCAAGTACCTCCACAAATATCCTTGTTCCAGCTTCATGATCAGGTTTACTTGAGATTGAATCCTTGTCACCATTGTCTTGTTCATATCCCAAACTAGTCTTATCTGAATTTGATCTTTGACTATTGATGATTTCATCCAACATCTTAGATATTCTGCGAAACTTTTGTTGATGGCTTAAGTGAATGCTCACCTTTTGTATTTCCTTCTTTAAGGAGATGTTTTCATTCTCTAATTCCTTACACATTGTTTCTTTCTCTTTCATCTTTAATGCAAGATATTCTTCTACTCTTTTGTCTTTCTTAACCTGTTGTTCATATTCTAGTAATTGGTATTTATATACTTGTTCTTATTTCTTGATTTTTTCAAATCCTCTAAAGTACTTATAAGTTCTACTTCAAATTCCAACTCAACACTTACTTCATCTTTAAAGTTCTCGCTTTCACATTCTTATTCTATTGCCATAAAGAGAACTTATCTTTCATCATCAGCACTGTCATCTTCATCTGCTGGTCTAGTGTCCTCTTTGGAGTATATAATTTTCTATTGTCTGCCAAACCTTTTATAATTCTTAGATATACTTCCTTTCTGTGTCTTCTTCTTTTCTTCATGATCATGGTCCTCCTCATCATCACTATCTCTAATACTCTCTTTGTATGGAAATTTAGAAGCAAAATGACCTATTTTTCCATGTTCAAAGCATTTGAAAGGGAGATTGCCTTTGTATTTTCCTCAAGCTTTCTAAATTTTCTTCACAAAGTTTGCTTCTTCATGATTAGATTCTTCAGAAGAACTCTTACTAAAATATTGGTTGCTTCCTTTTTTCTTCTTTGATACCTTGAATGTTGCTTCCCTTCTCGAACGATCCTCCTTTTCAGTTCTCATTTCATAGGTAGTGAGAATTCCATGGATTTCATCCATTGTTACCTTGTAAATATATTTTCTATCTTCTAGGAATGATACTTTAGGATTAAATATCATAGGTAGAGATCTCAGGACCCTTTGCACAATTGATTCTTCAGGAACTATTTCCCCACAACCTCTGAGAGTATTAACTATTTCATCCATATGCAGAAAGTAGGATGTAATGTTCACATCTTCCTTCATATTTAGATTCTCAAACTATCCTCTGTAATTTTTTATTTTTTCCTTTTTCACAGTGTCATATACTTTATAAATTCTCTGAAACTTCTCCCATTTTCTTTTGTTGAGCTACACTGCATGACCTTTGTAAAATTTGAGTCTGCTAGGACACTCAGTATTTCATTTTTGGATTTTACATTGCATTTATATAGATTTTTATCAACAACATCAGTTGGAGGAATATCTGGAACTTAATAACCATTCACAACTGCTAGCCAAATATAAATTACATGTGACTGTATGAAGACTTCCATTCTTATATTCCAGAAAGCATAATTAGATCCATCAAAATGTGGTGCTTGTTTTGTTGAAAGACCTTCCTATCTATCCATATCTACAAAAAAATATGGATTTCACAATGATCCTCCTTATAGTGGTTATCTTGTCTCTGAAGGAACCGACTTTGATACCAACTATTGGACCCCAAGTGATACTAAGAAGGGGGGGTTGAATCAATGTCATGGTTATCTTGTCCTTAACGTTTTTTATGATTTGTTATCATTCATTAGCATATATACCATGCATCATAATCAATTTCGAATAAAAAGAGTACTACACAAAGAATCTGAAGAGAAATCTTACAAACAATATTAGGAGACACCAATATCCAATACAAGTGTGATCACCAACTCACTGATTTCGCTGACACCAATCAGATAGGAACACCAATCCATTGCAAGCACTAACTTGATATTTTACAGGAACCAACCTTTGAGGACACCGATCCTCTTATGATCACCAACTGATATCAACAAGCACCATATTGCGTAGTCACACACCAGCCTAAGCTGCTAGGAACCAACCTGTAGAAGACACCAATATTCTATCGTTGCCCTGTCCTCCCACCTAGATATAGATTTGTTGTTGTTGTGTACCTTGATCACATACCTCTCTGCACTTCCTATACAATTTCATCTAATCTGTGCAAATCGTTGAACATAATGTATTTCACCTTTCCAACTCTTTCTGCACAATTATTCCTTGTATCCTTTTGTTCAGATGATCCTTGTATTCTTCTCAAATGATTCTCATACTTTCTGCAGGATTGCACCTTGAATTTCTCCTTGATCTGTAACCTTTTGCACTTCCTCAATTCATACTGCCATTGATTCCCCTGAGCATTTATTTGTTCCATGATTCTTGAAATTTCAAAATACTACATCTTTTTCACACCCAAGCTTAGTCGAATACACATCAATATTATTCTTATTTATACTGAACTTTTTTAGTTGAAATGCCATCAAGTTGGGATTTATTTATACTGAACGTGTTCCCTTCTTCCTTTCTTCTCGGTCAAGTTTACTACCCCTCTTATTCTTTCGTCGGCGTTGTATATTCATTGACTTTGCGGTAATTTATCCACTTGTCCTTACCTTGCGCTGATTTAATGGGTCTTTCATACAAGAGTTACATAACTTGGTGGAACTTGCGCACATGCAACCTTATTTTGTATGTTTCTTCAAACTGGCTTCGTGGGACTTTCACACATGCAACCTTATTTTGTACATTTCTTCAAATTGGCTTCATGGGACTTGCGCACTAGAGTGCCATGACTTGGTGGGATATACACACTTATAAACTTATCTTGTATACTTATTCAAACTGGCTTCTATACTTCAATTCCATCACCAAGTTCAACAATCTCTTTGACATTTTGTAGGACTTGCTAAGACTTGTGCACATATTTTCTATATACTTCTTCGAACAAGAATTAAGACTTCAATATCCTTACTAAGTTCAACAATCTATTTGACATCAATAACAACACCAAGCTCAACATTTCATAGGGATAAATTATTTCTATCAAACTTCTCAATTTTAAACTTAGTTAAACCTCCTATAATTGTTGCAGTTCCCACTTGCATAAAACCTTATGTGTGCGAGTTTCAATCTCTAATACCATATGCTATAAAAATATAAAAAATATAATAAAACAACAATAAAAAAATAACATGAGACTTACGTGGAAATATTGTTGTGTGAAAGAAAAACCATGACACAATGGAAAATTTGATCTTTTATTATTACTTTCCAAAAATTATAATGATTTCTTCTCTTGTAATCTAATGCTAGGGGTCACTTCGCTTTTATACAATACATATGAGGGCTCCAAAAGGAACCAAAATACACTAGAAGGGTCTAATTTTTTTTCCTTAGGGGCTCTAAACCCACACGTCCAAATAGGGGAGTGAATGATCCCCCCCACCTATCGCTTATGAATCACATGTGTAGATAGTCATGCACCACTATACAAGAAAATTTCAAATATCTACATATTGACTTCGCCTCCTAAAACATTCAAAATTATTATATATAATTGTTATATGTGTATGTATATGACACTCATATAGATAAATGATGGACGGTGTGGTGATTTTGGGAGTAAGGAGGAAATGAGGGGTTGGGGAGAGACAGGTTGTGTGTGTGTTTGGAAAGTTTTTTAAATTTGTTTTTTGTTGTTTTATTAAAATTGTATTCTTTCTTATGTGTGTGTGTATTATTGGAATATAATTACCAAGGAAACTCTTGGGCACTTCCTTTCATTTCAAGGATGATACCCAGTGTAAAGCTAGAAGTAACTAAATTTGAAGCACCGCACCCTAAGGGAATCGAAGAGATTTGAACCCATAAACTCCCCTACATTGGGGGAGATATCTCACGGGCCACTTAAGCTAACCCTAAAAGTGCTCTCTCTATATATAATTTTTTTAAATTTAAATTTTATTTTAATGATTTTTTGAAATTAAAAAAAATTGAATTTGTATGTATATGTTATTTACTTATTTATTTTATATTTGATTAAATTTTGGTTTTTTAAACTTAAACATTGGGAACTACTCAAACATTGGAATTTGGACTTTAGAAAAAAACCAATATAATCATCAAATTGTATAATGGATTAATCTTTAGGACAACACACAATCATATTGGACTTTAGATAAAAAGCAATATAATCATCAAGTTGTATAATTGATTAATCTTTAGGCAAACACACAATCATATCTCGAAAAAAAGTGTAACATTTTTGAAATGGTATGCACATACAATGAAATTGATTTTATAGTTGTCTCATGAGGTAGACAATTTGTATAATTCATAAATTTAAGCACAACGCACAATCATATCTATCAAACATACAAATAAAGTGTAAGGTTAGAGTTTGAAAAAGCATGAAATATGTGAAATTATTTGGAAACAGACAAAGGTATTAAAATTATAGTGTTTATTACTTTGTCTACATAACCCATGTTATCATGCTTTTACTTTAAAATGACATTTCCCTTAAAAGTGAGTATAAGGAGGACAATAACTTGGTACAAAGTAGGAAAAGTTTTCAAATGATATTCAATGTATTTTAAAATTCTTTATTTACTATTCTGATTTAAGATAACACTTAATTTGATTCATTTTTATGTTTGAAACAATATTATATTTTTTTTCCACTACTTGAATGCAAGTGAATACATGTGCTATAACATTTCTTGAAATAATGTTTGTAATGAAGGGTTCTTTGCATTTTGTGAATAATGGTGATAATTTGGGGATGCTATCCTTTTCACATTTGAAGTAAACATCTAATATGAAAATTTGAAACTATTAAAATAAAAATGCAACACAACTTTTCTTTATATATCACATCTAATCATCTTCCATAGAAGAGAAGATAAAACATTTTAGAAACTCTTTGCATAAATACGTGTCATAAAGAACATCAATAATTTCTACATTTTGGATGTAGTAGGGAAGGTAATGAATAAATAATAAGGTCATTTACCTAGTCATCTATTGTTATGCATTTGAAAGTGATTTCCTAGAAAGTGCGAAGCTTAAAATCATTCGGTACGTTGTAGTGAATCATCTATAAGAAGAAAACTTTGAAAGCGGTATGAATTGCGGCCATTCTCAAAGACAAGTTAGTCATTCAATGAATCTATTTTGGATGTTGAAGGTGTACATAGGTTTGTGTTTCAATGAATATGTTGGGAATGAAATTAGTCCCTTGGTTCTCCAACAATCAAATAGAGCAAAGACAAAGTAATCCACTTCCCTTGAACCTATTTTGATCTAGAGAATCATCCATAGAATCTAGACCCTGCCAAAGTAGGAAAGGCATCTTCAAGTCTTGAAGAAATACAAATGAACTATGACAAATGCCTATTTGAAAATATTATAGACAAGAGGATGTACTCAAAATAATTTTCTCCATGTTGAAAATTTCCTAAACTAAATCCTTACCCTACTATTCTACACAGTAGTTTAATGCTTATATTCACAGTTTGTGTATCCTACCCAACTAACTTCACATAAGGAAAATATTCAACATCATTTTTGAGGAATTACTATATAGTACATCAACTCAAGGTCCCTATAGTGTGAAATCTAGCTAGTATGATATAAAAAATAAAAATTGTGAAACATATGATATTGTCAAGCTTTTGTGTTTGAAATTCAAGTCGCTCAAGCTATATCTCAAATGTTAATTATAAAAACCTTCTATTAGTCATTCATGTGGGTTAAATACTATCCAAACTAACATGTCTACTTGTTCTGATTCATAATACACCAAACTAAAATTTTCCATAAATATACTCCCACAGAGAATTGTGTCAAACCACTAAGACATGAAAACACTGCAAGGAGAAGGGGTAGCATGCGAAGATTACAATGCATCATGTGTGATCCTAATAGTCACCGAGAGATCATGTGTATGACTCACCCAAAGTATATATTATCTAGAAATCATCCTTATGGCAGCGAAACCATTGTGGCATTTGAAAATCCATAGAATCCAAGATAGTGACCTTTCGGCATTCTTGTAACAACATTTGGATATAGCTTGAACCTTGAGTGCTTGACAAAAAGCAATGCGACATGTGACAAGACATGTTTCATTCTACTTACTTTATTTGCATGACTTAACATACAAATAATCTCTCTTTTTATACATGATTTGACATATTAAATCCATACTTAAATGTTAAACTATTTTATTGCATTAAACATTAACAAACAAATTATAACAAAATAAAGAGTAATTCAACCAAATCTTTATTTCATTTATAAAGCTTATGTGAATTAGAAGATTAGTAACACAAATAATTTTGTCAATTAATTTATATATTAAACTCTCTATAACATTAATATTAATCTGTTTTTACAAAATAATATGTATATCTAGTCATTAATCCATTCTTTCACCCCGCGGGAGTGTAGCTCAATCCGCGATTAGTTTGATATGAAGGAAATGTTGTAAATGGAGATTATGAATTCAAATCACTTCAGCTTACATGTGCTCCATGTTTGCGGGCTGTGTGGGTGCACCTAAGAGTATAGTGGTAGTGAACGGGATTGGATCCCTAGACTCCATGTCACATGAGTACCAGCCCCATCCCAGTTACCAATTCTCGTAATTACAAAAAAAAAAAAAAAAACATTCTTTCACGGCCAAAAAAATGAGTATATATAAATAACACTATTACATGATCCAACTTAAAGAAATACGTCTCCCTCTTTTGCGTTACTAAGATGTGGACGAAAAGGTTGAGTCTAATGAAGAGATTTAAAATTATGTGATGAGCATTGCTTTAAAAAAATGCCAATAATATAAAACATGCTCTATAAAATCGGAGCTTTGATATCATTCAGGTTGACTCTCTATTGATGTTATAAGTAGTTCATTTATGTAGTTCATTTATGGAGATATTCATAAAGTATCTCTATAAATGAATTTTTTTATCTCACTTCATTCAAAAATAAATTTATTTTTATTTATATATATATATGAAAAACATGCTTGCAAATCCAACTTCAACACGTGGTTAATGACGCTTGGTTCTTAAAATCGGAGCTTTGATATCATCCAGGTTGACTCTATATTATTGATGTTACAAGGAGTTCATTTATGGAGATATTCATATAAATGAATTTTTTTATCTCACTTCATTCAAAAATAAATTTGTTTTTATTTATATATATGTGAATGATTAATTGATAATAATTTATTATGACCAAAAAGCAAAATAGAGTAATTGATGATGATGATTTATTTTTATTTATATATGTGAATGATTAATTAATAATAACTTATTATGGCGAAAAAACAAAATATAGTAATTGATAATGATGGTTTATTTTTATTTATATATATGTGAATGATTAATTAATAATAATTTGTTATGATGAAAAAACAAATTATAGTAATTGGTGGTGGTGGTGGTGGTGGTGGTGGTGGTGGTGGTGACGACGACGACGATGATCTCACTTCATTCAAAAATACATTTATTTTGAAGTATATGTATATGTGAATGATTAATTAATATTAATTTATTATTATGAAAAAAAAAATATAACAATTGATGATGATGATGATGATGATGATGATGATGATGATGATGATGATGATGATGATGATGACGATGATGGCGATGATGACAATGACGATGACGATGACGATGACGATGATGACGACAATGACGATGATGATGACAATGAGATGATGATGATGATGACGATGAGGAGGATGGACGACAAAGACGGTTGATGATGATGATGGTGACGATGACGATGATGATGACGACGACAATGACGATGACGATGATGATGACGATGACGATGACGATGACGATGACGATGACGATTACGATGATGATGAGGATGGACGACAACACCTGATTGGGCCTAGTGGTTAAGAACATGATGATGATGATGACAACAACGATGACGAGGATGACAACAAAAACGACGACGATTGAGTGGGTATAATGGTTAAGAACATGTGTTTCCTCCTAGGAGTTCATAGTTTCAAATTTGGAGGGGGCTAGGATATGTACACCTATGTAGATTTTTATAGTTAAATCATTGCATATAGGGGGGTCTCTTGTCCCACAAACAAGGGGGTCTCATACCCCAAATTGGTAGTTGGCTTGGTTATGACCTTAAAATTATATTACTATTATGTTAATTGAGTGTACATTGGGTGTTTGGGAGAAATTTTGTTATACTTCCCACCTGGGCTCAAATCTCACACTGTGACATGTTATGTAACTAATATGTAACCGAGGATTCCTTAATTCTCCTTGAATACCAGGAACCTGTATATTCGAGGAGAAAATTATAAAGTAAAGTTTATTTCCTAGCTATGTCTTAGACACCTCTACATTTACTTCGAGGTTTCGATATCAATCTCAATTTGGTACTAGAGGATCTAAATCTCCAAATGGAAGAGAAGAGAATGCTTTCAAAATGAATATAATAAGTTTTGTTTATAGAGAGCCATACTATGGCACTCAAAATGCAATAGGGAGGGATGCATAGTGAGGTGGTGTTCTTGATTCTCCTCATGTTACCTTTTTGTTTACCTTTGAATATGTATTTGGTGCTAGGAACAATTTAGTATCATGTAGTAGGAACATAAACTCTTGTGTCCTTTACTTATTATTACCTAAAGCGAGACATGCTCATCCAAACATATCAATATGTAGATTCATCAGCCGTAGATCAAGATGTAGTTCCATATCCATTGATAGAAGTGATTGCTTACCCACCACTTCCATATCATCTAATAGTTCTATCAAAATTTCAAATATTGATGTCAGGCCTATGTGCATGGTTTTCTTATCAATGTATGGTTGTTGATAGCATAAGGTTCCAAGTATATCATGTGTCTATATCACTGGGTGTATATTATGTTAGTTGGAAATAACCCATGTGATTCCCCACTCATGTTTGTTTATCCCTTTCCCCTAATCAATGATCTGTAGTTGCAATTGGTATGGGATTATATTACCTAAGTCCCCATGTTAGGTGCTCATCATAACTACTTATATATAGCTTAAGGTTGTGGTAAATATAGGTGCTTCATATTTAGTTCTATAGTCCCTACCCATTTTAGGAAGTAACCATAATATATCTAAAGTATCAGGCTTATCATGGGGGTATAATATTTTAGGATTGGATCGAACTAAACCTACAATATCTCGATGCCATCAGTGATCTCTAGAGCACTTTATGTTGTGTAAGTTTTTGAGGGAGAATGGTCATAAGTTCTTGATTCATTATCCTTTACTTTGGTACATCACATCATTACTACAATCCAATGTCTTGAATGGATAGTACACTTGCAACTTTATTTATCCCACCCATAGGTTATTAATAGTTTCTCAACAAGTTCTTATTAATATTACAAGGCATGTTATTATTGGTGTGCATTTACCACTAGTAGAGGACCTATAACCTACTATAGCATGAGTAGATGAGCCAGTTATTTCCCCATTTTTTAGTGTAGGATAACAGTTATATAAAATGATCCTTTTTCCAACAAAGTTCTAGGAAGGAAATCTAGTATCTTTTTTATGATAAAGATAATTCCATAGGTCAAAGTTCCAAGAGTATAGTTCCTCCACACCCCTAATGGTTTTGAGGGTCTTTGAAGTAACTTAGAACATTGAAAAATTATGAAACAACCTAGAATTATGCTTCCTGTAATTGTTTTGCTTCATCAGATTCTGGCAAAGAGAAAAAAATTGGGCCAGTTTGGACAAATGATATAATAAGCCACCATGTTATGCTACTTGGAAATAAAAAGAGATCGTACATAGAGTGGCCTATAAGTCACATGGGATGATCATTATTGAGCCCTAGACGTGCATGCAATTGGTGTTCCTCCCAATGTGATTTCCCTCCTAATATTCCTTGGTTGCTTGACTTAATGATAATCTTCATAGGTAAGATCAATAACTTATTATTTTTAGTTCAACCCGATATGAGTGAAACCTATCATTCACAACCACATCCATAAAAACTCATCCATTCCTTAGTAGCCTTGACAAATAATATGGTACAATCAATACCTTATTGACATAGCCACATTTTAGTTATGCTTCTTGTAAAATGATACCTTTCCCTTAATTTTTGTTGTCATTCAACCACTTTGATATTATTCTAGTGTGGGTCGGATTTAGTGGGATCCTCTGGTCTACTTGAAGGCACGTTCTATTTATTCTCTCATCATCTTCATCTTTAGGTAAAAAATAAGGTTGTTTATGTCACCAAAGTGCCATTTTTCTACCTTTTATAATCTTCCATAAATCGAGATGCCTTCACCTTCATGCTTATTCCATTTGAAGCATCTAATATAATCTTTGTGATGTATCCTTACCAATCCAAAGAAAATAACACTACATCTATTATTAAGTAGGGAACTCTCTCCAAATAAGTTATTTGAATTGACAATTAATTGATAAGGAACAAGGGAGAATAAGGATTGATCAAGTAAGGATCTTCACATTAAACTAAAAGAGAATACAAGGAACTAATAGAAATAAGGTAATAATCACAAGTGGAAACAACAAGAGCATATACCAGAGTAACATTGCTTCTTAGAGCACCAAAGTATACCATAACATAACTCATAGGAGCGGTAGGGGATACCAGACATGGAACATATTTATAACCATGAAGGATGTTGATTGAATGATATTGATGTGTATCTATACCCATAATTCCCAGACCCATAGCTTAGGATTCAAGAACCATCAGACCAATATATATTAGGACTGGACCAGTTACATTAGACTTGATAATGGAGCATTGAACCTTATAGGTCAATACCAAGACTTAGTTTGAGCTCAAGAGCCATACCCTCTAATCACATATCCAGTTGTGTCCCTTCCTATTTTGGAATTCCTTCACCTTGTTTCAAATTGATATTATGCATAATAGTATCCTCTTTTAGTAGATAAGGATCCATTTATAGATTGATATTTATAACCACACGTAGTGTGGACTACATGAGGAAAGGAAACAAAGCTAGTATAAATTTGAATTACAGAGCCTAGAATTAATGGGAGACTTGGATCTAGGCATCCTTGAATGATATATAAGTCTAATTTTGCAAAGCTACTAGTTGGATTTCTAAAGAGATCAAATTCGAGATAAATAACCAACATCAACAGCAACAAAGGTAGAACCAAAGGAAACATCGATAAAGGTAGGGCATTGATTGACCCCTGATTGGAACAAACATGTACGAATGTTCTAGAAAAAGGTGCATATTTGGTCATGGAGTCCTTATTTCCAAGCATGGATACATTTTCATATGTGTTAAACTTAGTCAAATACCTCAGTTGTACCTATTCCCATTCCACAGTCTGTTAATAAATTCATCGAAAGGTAGTAGCATACCTTGTTTAAGTTTCACCTATGTGACAATAATAAATATAGTGATTAATAGCATCATTAGCTACACGCTGGTAACAAATAAATATGTGTAATCACCATCCTACCTAATATTATTTCTAGGTTGATAACCAATCACATTACAAAGTTTATTTAATTGAAAAACCAATTGGAATAGTGCACTCCTTATGGTTCAAGAACTAATAACATGGTCACAACATATCCTTCACTAAACTATGATGCACATGTAATCCACCATCTTGGATTACATATGCATTTGTTTCCATGACCTTATACTTTAATTATGCATCTCTAAGTCATTTGTTGAAGAAAGAAATGATTTCTCATATCCTCAATCATCTTTTTTAATAAAACAACATATTTAGTTAAGAAATAAATTTCTCATATTCTTAACATCTTTTTTAATAAAAAACATATATAATATATGGTATGATCAAAAGCATCTTTTTTAATAAAACAACATATTTAGTTAAGAAATAAATTTCTCATATTCTTAACATCTTTTTTAATAAAAAACATATATAATATATGGTATGAACAAAAGCGAAAGGTAAAATCATACATTCTTGTGTATGATATGGGCTAATTGGGTATGTCCTTGAGCCTCATTACTTCCCATAAATATTCCACATAAGGATCATCCCATTATATCTCATTATATTTTCTCGGTATACTACTCATGTGCTTGGTAAGCTAAAGGGAAAATTATGAGAATAAGGTATATCTTATAGTCTTATTTTAATTGCTAATAAATATTTATATGTAAGTATCTTTTCTTAACATATTAGTCATTTATATGTAAGTATCTTTTCTTAACATATCAGTCATGTGTAGTACCTTATTAATTGTTAATAAATATTTATATGTAAGTATATTTTCTTAGCATTGTAAGTATATTTTCTTAGCATTGAAAATATGTAGTATTTTATTAATTGCTAATAAATATTTATAATTGCATATATTTTTACCATATTGGATACATATTGGATATATATATATGTTTTCTTAACATATTGGTCATGTGTAGTATCTTATTAATTGCTAATAAATATTTATATGTAAGTTTCTTTTCTTAGCATATTGGTCATGTGTAATATAAGATTTACATTTGGGACAAACCTCCTTCCCTTTTAGTTCGAGCATATCACATTGTTGGATAAAAAGATTTAAATAATTTTTTATTAAACTTTAATATGTTTATATTAATATAATTATAAAAAATATTTATTTATTGATATTGAATTATATAATATAAAATTGTATTTAATCTAATTACTTTAGTAAAGGTTAATTATATTGATAGGTGTTTATATATTATCTGAAATTTTGGATTTCCTTGAGTAGATTAATAAAATTAATTTGAGTGTAACAAGTGTAGAGTGAGGATTTATTTCATGGTCGTCTTATCTTATTATGTTCAAATGCATCTTGATTAAGATTTAAATAAACTTAGAGTTGGTTAAGAAAACGGGTATGTTTATTAAATAGTATTTGTTTTTATGTTTATATTAATTAGTTTAATGTTTATGTTACTTTAATATTTATATTAATTATTTTAATGTTTAAGCTTTGTTTAACAATCAGCAATTTTCACAAAATTAAGTAGTTGGTTATACCTATAGGTGTTCACCAACCACTTTACTTGTGGTTGTGCTAATAATGATTAGATTGTTACTATATTTGATGAAAACAATAAACTACAAGTCAAGTATTGTAAAAAATGTAATTATATAAAACAATATTCCTGAAATCCATAGAACTATGTTATCTTCCTAGAAGCATTGGGATTAGATGGAGGAGCCACAATCAGATTTAAGATTGAGAAATGAGGCCTATTTTGTGGTAGCAATGACATGTGACGATCCAGAGCCAGAACTGCTGGCCATGGTGATTTCATGGGTAGTAGAAGTCAGAACAACAGGCTTCGTGGGATCCGGTAATGTCACAGAATCAGTGGAGAGCATCAAATTGACTGTAGATATTGGTGGACGAAGAGATGAGTCGGCCTGTGTACACAAAAGACCAACATGAATGTATCTCAACGCTTGTCCCTCATTGCACGTTTCAATTATTGATGGGTCAATCATCTGCACAGTATTTCCTCGTTTGTATGATCTCCATGCCTGTATCATCATCACAACGGGTCGTCAGAGAAACTTAAACATGACTCAATTTGATTCTATGACTAACTAGCTGAGAAGTCCATAGATACGAAATTCATATCAGCCGTGAAGCCCCTGTTCTCATGCTTTTAGTTTTAAACGGTTTATTTGTGACCTAAATAACATGGCCTTCTTAACGTGTATATTCTCAGTGGTACATAGCATATCTCACCCATCCTAAAAGTATCTCCCTTTCCTGTGGCAAATTATAATCTGTGTTCTTTCTTCCGGTGATAATTTCGAGGAGAAGAACGCCAAAGCTATAGACATCAGCTTTTACAGATAATTTCCCTTGCATAGCATATTCCGGTGCCATATACCCGCTTCATATCCAAATTACAATTACAACTTGTTAGATATAGTAAGACAAAAATTAAGATTGAAGAATGATAAACTGAGCTTTGAGGAAAGGAAACAAAACTGTAGTCCTAATTCTCACAAAACAGAGATGACTACAGTTTTGTTTCCATTGCTCAAAGCTCAAATTACCATTACCATGATGCCAATCCTCTTGAAATTAAATCAGAGAAAGTAATTTCAGTGTGTACAAGAGTGATCATTGTTTTGAAATCTTACTAAGTTCCGGCAACCCTAGTGCTGATGTGACTTTCATCGTCGGGAAAAAGTTTTGCTAAGCCGAAATCTGCTATCTTAGGGTTGAGTTTGTCATCCAACAAAATATTACTGGCTTTTATGTCCCGATGAATAATCCGCGGTTGAGAATCTTGGTGAAGATACAGAATCCCACGAGCTATTCCCAGTATAATGATGTAACGTTTCTGCCAATCAAGGTGTTTGCGTTTGTTTGGATCTGTATCTTCAAACAATACAACTAATTGATGATCATGACTGAAATAGGTCGGTTCAAACATCACTTTTTTTTGTTTACATCTGTAATAAAATGGAAGTAACTTACCGAATAAAATCTTATCAAGGCTCTTATTCATTAAGTACTCATAAACCAGTAACGTTTCTGATCCTTCTGTGCAACATCCGAGTAGCTTCACAAGATTTCTATGTTGAATTTTAGACACAAACTCAACTTCATTTAGAAATTCCTTTTTTCCTTGATTAGAATTTACGGACAGCCTCTTCACAGCTATTTCTTTTCCATCATGAGTAGTTCCCTGAGAGATTCACGCAAAAGATTATATTAAGATTGGGTAACTGTGAAGTACTTAAGCTGTAAATTAATGTCTCTTTACTGAGCTTAATTAATGTCTCTCTACTATAGATTTATTTTCAAAGTTGACAGTCTCCATTGGAGGGTGAGTTGACAACAACCCACATATTACTATGATGATTCTAAAAACTAAAAAACAGTAGAAGCTTTCTTAACCTATGCTTACCTTGTATACAGGACCAAATCCTCCCTCTCCAAGCTTGTTTTTATCACAAAAATTCTCAGTGGCAGATAGCAATGTTTCCTTCTTAAACACTATTTTCCGATCATTACTGATTGGTGCGTTTTCCTCTATACAATAGGCAAAATAGAAAACTACATCAAGAAATTTTGGTATCGAGCCTATTTAAAGGGATCAAATAATGGTTACTAAGTTTGACTTCGAATTCTAACAAAATTCTAGAATATACATCATAAAAATATAAAAACACGATGATAAAATCTCAAATCGGGTGTCTCAGTCTCAGTCTGATCATATGCATCTCTGGCTTTGGGCTTGATGTGCATATTAATATAATTAGGCCTAGTTTAAAGCATATAATTAAAAAGGAATGGCTACCAGCTCAAATTATCATTCAAGCAATACCTGCATATCCCCTTTGAAATATGTCAGACTTCAATCTTCTCCAAGTTCCGATCAACAGGCATACAATCAACACGAGAAGCAATCCTCCAACAAAACCTAAAATTAGTAGTATTTTCTTTGATGTCATGTTCACATTCGAAGTAGCTGTCGTACTGGTAGATGGTGTCGCAAAGAAATAATAGTTTTGATAATGTAACGAGCAGAGCTCCAACGAAATTCTACCGCCAGCGGCATTTCCACAACTTTCAGTAATGGTAGTCCTTGCATTCAGTGCACATTGGTGGCATAGGGTGGCTATCGAACAATATAGTGAGCCATACATTTTGTCAGGATATTGGCCATATTCAGAAGTGTAGTACACAAAATTATTCAACCGATCATTTGACACCGTTTGTTGAAGAAGATCCTTTAAAACTGTATCAAGATTTCTCTCAATGTCACTGCCTATTCTAAAGTAAGTGGAGTCACAGATAAGAAATGTTGTGATGTTAAAATTCGGTGTCCTAGGGGCTTCTGCCGGGGGTAACAGCACCGGCGGCGAAACATAAAAATCATATGTTGTTTCGTAATGGACTATGCAGCTTCCCATCAAACCCCAAGCTCCTTGCCTTACACCATGGACTGTCAAAATCTGATTGATTGTATATGACAGACATGCTGAGCAGTTGTATGTAGACATATCTCCCGTGCACTGGACCATACCGTAAATATTTCGAAACAAGGAGTCTCTGGTTGTTCCCGAAGCATATAATTTAGATCCAGATGTTGTTGCTCTAACTGACAAAATGTATAAGATGCTCTCAAGAGCCGCAGTAAATTGGCCAGGGCTGGGGACAGTCTGCAGACTGTAAATATAATATCCATCTGCAGTATCCACTTGTCCGAAGAAACTATAGTTTTCATAACGTAAGAAGCACTCATCAAACCAAATTAAACCGCCGCTGGCATTCGACCCACACTTTTGTCGAAGCGTAGTACTCGCTTGTTGTGAACAATTGTAACATCCTTCGACTGTTGTGTCTCCCCTGCACTGGAGGAGGCCATGTATTTGGTCCGGACTTCGGCCATACTTAGAGGTGTGGAAACCAGTTTGGGAGGTACGTTGAACAAGATCATTCAAGACTGTATTCACGTTGCTCTCAAACGTTTTTCTTTTTGTAGAGTTAACCTCATGGCGGCAGTAAGTAGCCATCTGTGAGTGGCAAATCTGTCCATGAAAAGTAATGATGATTGAGAGAAGTGCACTTAAGTAGAATAGCTTAATACTTTGCCCCATCACCAGCATGAAACTCTTCAAAGGATTGTTATGGCCATTAGACAGTATTGAAGAACCTGCACCAGTGCACGGAGAAGTCAATAATAACCCAAAATTTAGTCATATTCTTAATAGTTAACTAAACCAATTCAATATTCCAAGCTCGATGGCCTAATGCCGTGTAATATAAATGATTTTTTAACCCATAATTAATAATAATAGACTCATTATCCAACCAGGTGGTGACGGTGACATTCATGAACCATCCAAAAGGAACGGTTCGTCCAAGTGGAACGCTTCGCATAAGTCATGACTCATGATATTTGAGTTTGAAAACGGAAGGATCTCTAGTTTTTAAATATATGATGTGACAAAACAGAAGGATTTGTAGTTTTTTATTAAGATAATGATGTGATAAAAATTCATGTGACACAACATGGAAAGATATGTAGTTTGTTAAATTAACATCACCATATTAAATAATAATAATAATATGGTCGATATAGGTCCAATAGTGGTATTATTATTTATTTTCCTATTTTAAATAATATTATAAATTCACTTATATTAATTATATTATTAACTAATATAACTACTTAACTTGTGGTGTCATGAACAAATTAAATATGTTACTTGTACTCCAGTGTAGTTTTCGTCTACCAGTTATCCATGCATCACCTATTACTACTTATTTTTTATATTATTTTCTTTTATAATTGTTTATTTTGAATTTGGAGCCTTCCTCAACTAAATCCATTATCAAAATTAAATTATTTGTCAAATAAAAATGCCACATCAATTATGTCTTTTTGTAGATTGCATTTGTTGTTCATAACACTAACTTGTAACTTCTCAATATTCACCAAAGTAATGATTACTACTAATGGATAACATGTTGACCACAAGTTTGTTGTTCATAACACTAACTTGTGACTTCTCAATATTCACTGACCAAAGTGACTATACTAATTAAAATTTATTCAAAGTTTTACAATCTCTAAATATAAACACATATTTTTAACAAATTATAATATCATAAATATTATTAAAAAATAATTTTAACTAGTTATAATATCATAAATCAACTTTACTTTTTTATTAAAAAGATATTATTAAAAAAATCACTCATTTAATTTTAAACTTTAAGTTAACTAATCAAATTTATATTATGTTTTTCTTTTTTAAGTCCAACCAGTTTCATGCAACACATTTTAATTGAATACTTTATGCACTAAATTTTATACAAACACATTTTAATTAATTAAAATTTCAATTAAAATTTATACAAACAGATTTTAATTAATTAAAGTTTCACTCACTACCCTGGAGATTAATTAAAGTTTCAGTCACCACCTTGTAGATTGATAAAGACCTTCATGCCACACATATTATTCAATTATATTTTGGTAATGGCGCCATACCCGCTCACCACCTTGTAGATTGATAAAGACCTTAATGCCACAAATTTTATACAAATATATTTTGGTAATGGCGCCATATTCTCCCCGGAGTAAGCCAAACTATAGATGATTTGCATTCAAAATTTGATGATTTTTTTCATCAAAATTGAAATGATGTGATAAAAATTCATGTGACACAATATGGAAAGATATGTAGTTTCTTAAATTAACATCACCATATTAAATAATAATAATAATATGGTCGATATAGTTTCAATAGTGATATTATTATTTATTTTCTTATTTTAAATAATATTATAAATTCATTTATATCAATTATATTATTAACTAGTATAACTACTTAATTTGTGGTCAATAAATATTGATGGATTACAAATTAAGTGACATCAACAAGTTACTTGTTTTTCATGTATAGTTGTATGAATTGCTCATTATCCATGAATACTAGTTATCAATACATAATCCATAGTTTATAATTGTTTATATTGAATTTGGAACAACTGCCATAAAATCAATTTGGACGGTACACTTGTCTTATAAGTTAAGTGCAAGTTAAGTGCCATGAATAAGTTATTCCTTACTTGTACTCCATGCTTAGTTGTAATCACCTATTGTTCTCAATGCCTCAACAACTTCTTACCTTCTTTAGTTAAATGGGTTCTCTATCTATTATCTATCAATGATCTACAAGTTATCCATGCATCAACTACCATATATTTTTTGTATTTCTTTTTTTTATAATTATTTATTTCGAATTTAAACGACCACCATAAAATCAATTTGGACACTTGTCTCATCCTCCTTCAATCTAGGAAAACATAGATGATAGTCCACCCCAAATTCTAAAATACAAACACCTATAGTGTAATAACTAGCACAACCACTTAACTTGTGGTGTCATGAACAAATTAAATATGTTACTTGTACTCCAGTGTAGTTTTAGTGTACCAGTTATCCATGCATCACCTATCACTACTTATTTTTTATATTATTTTCTTTTATAATTGTTTATTTTGAATTTGGAGCCTTCCTCAACTATATCCATTATCAAAATTAAATTGCTTGTCAAATAAAAATGCCACATCAATTATGTCTTTTTGTAGATTGCACTTGTTGTTCATGACACTAACTTGTGACTTCTCAATATTCACCAAAGTAACAATATTCACCGACCAAAATGGCTATACTAATTAATATTTATTCAAAGTTGTATAGTCTCTAAATATAAACAGATATTTTTAACGAGTTATAATATCATAAATATTATTAAAAAATAATTTTAACGAGTTATAATATCATAAATCAACTTGCACGAATTACAATCATTACAATATGGGCTCAACAAGAGCAATATGTCACTTACAAGAATTGAACCTGGGTGGGGAGGGTAACAAACATTCCTCCCAACCACCCAAGCTACAACCAATGGACATTTTTTTAAAAAGGTGGTTCGCCATTTGTTAGAGGGCTAGTCCACCTAGGGAAATGGTCACCACCTGCTATTCTAGAGAATCAAGGTGGCACGAATTACAATCATTACAATATGGGCTCAACAAGAGTAATATGTCACTTACAAGAATTGAACCTAGGTGGGGAGGGTAACAAACATTCCTCCCAACAACCCAAGCTACAACCAATGGACATATATTAAAAGGATATTATTAAAAAAATCACTCATTTAATTTTAAACTTTAAATTAAGTTATCAAATTTATATTATGTTTTTCTTTTTTAAGTCCAACCAGTTTCATGCAACACATTTTAATTGAATACTTTATGCACTAAATTTTATACAAACACATTTTAATTAATTAAAGTTTCAATTAAAATTTATACAAACACATTTTAATTAATTAAAGTTTCACTCACCACCCTGGAGATTAATTAAAGTTTCAGTCACCACCTTGTAGATTGATAAAGACCTTCATGCCACACATATTATTCAATTATATTTTGGTAATGGCGCCATACCCTGTCACCACATTGTAGATTGATAAAGACCTTAATGCCACAAATTTTATACAATTATATTTTGGTAATGGCGCCATATTCTCAGCGGAGTAAGCCAAACTACAGATGATTTGATGATTTTTTTCATCAAAGTGAATTGACAATTTTGGATTGAGGTTGAATTTATTTCTGCAATAAAAATTGCAATTTAAATAATCAAAATCATGATTTCAATAACTAATCATATAGCTAAATTCTCAAAAAAAATTGGAAAAATGCAAATGGTTTAAAGTTTAACTTACTCCAATTCCCTTTACTACAAATCCAGCAAAGAAAGGCTTGTAGCTTGACTTCAATTCCAAAAAAGCCACCCATTTTGTAAGGAGGTAAGCAGATTCGATACTGATCAATCTCTCAGCCGAGTAAGTGTTGTGCATTTGATTTATTCATTGATTCTCGTGAGAGTGAAAGTATCAGAGCTTCGCAAATTTTCATTAGATCGAACTTTCATTTACTAATAGTCGATTTCGTTGTGTTCTCTGGTCACAAATGTTTTGTTTTTTTTTTTTTCACAGAAAAATTTAACTTATTATTAATATACGAAATAGTAAATAATACCAACTGTCAAAAATACATGCTTTTCACAAACTCTGTCAGAAGATGTCACAAATCTTTTGTTTATTTTAGGTTTTTGCTATAAAATTATTGTATGGTAGATATGATCTTTGAAATGCAATGGAGCAACGGAACGCTACTTTCAATATTTTGATTTAATAGTGAAATGCCCTTTCCTGTAACCTCATTGTAGCTTTTATGTATGACGTTTAAACTATTGCTAACTTTCACCTGCATGTTAGTCAGGGTTAACTATATGCAGTTTAATCTGAATCATGGATCTAGATTGCATGGGGCTAGAAGAGTTATTGATCTTAGGACCCATGCTTATTTTAAAATTAAACGCATAGTCGCTTTAATGATATCTCAGCTCTACAGTTAATTTTCGTTTCCAGCATATAATAGCCTTTAATTTGTTTAAAATACTTCTTACACACCCATCATCACGTGACAAATTATTTTAATACTGCATCAATCTGCTAGTAATTACACACCTATCATCACTTACAAATTATTTTAATATTGCCTCAATCAGTCGAATAGAAGAGCACGCAACAAAAAAAGATCAGTGCAAATGTGGAAATAACATAAAGAAAAGGGAGAAAATATGGAATCAATGGGACCCTGAGCGACATTCATAACCTAATGTTAGACCCAGGATAGCTTATCGAAAAGAAGAGCAGGAAACAAAAAAAATAACTTAGTGTAAACAAAAAAATAACAGCAGGTGAAGAGAGACTTCCTGAATAATAATACAGTCAAAATTCATGCACAGAGCTTCTTCATCAAAATCTTATTCAGTGTCCCTTTCGTCCGTATTAAACAAATCTTCCCTGGGCTTCATATTGAGCAATCTTTTCATTCGAATAGAAAGATAAAAGAACCGCAACATGCACGCCGTGGAAAATAGATTTCAAGTCGATTAAGATATCATAGAAGAGTGCAAAATGAGCTTTTAATCACAAAATAATAATGATTGATGAGTTGTTGTTATGCTTATTTTAAGCATATGCACTTATTTTGTGGTTGCTGAAGATCGATAGGCGACAAGTTAAGTGGCATTATAGGTTATCTGTTACCATTAGCTACGAGTTATCCATGCATGTGCTATCAGCTATCCATTCATTAGCTACCACTTATTTTTTAAATTCTTTTTTTTTCTAATTATTTATTTTGAATTTTGAACAACGACCATAGAAACAATATCAATAGTACACTTGTTTCATCCTCATATAATCTTAGAAATGCATAGGTCGTAGTACACTCCAAATTCTAAAATAAAAATGCGTATCCACATAATTATTGTAAATGAAAATAATAAATAATGAGAATTATAATAATAGTAGTAATAATAAAGATTGGTAAGTTATTAATATTAATATTATTTTTATTTTTATAAAAATAATAATAATTATATATATTTGCATTCTATATTTATTTGACACACATTTTTACAAAATAAAAATGGGATTAGGTGCCGATACAAACAATTATGTTGAACTTATATGTCTTTAAAAGAGATTTTGTTATTTGCAAATGAAAAAAACATAAACGAGACTTAGATTTATGGAGACTCTATGACCGTAGTAAATTGGGACAGAAAGACACATAAATGTCACAATCTTCTTTTATTTTCATTTCTTGAAGAAGTTCTTATAATCTTGGACACATTTGATTTTGTATCCATTTAACATGTATATAGGAAATGAAATGTGGAAGCCAATAGGATTTCTAAGGAAGGCATTCAACTGGTTCATGGGAAGTGGATGACTTTAGAATCTAATGGAGCAGAGCATTTCAAATTCTACCACATGTCCTTCATTGAAGATATTCTTATGCAAATTCCTCATCAATAATCTACGACTTTGAGACAATTATATTTTTTCATGTATATATATATATATATATATATATATATATATCTTCTGAAAGGAAAATATCCATCACTCTAAATAAAGAGCGATCATAAACTGCCCATACCGAGCTATTATTTCATATTAAACGATTACATCATTTTACAAAAAGCAACTGTCCAACTTGGATTAGAAAGCTTCAAAAAAGCCTGTTCAATGCTGGAATGAAAACTTGAGTCATAGCCCAGGAGTGTCTTCTTTACATACAAAAAAACCTTCATAAAAAAGGGGGTGTCTTCTTCTTACGAGAGATTAAGCTAGAATTCCACTCCGATCTCTCCTGGGGGAATTAGCAGGGCATTTTTTGAAAGTAGATCAGCCTCAACATTGAGCTCTCAGTAAACATGTCTGAAGGTGATGGAGCTGAAGCAAGAGACAAGGATTTGTATTTGAGTTAACAGTGACTGCAAATGAGGAGCTCTGATCTATAGCTTATGATTTGCCCAATCTATAACCATTTTGGAATCACCAAAAACTTGGAGGGTCCTAATCTAATGCCTAATAACAGTCAACAGTAAAGCCCATAATGTTGATAGTTCAACCTTGCTATCAGTCCCATGTCCAGTGCCATAAAGGATGTTTATTTTGTTGTGATTATTTAGGTAAATAACCCCTCCTTAGCCTCCTAACTGTGGATTACCCTGGCTTGCCCCGTCAAAATAGGCCCAGGGGAGGTTATTATCAATAATAGGATGGATCAGTACTCTCTTCTTTTTCTCTGTCTCCTCTTGTTTATGCTCTTTTGTCCATTGCACGATAAGGGCCACAGTAATGTCAGCTGAGATAAAGTTTTCAAGAAATATGACCAAATTCCTTGCCCACCAGATGCCATAAAGGAAAAAGGAAGGGAAGGCATTGAAGGAGCGTACCAAAGGGTTCTTCCACCAATCGTGGCAGCAAATTTCTAGATACGAATCCATAGGGATTTCAACATCAATGAGCTTCTTGGTGGCATCCTTCCATACCACTTCTGCATAGACACATGATGAGAATAAGTGTTCTAAGGTTTCAACAGAGTCAAGACATAAAGGGCATCGACTTGGGCTAATCCATCCTCTTTTAACCAGATTCTCCAAGTAAGTAGCTTGTTGCTTAGAATGATCTTAGCTTTCAAAGTAACTCCTGTTTTCCATACCGTTGACCACCGCCACTTTTTCTCACCCCTGAACTAGTTTTTGTTATGTGCTTCATAGCCGAGCTTGGTTGTGTAGTTCCCATCTAGACCATAGTGTATCTTCAGCTTCATCAAGCAGTATAACAAAATTCAACCTTAAGAGATTTACATAATTAGATTCTATAGCTTGTTCGTTTTCAAGTCCTATTTCATTCGCTGACCTCCAACAATCTAATAGAGAGTCATTCACCCTAGCATCTGCTAACATTACGATATTAGCTCTTTTTAGCTTTTGTATTAGCCCTTCTATTAATTGAAAACTGTCTCCCGCTCCAACCCATGGGTCATATCCAATGCGTATCTGCTTTCCATTTCCTATTCTCTAAGCAATCCAATTTCCAATTATTGGAAAAGATAACACCATAGCTTTCCATCCCACTGAACCTCCTTTGAAAGTTTTGTGTCTACATTTGAACCAGTCAATAATGGAAGAGTTTGTGCAATACTTAGAAATCAATGTCTTCCCCCATAAAGATGCAGAGTGTTGAGTTAATCTCCACAAAGTTTTGGTTGCTAGGGCTAGACAAAAACTGAGAGGATTCTTGATCCCCCAACCCCCTAACTCCTTCAAATTTGCAATAGTGGTCCATTTTTCCAGGGGAATACCTTCTCTCTTGCTACTTGAAGTCCAAAGAAAGGAGAGGCATCTCTTTCTTAGTTTGGCCAAGATCCCTTTGGGGATGTAGGCAACAGCTTCCCAATAGATAGGGATGCTTTGAAGAACCGCTTTTAATAATGTGAGCCTTCCACCTCTCGACAGAAACTTGTTTTCCCAGCAGGAGATTCGAGCTTCAACTTTCTTAACAAGCTAAACCCAGTCTCTAAAAGAGTAGGCATTTGGTTTTAAAACTAGCCTAGATCCAAATCCTAGGCTCTATCAAGCGCCGAGAGGGATCAAATATCCCAAGGTGCAAACCTCTCCTTGAGTGCAATACCTGAGCCGAGGTTTGCACCTTGGGAGATTTGATCCCTCTCGACGCTTGATAGAGCCTAGGATTTGGATCTAGGTTGGTTTCAGTCGTGGGCGGTGACACAAAACTGGAGTTTGATCAACATTGTAAGGAACAGGTTAAGTTGAAAACTTAGATAGGCTACTGAGGATTATCATAATGTAAGTAATAAGTATGAGTAATTGGAACTGCTTGAAATTGGACCATGTCATCAACACGTAGATATCTGAACGTTACACGTTGAGCATCTCCCGCAGTTGGTTCTACTGGTATATGGGTTGAATATTCGCCTTGTCCTTCTACATTTTGATTTCTTTGTTCTTCTAATTGCTTCAACTTTCTCTCTCGATATGCTCTTTGTAGTTCAATGTTTCGTTTTCTTTGTTCTTCTCGTTCTTCTGTTGTCAATCCGTCTAAATTTCTGTTTCGATATTCTTTTTGTTGAAATCCACACTGAAATCTATGCAAGTATAAAAAACCATACATTGAAATCTATGCAAGTAGAATATTCAATATATTATACTGGAATCCATACACTGAAATCTTCCATCTTCTGCATGCACATATTCAATTTCTAGTTCTACATTTTGATTTCTTTGTTCTTCGAATCACTTCAACGTTACATTGAAAACCACACTGAAATCGATGCAAGTATAAACAACCATACACGGAAATGTATGCAAGTATAAAAAACCATACACTGAAATCTATGCAAGTAGAATATTCAATATATTATACTGAAATCCATACACTGAAATCTATGCAAGTATAACAAACCATACACTAAAATCTATGCAAGTAGAATATTCAATATATTATACTGGAATCCATACACTGAAATCTTCCATCTTCCGCATGCACATCTTCCATTTCTAGTTCTACATTTTGATTTCTTTGTTCTTTGAATTGCTTCAACATTACACGTTGAGCATTTTGATCCCTATGAGCCTAGATCCAAATCCTCTCCTTGTTCTTTCTCTCTCGATATGTTTTTTGTTGATCTGCGATTTGCTTTCTTTGTTCTTCTCATTGATATGTTGTTTGTCTCATAGCATCTTCTGCATTCACATCTTCCATTTCTAGTTTAGAATCTATATCAAAAACATCCAGGATTAACATATACCCTGAAATTAATGCATCTATAAAATCCACAGTGAAATCTATGCAAGTATAAACAACCATACACGGAAATATATGCAAGTATAAAAAACCATACACTTAAATCTATGCAAGTAGAATATTCAATATATTATACTCAAATCCATACATTGAAATCTATGCAAGTATTAAAAATCATACATTGAAATCTATGCAAATATATTATTCTATATATTTTCAAAATTCAATATATTTTGAAAAAAAATAAGGTAGGGAGTATAGAACCTTGGACCTCACGCCCATTATCCCAACACCCTTACCACTATACCACACGTAGTTCTCATTATATATAGTAAAGAACTTATATATCAACATGAACCATTTTACATTTGGCGAAAAAGGGGAAGGGTGAATCCAGAGGATTTGACCCCGTGACCTACCTATGACCACCACAATGTGGTACCAATGGGATACACCCAATTGTTTGGGAGTTAAACGATATAATATATTTATATCTTTGAATATTGAGTTAAATTTATATTTACAGTTAAATAATTTTTTGTTATATATTTAAATTTAAAATTAAATATAAATATGAAACTATATTAAAATTTATATTTAATTATAAATTTGATTTATGTTTTAAAATTAATTTTAAATATAAAGTTAAATTAGGTTTTAAATATAAATTTATTTTAATTTAAGTTTTAAATATTAAATTAAAATTTAATTTTAAATATAAATACAAATTTATATTTAAATTAAATTATAATATAAATATAAATTTATATTATATTTTAATTATAATATAAATATAAATTTATATTATATTATATTTTAATTTAAATATAAATATAAATTTATATTATATTTTAATTGAAAAATAAATTTATATTTATATTTAAAATTAAATTTTAATTTAATATTTATATTTAAATTTGCTTAAATTTTGCATGGTGCAGGCAGCTGGAGGGTGCAAGCGATGACCGGGAGGGTGCAGGCGGCGGTGGAGTACGGTGCAACCGACGAGAGGGGAGGAGGAGGGTGCAGGCGGGAGGTCACGGGAGGCAAGGAGGACGCAGGAGATAGGAGGACGGTGGCGGGGCAGGGAGGAGGAGGGGAGAACGGTGGAGGAGGGGTGCGGCATGGGTAGGGGGGAGGATGGTGGCTGGGCAGGGGGAAGGAGGGGAGTACAGTGGAGGAGGAGGGGTGCGTACAGTGGAGGGGAGGACGGTTGAGGAGGAGGGGAGGAGGACGCAGTGGAGGAGGAGGAGGAGGGGAGGGCTGCACAGGGGGAGGACGCGGTGGAGGTGGGGTGCAGCGTGGGAGGAGCAGGACATGGTGGACGCGAAGAGGGGAGGGCTGCGTAGTGGGAGGAGGAGGGGAGGACGGTGGAGGGAAGGAGGACGTAGTGGAGGAAGAGAGTTGGAGCAGTGGGAGGACGCGGTGCAGTGGGAGGAGAGATGCGAGTGTAGTTGGAGCTGGAGCTGCGGAGGAGGGGAGGCAAATTTGGATTTGGATCTGAGGAGGTCTGCGGAGCTCCTACATGTAAAAAAATTAGTCTTGAATTGGAATAATTTTTTTTTTCTATAATATTTTTGTTGTTTTGGTGTATTATATAGCCAGTGTATTTCAAACGAAACATTACAACCTTACACTACTAGGCCGACATAATATTTACTACTTTTTACTTTAATTGTTACTTCAATATTACAAACGTTACAAACATGTTACTAACGTTACATCACGTTACAAGATCTCTCCCATAATATTCACTATCACTATTATTTTTTGCCGACATGTTACTAATGTTACATCATGTTACAAGATCTCTCCCATAATATTCACTATCACTATTATTTTTTGCCAACATGTTACCAACGTTATAACGTTACTAACATTATATCACGTTACAAGATCTCTCCCATAATATTCACTATCACTATTATTTTTTGTCGACATGTTACCAACTTTATAACATTACTAAGGTTAAATCACGTTACAAGATCTCCCCCATACTGGGCTATAGAGCGCCTCTCGGTGCAAAGAAGCCAAGATATTTAAAACCATCCTGAAAGAAAGATAAGGGAACAAAAAGGAGGGATACCGCTCTAAGCTGAAGTTCTTCAGGGAAGTCATTAACCACCAGATTTGATTTGTCTAGATTTATTTCCATGCCTGTAGCTTGCTAATATAAAGAGAGGATATTAGCTAGAATCCTTAGATTGTCCTCAGTTCCTTTGCCAAAGAGTAGAACATCATCCACAAAAAGCAAGTGAGATAGGATTGAGGAGTCAGACACCTGTATCCCGTGGAAGGACCCCGAAATCTTAACCTGCTGCATTAGTTTACTGAGAGATTCTGCTATGAAGAGGAAGAGAAAAGGGGATAAAGGGTACCCTTGTCTCAGACCTCTGGATGCTCGGAAAAAAGAGGAAGGAGAACCATTAATAAGGACTGAGAAGGAGGCTAAGCTTACACAACCCATAATCTAGTTCATCAGCTCTACTGAGAAGCCCACTTGGATAAGCAAGAGTCTCAGGAAGGTCCAATTCACTCTGTCATAAGCCTTTGAAAGGTATAGTTTTAAAGCGAAAGCCCTTTTTTTTTTTTTAACAATAGTGTGAATTGTTTCCTGAGCCAGGGACACGGCATCATGGATCTGTCTATTAAATAGGAAACCGAATTGTTCCTTAGAGATGATTTCACTCATTACAGGCTTCAATCGGAGAGCAATTAGTTTCAAGATAAGTTTGTAAATCAAATTGCAACAAGAGATAGGATGGAAATAAACAAAGGTTTGGGCCTTCTGTTTTTGGGGGATAAGGGCTAGAAAGGTGGAATTTAGAGCTCCTAAGACTTTCCCAGATTTCTGAGATTCCTCAACAGCCAAAAGCAGGTCTAATTATATCAAGTCATAAAATCCCAGGAAGAATTCTACAGAGAACCCATCAGGGCTGGGGTTCTTACCTTTCTGGAAGGAGGATAGCGTCTCTTTTAATTCATCTTCAGTGATTTCCTTCATTAACGAGCAATTCATTTCCTTTGAAATGGATCTGGGAAAAAGTCTAAGGACTTTTAGCATTTCCTGAATATGGCATCCTTCCTTTTCCTTGAATAGAGAGCCAAAGAAGGAGACCCCTGCTGCTGCTTTATCTTGGAAGTTGGAGACCGATATACCCTCCTCATTCTGGATTTCACTGATAGTGTTTAGATTCCGTCGAAAGGAGGCATATTTATGGAAAAATTTGGTATTATTGTCCCCTTCTGCTATCCATACTGCTCAGCTCTTCAGTCTCCATATAGCCTCTTCTTTGGCTAATAGTTCTGTTCTCGAGAGTTCTAGGGTCTTTAGTTTTTCCATCTCTTCCACGAAAAAAACACCGGGAGAGCTGTTTTTGTATAGCACTGAGATTTCCTCTTCAACTTATTTTAGAAGAGCCTATTGTTTCTTGTTGGAAATTGAGGCCCAATTCTTAGAAACTTCCTTTGCTTTTGATAAGTTATCCCTTAATTGCTTCATGCAAGAATCATGTGAAGAGGGAATTACTAGAGTCCAATGATCCTTAATCAACTGCATTGTAACTTTCTTCTTTGGGCCATAAGGGGTTAAAACGGAAAGGGGCTTTTGGCTTGTTGTCCTGTAGCAAGTCCAGGAGAATGGGCCGATGATATGAGAGTCCTCCTTCCCCCACCCAAGAAGAGATGGATAGATGACTATCCAGTAAGTGGTCAGAGACTAGAAATCTATCAAGCCTCTTAGAAATGGCTTTGTCTCTAACTCTTCTGTTCCTCCAAGTTGGTTCTAATTTGCAAGGAATGACTTCCACAAGTCTGTTTGCTTCGAACAAAGAGATAAAAAAATTTATGTGGGAGTCAGGTCTTGCGAGGTTACCCCAAACTTCAATGCCTAAGACTGTTAGGTTTAGATCTCCTCCTAAGATTAACTGATGATCCTCCCAAATACCGAGGGAAGCCAAATTTTCCCAAAAGGGCCTTCGATTAATAAAGGGACCATAAACATTCAGCACCGTAAAGGATAAACCTAATGCAACATCTTTCAACACCACCTTCAGAATTGAATCAAAATTTTTCGCGGCCACTTTTTCCAACGTAGGATCCTATCCTATTAATAAACCCCCTGAGTGACCTTCAGCATCCTATGAGAGAAAAGACCAGTCTTTGATCCAAGGTCTAACTAAATCTACAGCTTTAGAGCCTTTCGTCATTGTTTCCTGAAGCAAGATAATGGTTGGTTTCAGGGTTTTTATCAACCGTTTGAGGGCATTTTGTTTGGGGGGGGACCTAACCCCCTGCAATTGAAGGAAAGAATACGCATTAAGGAACCTTGAGCTAGGCACTACCTGCTCTAAGGGCCCTAGTTATGGTGGTCTGTTTACCAGCTTGTATCTCCTTAATAGCTTGGTTTTTAGCCTTAGTGAGGAAAGACTTCCTTCCTAGGGAAATATTGGGTGTAGGATACAAATCCATACCTCCCGTAATTATTTCCATATTTTATTCTATTAGACCCTTCTTTTCCAAGATGGCAGTTTTAGACCGAGTGTTGTAGATTTTCGGAGGGAGGAGCTTAGAGGGAAGAGAAGGAGACATGGAGGGTAACCTTTTCAAAGGGGAGGACGAAAGTGGGGACGTGTGCAAAGGAGAAAGGGGGGGACCAGTTGGAGCCGGAGATACTAACAAATCTGAAATAAATACAGCAGGAGGTAACAAAGGAGGGGATAAGGGGGAAATGACAATCTTACCGGGAGCCGGTCCCGAAGGTGCAGGAATGACTTCATGTAGAAAATATGGATTAGCATTAGTAACTACCTGCACATTTCTATTCTTCTAAGTTTCAGCCTCTACTGTTCCAGTCTCCTCAACTATGGCCTCCACTGAACCAGTCGTCGTTGTTTCGGTATCAGCGTAATCACTTCCCATGTTAGGGATGATAATATCCATCTTCGCCACCTTCTTCACCCAGACCTTCTTTAAAAAGTGCAGAAATACTGGAGAAGGGAAATCCCGAGCGAAATGACCCACCTACCTGCATCCATAGCACCTGAAAGGAATCTTCCAGTAATCTACCCTCTGATTCCAAATGCTACAGAACATTTCAATTTTCAATTCCTCATACATCCCATCACGCAGGTCCAATTCTACCAGGATTCGGGCGCATCTACGATCCAATTTAGACTCCCAATTATCTTCTAAAGCAATAAAACGTCCCAATTTTCCCCCGATTGCTTCTAGGATCTGTTTTTTCCAGAAGATTAATGGTAAACCGGGAAGTATTACCCAAACTCATTGAACATTTCGTGGTTCCCTCCTAGCATCAAAATCCACTTGCCAATCTTTAAGGATCAATCATGATGGGCCCCAATTCCAATTCTAGTTTAAGAGACATTATTTGTCAAGTTTGGAGTGCACATGGAAGAGTATCCATCCCCTTGACAATATATGGAAGGAGGGTAGCTGTTCTAGCACAGGCTTCCAATTGAGCTCTATCCAGCTTCTTAGGGCCTATTAACTTACCTGTTTGTCACAGAGCCTGCCCACTAATGATGTAGAGAGATATTCAGGCACTTCTTCAATACCAATTTCTTTGCCCACCACAAGCAAGGCTGCCACCTTTTTTGATGATGCTCCTTTTCTTCTACGTCCATCTCTTGCATTTTAGGTTTTAAACGTACTGTTATCATTATTTTGGAGCATGGATGATGGTCCCGTGTTTATGGCCGACTGGTGCGAGGCTGATCCAAAGGTCACTTCAGCCGTCTTTCCCAAACTTCCCTTGAAGCCAATGTCATCTGGGAAGATTTCGCCATGTTCGGGGGAGAATTCGTAATTAACCTCATCGATTACCATTATGAAGGTGAGTGTGTGTAGGTACAGGAGGTGACATAGGTGCAACGAGGGTTAGGGAAAGGGGATAGGGAGAAGGAGGTAATAGGAGGACACAAGTCCGTGGGATAGGAGGACGCGTGTAACAGGAAGAGGATGACATAGAAAGAAAAAGATGAGTCACGTGAGGACTGGGAGAGGAGGACGTACCTTACGCCATGGTGGAGGAGAGACAGGAGAAAAGGAGCGGGGAAAAATTAAGAGGGAGTCATATATATATATATATATCGGAAAGAGATAGAGTATGTTGTGCATAATCAAACAACTTTTTATGGTGCTTAGATGACAATATATATGTGATTTGCTATAGCATGCATATTTTGGATAATAGTTCAATTGCTTTCTAGTCATGGTTAAGAAAATTGATGTTATATTTTTGGTTATTAGTTTCTTTTTTGTTCCTTTTCAGAAAAAACTATGAAAGTATTGTCCTTTTGGGCTGCGAATATGGGGAGACATGTATTCTATAGAATGTAAATTTATTCTCTATAGATGAAATAAAATTTACACTTTTTTTGAAGGAAAATAATAATTATAAATGAAAATAATAATAATAATAATAATAATAATAATAAGGATTGGTGAGTTAAAAGGGGGAGGGGGAGGAGAAGGAGTTATTGTTGTTGTTATAATAATAATAATAATAATAATAAGGATTATTATTATTATTATTATAAAAACAATACCATAAAAAATTTTAATGTCACATTGTGACATGAGAAGTTACGTAACACTGCAATGTGAAACATGGTTGACATGTTATATGACATTGTGATGTGAAACAAAGTCCACCAGTTATGTCACATTTCATCATATTATTTACAACAATAGTATGTGTTGACAATAATTTCATGTTAGAAATGAGTAAAAATAGGGTCAATATTAATATTCATGAAGTCACACAATCAACATGATATGTCATAATGTGATGTCATATTGTGATGCCACACAATTGATAGGTTATGTCACATTGTGATGTGGTATATTATGTCACATTGCGACATGATAGGTTATGTCGCATTACCATGTCACATTGTGATGTGGAACATAGTGCATAGGTTATGTAACATTACAGCGTATTATTTATAGGAATAGTATATATCTTCACAATAATTTCATATTAGGAATGAGTAAACACAGGGTTAATATTAATATCAAGTAATTTATTATTTAAACTATGTACGTGTATGATTAGTAGTATTGGGTATGCATTATGTTGTTTTCCGAGAGACATAAATGCTCATGATGTATTAGCATATTGATTTTGAGTTCTATGTGAGGTTAATAAATACATGAATGGTTACATCGCATTGAAACAATCAAAGGAGGACTTGTAAAAATGTCACAATATTCCATTAGTAGGAGTAGTATCTTCAACCATGGTGAAACATAGTCAACAAAAGTCAATCACATTATGAGAAGGAGATAGTATTTTTTTTAATTGAATTTTACTAAGAGGTTTTGTTGCATGGAAAATACATGTCTTTATTTTGTGAAGAAAAAGAAGATACTTGAATTGTTATAGGTACTTGGAAGAAAAAGTAAGTACAAGGAGGGTACTTCAATTATTTAAAGTACTTGTATGTTCGAATAGTAGTATCAGTTATGTGTTGCATAGGTTTTTGACATTAATAATAATATGTGCATGATGTATTATGATATTCATGAAGAGTTATTTCAACATAATAAGTACTTGAATGGTTATTTCACATTGCGACATTGGGAAGGAGACTTGAAAAAATGACGCATTCTAAAAGTTGGGTTGATTGTAATTTTATGTCCCATATGAAGACGAGATGTTAGTAATTTTGTGTCCCATATGAAGAGGAGATGTTAAGAATTTTATGTCACATTTCACAAGGTGATGCTATTGATTTCGGAAATGGTTTTTATGTATTAGTATATTCATGAGGGTTTATGTCAGGTTAAAAAGTACATTGATGCTAATATCACATTGCAACATTGAGAGGTGGACTTGAAAATTGAGACATTATCAGAGTTGGGTTGTTTGCAATTTTATGTGACATTATGTGAAGGAGATGTTAGTATTGTCTAATTCAATTTTACTAAAAGGTTGTGGAATGAAAATTAAATTTCTTTACATTGTGAAGAACAAGAAAGATACACAATTTGTTTTGTGTGAATAAGATAGAGCTTTCTATTATATTAAAGTAAAAGAAAAAGAGTTACATATAGTACAAAAAAGTGGTCTTGCAAGTGCTCTTCCTGAGGGAAAATAGAGCCACCTAAAGCTTGAGAAAGAGAATACATAAGATTTGACCATTTTAAAATACCTTGAGCTTAAAATTTCTGATAGAGAGCTAGGATTTACATAAAAAAAACTGATATGCTATGGTGAGTTTCAGACCATAATTTCTATGCTGAGTTTCAAACAAAAAGTGTAGGACCTTTGACCAAAATCATAGTACCATTGAAGGGAGATTTGTTGAAATTAACATTAACAAAAGTAGAAATAAACCAACCACATTTCAAGACTAAAAAGCATGAGGGTTGGGCATGGGTGAACAAAACAGAGACCAAAAATAGGGGGTTACTATGAGAAACACTTTACCACATCAAGGATTTAACCCAGAATGTCTAATACTCATCGATGATGATGAGATTTTGAAGATAAGTATCCAACTACTCCTTGACTTGACTAGCCTTCTCTTCAACAACTTTGGTGACTTCAAACCTATAGTGCCCCATGATTTTGGCAAGGAGGTCTTGCTTAGCTTCAATAATATTCATATGGGTTGTGATCTTTTCCATAGACTTCATTCTTTGTAGGATTTCGTCGAGTTGATTCTGATGTTCCTTGGATTTATCTTCCTTTTCCTCCATCGATTTAGAAATAATATTCTTCATGGACCAATAGAGGTCCAAGGTGCAATTGAATAGATTCATTCTTCCTCTAGAATGTTTAGGGTCAATTATACAGTCCGCAAAAGCTTCAAACTTCTTATTATCAACATGATCCTCCTTGGAGGCATGAATTGCTACCTCCATATTCTCTATGTCCTTTAGATCTTTCTCACTTATATTATCTTGAAAGAAAATGGTTGTATGGAAGGCCCTTTTGATATCCCATAACTTGTCCAAACCATAAGTTTCTAGGCCGGTAATGAAAATTCTTTTGGTTCGAAACTTAGTATTGGGATGAAAGGATCCTTCCCCTTTTTCAATAATCCTACATTCATCATCGTCAGAGAACTAGGGATCCTAGTGATTTTCCATAAAAAGCCCCCAAAAGAAAGATTTTCCATAAGAGCCCACGAAAAAAGAGAGAAGCTAAGAGAGTCAGGCTTGAGTAGAGAGAAAAGAATAAGAAGGATGAACTTTACTGCAAAGTAGGGAGGGAATCTAAGTAGGAGGGACTAAGGAAAAGGAATTATGAAGAGGATATTACACTCGCTAGCAGTCAGGGGTGGTGATATATCCAGAGCGTACAAGATTAAATGGGAAATAACTACCATGAGTGGTAAGTACGAGGTGGAGAGCCAAAAACGGGGAGATAATAAAGGTAACAAACGATGTGGAATTAAGGTAATGCGTTTAAATAATGGGAAAAGGAACAGGATGCGTGCCCTTGCTTGTCCTTTATCAAGAATCATGAGAGCTAGAGTGTTTACGTGTATCCTCCTAGTGGCTTCTCATGGTATTCCTAACGTCATAGGAGAGGTGGGAGTTGTCAATCATCTGAGTGAGAGAGCTAGCCATTTTTCCAAGAAGGGGTTAATTACAAGGATAATTTTAGGGGCGAAATTTAGCTCAGGGGCTATTTTTCCATGTTTTTTTCCAAAAAAAGATTTGCCAATTTGCATTTTTTGAAGCCCCATTTCACCCAATTTTGATGGGGTAAACTTTTTTCACTCTAAAAATTGCCAAATTATTATATAAAATATATAAAATCCTTATAAATTGAAATAATTTTAGAAAAATATCGCCAAATATTTTATAGTTGACGTTTTCAGAATTTGTAAGATTCGCCAAGGTTTATACACTTTTAAATAAGTAAGGGTCCTTAAAATTGTCCTTGGTTACTTGTCGATTACAATACTTTGAACATGGAGCATATGTCCACTATCGTAAAAATGAGGGGTGCGCCGTCAATCGGTCGAATGATTAAACATGGTGGGAGTCCCACGAGGATTCCGAAAATCTTTGTTGGTAATGATTGTACAATTTGTTCCCCACTTATGCTGATCAATAGACTCATATGCTAAATGTAGTTCTTCTACCCAGTTGTTTACCCCTATGTTGGAGAACATGTCAGCCATCTAGTTACCTTTTTTTGGTGATGTGGGAAGGGGTGGAAATGTTGAGCCTAGGTAGAAGCTCTGCTACATACTCCAGGCCATAGGTCATTCTCCAATTGTTGGTGATTTTTCAAACTTTCGACTCTTGAATTATTTTTCTAATTGCACTGATGAGGATTTGAGAAACTCCCTCAATTATCAGTTCGTTGATATTTTATCGAGTTCCAGATGAATTCCTGATAGTAGGGATTTCAATTCCACCACATTGTTGGTTTCGGTGCCTAGGAAGCTTACAAAGATACAGAGGATACCACCTTTGTAATTGCGCAAGACTCCGTTGTATCCCATTGTCTCAGGATTCCCTTTGTAAGCCCCATCAAAATTTAGTTTGAAGAAGTATTTAGGAGAAGAAGACCAGTACGAGTTGCTTTGAAGATACAGATTTTTGAGAACAGTCAAGTTCTGTTGAAATTTGATGACCACGTTCCAGTTATTCCAGATGGTATGTTCCTGCGGGGTGATTCCATGAAGATGGGTAACTCTTTTTGGCCAAATATGGCTATGAAAAACGGAAATTTTACCCTTATATTAAATTGAATCCCTCGAAACTCATATTTTCCATATGAATTTCGACATGCATTAAAAAACAAAATGTAGAGAATTATGTTGGCTTTTCAATGATATTCTTTTTAAAATATAGGAATGTCATTTATTGAGTCAAATTTTTATTTAATGAAATGTGTGTCCTTAAAAATTTGAAGAGCAATTAACAAGTGGCTTGTGTGTGTGCAAAATAATTTAATGTTAAATTAATAATTTTTAAAAATAAAATATGTGAACATGATCTAGACAGAATGCACTAGTGCGTACATATTTTTCTCGAAAAATTATATTTATTATTATTTTTTGAAACTAACCAGTGAGCATTTCAGTTGCATTTTGCACACATGTGCGTGTGTGCACCAAATATTTTGATTGTTTACATAATTTGGAAAACTAAAAATACCCATTTGAAAAGGACACAGTAATGTAGAGCTTGCATATTTTTTCAATTTTTTTTGGATGTGTATTTTGAATGTTGTTGATTTATCTTTGAGCTCATTCGAAGTTGTCGATAGGGTTTTTTAGTGTAATCTTTAGCATAAATTAAAAAAAAAATGACATATGAAGATAAAAATTCGTAAATTATATGTACATGGATAGAGAATTCATTGATGAATTCAATGGTATCAATTCCTTCCATTAATGTGCATTTAATGATATAGTTTAAGCTCCTGAAAGGAAGACAAATTTTATTTCTGCATAGAAAAGGGCTTTATGCCTGGTTTTAAGGCCCTCAATCGAGGTATTTGCTCGATTGAGGTTTTTAAAATACCTTGATCGAGTGCTAAATGAGACCTCAATCAAGGGTTTTAAATAGACCTCGATCGAGATGTTTTCAAGCCCTGAATCAAGGTTTTTTGCACAATAGTTCTCAACACAATCTCAACAAGTTTACAATTTATTTATGTGCCATGATTTCACCAAGGGTAATATTTCATACAACACAAGTAAAGGAAATATACAAAAAATGATCACTATGGAATTGAACAATCATTTCAACACATAAATTAATTGATGGTGATGGAAAATGGAGATAATGATCATCTGATTTTTAATCACAAACAAGGATTCCAGGATTGTGAAACTTATGCTAAATTAGAGAAATAATTAGATAACAAATGATAAAAATTATTTAACTTGTTGTCTAAAATCATTGCTCTAATTTAGCATAAGCTTCACATCCTGGAATATCCTCCATTGTGGTCTTCCCTTTGTCTTGATGAGTCCCAACCTCACCATTAATGACCATACTTCTCTGTGTCCCAACCTAATCTCGAGCTCTTCTATCAGCCACTCTTCCCGTTTCAAATGAGCCCAGGCCAGCCGTGGGCTCCATTTTTTCGTATTTAAGTCTCAACAGCTTGATCGAGGGTTTATTCCATCCCTTGATCGAGGTTTAATAATTCGATCAAGGTCTATTATAAAACCTCGATCAAGGTATTTTTAAACCCTCAATCGAGGTTGTTTTGGGCTCTCGATCGAGGGTTTAAAAATACATCGATCAAGGAATTTCTACATGTATTTTTGGCACCCCACTTTCCAAAAACCGTGAAGCACATTCATGGATTTACCCTGGGATGCACATTGTTTGTCTATATTGGAACACGGAGTTTGATTGAGGGTTTCTTGGACATTAGATTAAAGGGTGCTCCAGATGTGCTTGAAGTTTTGATTTTCACCCTTGAAGATTCGCTTGTTATGCTCTTTCCATACTGACCAAATGATGAAACTTGAGATAAGGTTCTATATTATATTGAGAATGTTGTTGAGGAAAGGTTTAGTTCTCCAATTATCTAGCGTGTTTCTAATGGAACTAGCATCTCTATCTAACTGTTTGAAGAGGCTAGCTGCTTTGTCCCAAAATTAGGATGTGAAGGGGAAGTTGTTGAGTAGGTGGTTTAGGTCTTCTTGGTGTGTTTTATAGAGGTAGAATTTGGAAGGGACAATGAAGACTCTACGTAATATTTTGTCCCATGTAAGTATCTTATTGTTTATGACTAACCATAAGAACATAGAAATTTCGGGCCATAAATTGCATTTCTGTATTTTATTCCAAATGGAGTCTTCATGCCGGTTTCTAGTTTCTGACCCTATGTTGTAAGCTTCTCTTATAGTGTATGTGCCTGCTATGTTTTATCCCATATCAATTAGTCTTTGCCTATATTTTTATCTTATTTTCCTACTCTGAAACTCATTCTAGAGAGAGTCTCTATCTGTAATGTCCACATCCAAATAAATCACTAGAAGGAAAAATTCCACCAATCTACTAGTTTCCTAGGTTGGGGTGGAAACATTAGATTTGGAATAAGGGAACTATAAAACCCCACATGGAAATTAGCTTGATAAAAATATATTAAAAGGTGGATAAATAAATATTTAAGATAGGAAAATAAGGTGGCACTTGCTCATGAGAGCACAATGGTGGTGTGGGACCCACACAAGCAAGATTCTCCTTGCCACATGGCAACCTACTCTCACCCATTCGAATCCAAGGTGGAGTCTAATGTTCTTGGGGGATTTGGAAGTGAATAATACTTGGCATGACTCAATGAGGGTCGAATTTGAGAGAAAGACTAGCTCCCATGGAAGAGGAAGAGGCATCTTGGAGGTATTGTGACTCTTGGGCTAGATTCCCTAGCTTTTATGACAACAATGATGAAGATGCTATGACACTTATGACAAGGATCATACCTGATGGCTGACATCTGACCTATATGACATGTGAGTAATAAAAATAGCCTCCAAGAAGGTGCACAAGGGAGTTAGGGCAGCCAAATATTCCTCCATTCAAATTGATGGAAGAGGGAGGCTAGGAATTGTTGGACAAGTGGCACACTTTGGAATCACTCCCCAATTCGAGTTGGCATGAATATCATGGAGGGAATTCGAACCATGGAGGGCTTGGGAAGATAATAAAAGACAAGAACCAAGAAGGAGAGTATCTTTTGATCATTTCTCATTTTGCAAATTGGAGAGCATAGCTTGTCCATACTAGTGGAATGTTTACTCGACTTGCCTTAGTACCAATTTTGAGGGTGAAAGATTCCCATCCTAATTGAAATTTTGAGAGTCCATTCATGTTGGTCACCCTATATGCAAATTAATTACAACTAACACAGATGATTCTCAATATGAATTGTCAACCCAGGGAAGTCTTTTATTTCAATGGAAATAAGCACAATCTATGCATAAACATTTCAAGTAGGTGATTAAGTAAATGGAGATCAATGTTCCTACCTATCTGCTCAGCCAAACTCTTCTCATAACTAAAACTAATCTGACTTATCCATCTAAGAATTCAAAGTACAATTACCTTCCTACAAATATCAATCCAGCAGTTATTGATCTAGGGATAAAATAAACTAGACTTACTTTTGCAAGAAGTTAAATCCTATAATTATCAAACTACAGTATTCAATCCCTACTGATCTAACTCATCTAACAGCTATTGTAACTCAATCACAATCTGTCTAATCTAATGAATTAAGGAAAGATAAAACAACAACCAGAACTAGAAGTAAGCCTGAACTCTAATTTGATTAATATTGGAAATCCTAGAAAGAATAAATGACTGAAAGGAATTAGAGCTTAGCTTGGTTGTAATAGTTGATCTATAACACTATGCACCAAATAAACTAAGCTACACAGTCGACTGTCACACCACATAGTTGCAACTATTCAGGATGCAATCATAAACTAATAGAAAGGAATGCAAGTATAAATCCACTGTTGCAGCTTGCAGTAACACATCTAATGCAATTCCACACCACACAACATAAAAGAAATTAACTACCTACTTAACTCGCCTATCTCTATGAGAAGGCGAGCCCTAGCCTTTTAACAGAGATGTTGTAGACTAACACAAATTAAAACTCAGATATAAGAAACTCTGCTCCTTGTATTAAGAATGATGGAATTGTAGTCGCAGCTCTCTGTCTCAGCTTATACAAGTATAAATTCTCCAACCCCAGGCTTAGAACGCCTCTTTACATTTATACCATATGACATGAAATCATTACACCAAAATATCAGGAATCCATGAAGATCTACGATCTTCCGATTTACAATGGAACTGTTATAGCCATAAGTGATCTTGAATGAAATTGTTACATTCAGGCTTAAGCTGTTGTACGCTGTCACAGCCCAGAACAAATTTGAGATGAGTGGACTGGCCGGTACTCGGATGCCTTGTTGTGACTCAGTCATAGCTGGCCATGTGGAGGAATGCTCAAATTTTTGCAGCGAATTGTGGAACCGAACTCAAGAAGGGACAGCTGGTGCCTTATATGCCTCTTCTCCAAGGTCAGCGAACTGCTACACCTGCGGTCTTGTAAAGGCTTCTGGGCCATCTTTATTGAACCAGACAATATTAGCACAACCTTAAAAGATAGAGTACAAAACCATAAAAAAATCAAGCATTAATTGAATAAAACAATAATAAAGTATACCTGTATCAATCCATGCTTTGCTTGGGAAAATATCTGCTTAGATCAAGGAATAGTAAGGCAAAACAGGGAAAAAGGTGTAGATAGGTGTAGGAAAAAAGAGGATATTTTGGGGACCAACAATTCATACCTTTTATTTGGAGCTACAATGGAGTAATTTGTTTCAGGTTGAAGCTATAGGGCTGCTCGTGATCTTTTCTTCTTCAACTTGCTCCCACATGTCTCTCACATTTCTCTTCATATTTTGGCTCCTAGAGGAAGGGAGCACATGGTGAGATGATGATCTCTTTGGGGAAGTAAAATGGGGATTATTTATTTGTAATATGATTTATTCACTCTGTATGTGATGCTCATAAGAACCTCAGGTCTAAAATCCTAGTGAAATTATGTAAAAATGCCAAACTATGTATGAATGGTGCCATTTTCCCCTATATCTTGTTGTGAGAGCTTGAAGTTGTTTGGTTTCGATTTGTTTCAGTTAATATATGTTATTTTATTGATGTATGGAGAGCCATTAATGTACTAAAGAATTTTCATACACATTACACAAGTCCTTGGAACACTAATCTTGAAATTCATAGCAAGTTGTGGAGTTTTTCTATCATTCCCCCCTATGTGAAGACATGTCTACAAATATATGATTTATGAGAGTTGAAGAAACCTTTAGGAACTGATTAATGATGAATTTGGGTTCCCATTGAATTCATATAACTAATACATGTCTCTATTTTGAAATTTGGGAGGGTCGTACTGCATTTGGGAAGCCATTAGTGACCTCTACCCTTGGGGGTTTGAACCTCAAAATTACTAGTAAAATTTCCCACTTTCTCCTTAAGTTAAATGAATGTTGCAGAAGTATTTTTAGAGTATTCAAGCACCCATCAGATTCATTTTTATGTCTTAATACCTTTCAAACACCTTCATATCCAATTTGAGATCTTTAGGAGCTATTTGGAAGCATTTGAGTCATCACTAGTCTAAGGGTTGAATTGGCCAAAAATTGCAATTTTTCCCAATTTTTCCAATTTTATAAAAAGGGAAACTAAAAGTGTTATCACTACATGGTCCTTGCACCTGGTTTGGGTGACCATTTATGAGTTCAAGAGGTCATCCCCCACCCTTAGAGACAAAAACTGAAAGTACCTTTGGTGAAGAGGAAGAAGAAGGAGAAGAGGTGCACTCTATTGAGACTATGGCTAAGGATGAGAAAGGAACTTCTGATATGGAGGAGAAAGAGGATTTTAGGAAGTTCATGAAACCATTTTTTGAATACATGACAAGGAAGAAAATGCAAGGATTCGAATTGATGGCTAGTCAAATTGGTATCAAATTGGAAATAGGAGGCAACAATAGTTCCTCTAGTGAGGAAAAGAAGGCAGTTGGTGGAAGCATTTTCTCAAGAACAAGGCCTCATAAATGCCCAAAGGAATTTCAGAGCTCAATAAGAGCCACCACACCCAAGTTTCTTGAAACTAAAGAGGACCTTCACACCCCAATTGGAATGCAAGAATTCCTAGCATAATGGCAGCAGTTGAGTGAAGATTGTAGGATGACATTACTGTTTGATCAATTCTTTATTGTCTCAAACAAGCTTAAGATGAGGGGAGGCAATAAAAATCATTTCCAAAGAAAAGAATTGAATTATGACATATATTTAAAATTCCCCTTCCTACCTTTGATGGCTCATCTCAAAGTTCTACAAATACTTGGATACAAAAGTTAGATGTATATTTTTAGTTGAATCCAATGGTTGAAGAAGATGCTCTAAAAATGGATATTTTGCATCTTGAAGAAGAATCCAATGATTGGTGGTTCAATGGGATTAAAACCTTGGGACATGATCAGGTTACAATATATAAAGAATTTTTTAACATGTTATTGGAAAGATTCGAGCAAAAAGACCCTTAAATGCCTTTCAAGGAAATAAAACGGTTGAAGAAAGTTGGAGCACTGGATGAGTACATGTTGGAATTTAAAAACATATCAGTTAAGGTGGCTTATATATATATGGTTAGATTATTATTTCTCTTTACTGGATGTTTGGATGAACCTTTGAAGGGTTTAGTTAAATCCCACAAACCTACTTCATTGAAAGATGCCATGAACTTGGCAAGAGATCTGCAAAATGTGCTACCAAAGACAAGGTATCCCCCTAAGCCCAACTTTCCTTCCAAGTTCATATTTGACAAGAAGCCATGGAAAAAAGATGCATTTGGAAAGGAAACGAAAGAAGGACCAAGCAAGGAATAACTCAGAAGAAAGAGACTCTGTTACACATGCTTCTAACCATATATACCAGGGCATAAATGTGCTAAGGGGAAAGCACAATGCATTGAAATATTTTATGATGATGATGAAGGTGAAGGGGAAATGGAGGAAGAAGAACATATTTAATCCCAAAAAGAGGGATATGACATAGCAGAATAAGATCATCCATCACCTGAAAAAGGGATAATGGTAGTTCTTTTAGGAGTGCGTCATTTTCACACCATTCGATGCAAGGGAGTGGTACAAGGGAAAAGGGTTTCAGTATTGGTAGATGGAGGAGAAACTCATAACTTCATTGATGAATCCATGGTGGAGAGGATAAAGTTACCTACTGAACCATTCGATGGGTTCACAGTCATCATCCTAGGTCACAATACTATGGAGTGCAAAACATGGATTCCAAAGCTACAACTCACCATAGGTAATTACACATTTTTTTGATAGATTTTATGTGGTGGATGTTGCTGATACTAATGTGGTATTGGGAGTGAAATTGTTGTAATCTATAGTGGAACATACAATGAACTACCAAATACCTAAAATGAAATTCAAATATTTAGAAGAAAAACAAAGGGTAGTGAGAGGAAGGCATACCTATCCGAATAACGTGGTGTCTTCAGACAGTATGAGGTCCATATTGAGGCATGGGGATATTGAATGGGCTGCTAAAGGTTTCATCACTTCGCCTAAACCAAACATAAAGATTTCAGAACATCCAAGGGAGATAAGGCAGCTACTACACAAATATGAAAAGGTTTTTGGAGACCTTCCTCCTAGAAGGGCACCTAATAGAGGAGTTGAGCACACCATTGTTTTGGAGGTGGGTAATTCACCTATACAAATACCACCATGTAGACACCCAAAAAGGTTCAAAGATGAGATTGAGAAGGATATTCAAGATCTCTTGGAATTGAGACTCATTAGACCAAGCTCTAGTCCCTATGCTTCTTCAGTTGTTTTGGTGAATAAAAAAGATGGGACCTTGAGGATGTGCATTGATTTTAGAGCTCTAAAAAAGAAGACAATTAAGAATAGATATCCCATTCCTAGAATCGATGAGCTATTTGGATCAAATTTATTCTCCAAAATTGATATTAGATCTGGTTACCATCAAATTCAGATGAAGGAGGAGGATGTGCAGAAAACTGCTTTCAGATGTCACTATGGCCATTTTGAATTTCTTGTCATGCCTTTTGGTTTGACCAATGATCTAGAGCCACCTTCCAATCATGCATGAAAAAAATATTTTTCAAGAAGCTCTGTAAGTTTGTTTTGGTTTTCTTTGATGATATTTTGATTTACAGGAAGACATGGGAGGAACATTTGCACCATTTAGAAGTTGTATTGAAAATCTTGCATGAACAATCTTTGTTTGCTAAGTTTTCCAAGTGTGAATTTGGGTTGAAAGAATTTTTGTATCTTGGGAACATCATTGGGAAAGATATATTAAAAGTACACTTGGAAAAATAAGGGATATTCTTAAATGGCCATCACCCAAAAACATCGTAGAATTGAGAGGCTTCATTGGAATATGCATTTACTATAAGAAGTTTGTGAATGGGTTCTCCAAACGGATTCAAGAAATATTGGTATAAAGCCTGTTTAAAGGGATCAAATCATAGTTACTAAGTTTGACTTCGAATTCTAACAAAATTCTACAATATACATCATAAAAATATAAAAACACCTTTTGATCATAAAATCTCAAATTGGGTGTCTGAGTCTAATCATATGCATCTCTGAATTTGGGCTTGATGTGCATATTAATATAATTAGATCTCGTTTAAACCATATAATTAAAAAGGAATGGCTACCAGCTCAAATTATCATTCAAGCAATACCTTCATATCCCCTTTGAAGTATGGCAGACTTCAATCTTCTCCAAGTTTCGATCAACAGGCATACAATCAACACGAGAAGCAATCCTCCAACAACACCTGAAATTAGTGGTATTTTCTTTGATGTCTTGTTCACCTTCGAAGTAGCTATCATACTAGTAGCGGGTGTCATTAGGAGAGCTAGTGTCCCAAGCAAATAAGAGTTTTGATAATGTAACGAGCAGAGCTCCAATGAAATTCTACCGCCAGCGGCATTTCCACAACTTTCAGTAATGGTAGTCCTTGCATTCAGTGCACATTGGTGGCATAGGGTGGCTATCGAACAATATAGTGAGCCATACATTGTGTTGGGACTTTGGCCATATTCAGAAGTGTAGTACACAGAAGTATTCAACCGATAATTTGGCACCGTTTGTTGAAGAAGATCCTTTAAAACTGTATAAAGATTTCTCTCAATGTAATTTCCTATTCTAAAGTAAGTGGAATCATAAATAAGAAATATTGGCATGATGCTAAAATTCGGTGTGTTAGGCGCTTTTGCGGGGGGTAACAGCACCGGTAGAGAAACATAAAAATCATATGTTGTTTCGTAATGGACTATGCAGCTTCCCATCAAACGCCAAGCTCCTTGCCTTACACCATAAACTATCAAAATTTGATTGATGGTATATGACAGACATGCTGAGCAGTTGTCTGTAGCCATATCTCCCGTGCACTGGACCATACCGTAAATATTTCAAAACAAGGAATCTCTAGTTGTTCCCGAAGCATATAATTTAGATCCAGATGTTGTTTCTCTAACTGACAAAATGTATAAGATGTTCTCAAGAGCCGCAGTAAATTGGCTAGGGCTAGGGGCAGTCTGCAGACTGTAAATATAATTTCCATCTGCAGTATCCACTTGTCCGAAGAAACTATTCAAGGGAAAAGGAACACCATGCAGTAAATAGTGTTTATCTGTGCAGTGGCTCAATATCTTCTTTTTCTTTAGATTTGGACTTCGCACCCTCTAGCAGGAATCCCAAATTTGTCTTTGCGGAACCCTTCCTTCACTAAGAATTAACTTCGCAGTTTTAACTGCACAACAATTAACTTTTTACTTCGCAGCAAGTAACTTCACAGTGATGCAAAGTTATCTTTGCCACAATTCTTCACTTCACTAACTTCACCAAAACTTCGCGGCATGCTTAACTAAACTTTATCATAAAATATATTTCTTTAACTAAAATCATCTAACGTGAAGTTACTCCTTGTTAAATTTAGAACATTCACTGCGGTGAACTATTTGGAAATCTTGATTCCTTTTACTAGGTAAATGTAAACAACATTCACTCAAGTAAAACTGGAGATGATGTGCGACTTGAAAAATACAACATTCTTGAGAATGAAACGTAAAACATAAACTTATATATTTACCAAGTTAAACTGTGCAGCTCCTCAATTCATGGAAGTGAGTTTCACTGCGGACTTTTACATTCACAGAGCTTGGGCTCTTGATATAATTCATGGGAGATTCTTCTCCTTTCTTCTTCTTACACATCTCTTCATTGAGTTTTAACTAAGAGCATCTATTTATAGAGTTTTCTATTCAACCGACTTAGAAATGCTTCTCATGGAAGCTACAGGATTGCATTAAATACTGTAATAAATTCTATTCTAAGTTTTCATGACTTGCGAACTATTGACGCGGTTTCATTTAATGAAAACATAATGTGTGCGAGATTGGATGAGAACTGGCTGATAGACTGATGCTACGGACATCGCACTGACACAAACAGTCTGACAGGGTTGACTGACGGGGTTTCTAACAGAGTTGGCACAGTAACTATGCGACCAGCTCATTTAATTAGATATTTCCAACACACCCCCTTAATTATGAGCGGATGGGGATATTTTAAACAGAAGTAAAATATTACAAAATGTTTCAGAGCTATAACATGCTTTGTTCATGATCAAGTTCACTGCGCGGAACTTGTCATTCCCAAACAACTTCGCAGATACTGAAATGGGTCTTTTTCCAATGGTTTGGTAAAGATGTCTGCTACCTGATCTTCAGACCTGCAAAATTCTAAATAGATTTCTTTGTTGTTTATCAACTCTATGATGAAGTGATACCTTGTGTCGATGTGCTTGGTTCTTTTGCGGTAGACATGATTCTTTGATAGTGCGATAGCTAAATTGTTGTCGTAGTAAATGACTGTGGGTTCTTGCTGATGCTGCGATAGATCACTTAACATCCTGCACATCCAAACGGTTTGACATGCAGTGCTTGTAGCTGCAACATACTTTGCTTCTGCTGATGAAAGAGTTACTATGGGCTGTTTCTTTGATGCCCATGATACAACACCTGTTCCTACATGAAATGTATTCCCAGATGTGCTTTTTCTGTCATCTATGCTGCCTCCATTGTCACTGTCAGTGTATCCAATGAGTTTGAAATTTTATGAGGTGGAATACAGAATACGAAAGTCTCTTGTTCCACTTACATACCTCAGAATTCTTTTACCTACTTGCCAATGCGATTCTTTTGGTGATTCCATGAATCTTGAAATTAAGCTGACTCCATACATGATGTCTGGCCTTGTCACTGTAAGATACATAAGGCTTCCAACAAGCCTTTTAAACAGCGTAGGATCTACATTGGATCCATCACCATCCTTGCTTAATTTCAAACCTGTTATCACTGGTGTTGGAGCTGTTTTGCTATTTAACATCTTAAACCTGTTCAATACATCACTTGCATACTTTGACTGAGATATAAATATCCCATTTTCAGACTGTTGAACTTCAATGCCCAAAAAGTACTTCATAAGCCCCAAATTTGTCATTTCAAATTCACTTTCCATGACTGTTCTAAATTCTTCTATGCCAAAATCACCAGTAAATATTAAATCATCTACATATAGGCAAACAATCAGCTTATTACCTTGCTGGTTGATTTTTGTGTACAACGTTGGCTCAAATTCACTTCTGTGAAATCCATTCTGGATGAGGTATGAGTCAATGCGACTGTACCAAGCTCGAGGAGTTTGCTTCAGACCATACAGTGCCTTCTTCAGTCTGTATACTCTGTGTCCTTGTCCTAGAACTTCATAGCCATGTGGTTGCTCCACATATACTTCTTCTTCTAAATATCCATTTAGAAATGCGAACTTAACATCCATTTGATAGATAGGCCATTTCTTTTGTGCTGCAATGGCCAAAACTGTTATGATAGTGTCCATGCGAGTTACAGGTGCAAAAGTTTCATTGAAATCTATGCCAGGTTGCTGAGTGAACTCTCTTGCTACCAATCTCACCTTGTGCTTCTGCACATTTCCTTTAGCATCTTGCTTGGTCTTATAAATCCATTTTACGCTTATCACATCCTTGTCTTTAGGAACATCAACTAGTTCCCATGTCTGATTCTTCTCAATACATTCTATTTCTTCATTCATGGCTTGTGCCCAAACTTCATCTTCAACTGCTTCTTCATATGTTAGCATATCATTAAGTTGAGAAAATAATTCAAAACAAGAGAATGAATTAGGTGTACCAACCTCATATATCTCACGTAGACTTCTTTTCCTTGGTGGAGTTGCTGGTGTTGAACTGCGCGAACTGCTTGATGGAGTTTGTTGCGCACTTGGTGTGCTTATCGGGGTTGCTGCGAATTGTGTCTGAGTTGCTTGTGCTGAACCATGCTGCGCAGTCCTTGGAGTAGGCAGTGCTGCGAAGTTCTGATTCACCTGTGGAGTCTCAACCACATCTTCTGTGATGTCATCATTTTCAACATGTGACACGATTTTCACATTCTTCTCAACAGTTCCATCCCATGCTTCATTTTCCACAAATTGAACATCGCGACTGATAATAACTTTTCTTGCGACAGGATTATACAACTTGTATGCTTTTGTGTCTTCAGAATATTCAATGAAGATGCATTTCCGTCCTTTATTGTCTAATTTTCTTCTCAGCTCATCTGGAACATGTGCATATGCTACACAACCAAAAACTTTTAAATTTGAAACACTATGTTTCATACCTATCCATGCTTCCTGCGGAACCTTGTTCTTCACGCTCTTCGTTGGACATCGATTCATGATGTATACTGTAGTTTCCACTGCTTCAGCCCAGTATTCATTTGACAGATGCGCGGCCGCCAACAGACTGCACACCATCTCCATGATGGTTCTGTTCTTTCTCTCTGCGATACCATTCTGCTGCAGTGTATACCGCGCAGTGAATTGCTTCTATATGCCATGACTCTTGCAAAAATTTAGGAAATCATTTGAGACATATTCACCACCTCTGTCTGTTCTTAATATCTTGATGTTGTAACCACTCTGCTTCTCCACAAGTGCCTTGAACTGCTGAAAACAGTCAAATGCATCAAATTTATGCTTTAGAAAATAGAACCAGGTTTTTCTTGTGAAATCATCAATGAATGTAAGAAGATATGTGCATCCTCCCATGGATGGTGTTTGCATCGGTCCACAGATATCGGAGTGCACAATTTCGAGTGGTGCACGAGCTCTGTATGACTTTTCGACTGGAAAAGTCTCTCTATGCTGCTTTCCAAAGATACAGCCTTCACAAATTCTCTCTGGCTTTTCAATTAGTGGCAATCCTTTCACCATATCCTTCATGTGCAGTAGCTTTAGCCCACCAAAATTCAGATGTCCAAATCTAAAATGCCATAACCAGGATTCATCCTTCATTTCTGTTTGAAATGTAGCTTGCATTGCGCTTCTTTTTTCTTCCTCGTTGCTGTGAACTTCTGCTCCTTTGCTTTTTGTTTTGAACACAGCTTCAAAATTTTCTTTCAGAATTTCATGAACAACATGAGTATTTTTACCTTTGATGATTGGTGTTATCCTCAAAGGAAACAAGCAATTGCTTGTCATCTGCACTTCGGCTATTAACTGATTGCTTGGGTATACATCTTTGATCACACAACGCTTCCCTATCATATGAACTCTGTAACCTTTTTCTATCATTTGTCCAATGCTCATCAGATTATGCTTCAAACCTTGAACATAATACACATCAGGCATAAATTTATGCTCCCCCTGTTTTGTTAGAATATTAATAGTACCCTTACCCAAAATAGTAACTTGGATATTGTTTCCAAGTGTGACATCAGTTTGAACTGATTTATGTAGGCTGAAAAATAAACTTAAATTACCAGTCATATGATTGCTATAGCCTGAGTCTAAATACCATATGTCATTTGGACTTTCTTGGATAGCATTGCATTCCAGCGATGATGCGCATGCCAAGAAGAGTGAACTTTTCGCAGTGTTGTTGCTGATTGACTGAGTTTCACCTTGCTTTCCTTGGTCATACTGTTTCTTCCTGCATTCATATGCGAAGTGTCCATACCTCTTACAGTAATGACATTGAATCTTTGATTTCTCATACCTTTCTCCACTTGGTTGATTGGGGTTATGATCCTGGCCTCTTCCTGCGACATGTGCAGGACTGCTGCTGTGACCTCCTCTGAACGAAATTCATTCTTTGCCTCTATGTAATGTCCCTTGTTCTAAATTTTATTAAAATGGCAATTTTTCACTTTTTTCCCTAGTTAGACCTTTGACTAGTTTTGATCTCTAAGTCCCAAATTTGCCCCAAATGATCCCAAATCTCATGAGAAGGTATATGAATGATATTGGAACATAAATATGTGTTTCAAGGATGCCTTTGGACCTTTAAAATACTTCTGCAAATCCTCTTTCAATTCTGGTCAATGTAGGTAACTTTACTAGTGATTTCCTTTTGACTAGTATTGGTCTCTAGGTTCCAAATTGACTCCAAATGCCTTCAAATATTCAAGAAAGGTGTATGAATGATATTAGTACTTGAATATGATTTTCAGGAATGACATATGGCCACCAAAAGACCTCTGCAAGCTCTCTTAATATTCTGGACCAAGTATGCAATTTTACTAGTAATTTGGGGTTCAAATCCCCCTGGTGTAAGTACTAAAAATGGCTTCTCAAATGCCTCCAAACCCACTCAAATTTCTGAACAGAGGTAGGGAATGTATTAAGGATGTTATTAAGGTATCATGTGCACCATTAATTGATTATTATATCTGTTCCGACCCTCTCCCATTCAACTGCAAAAATCACCAATTCGACCCTTGGGGAAATGGCACTATTTCTTCTCCCAATGCAATTAAACTAAGTAGAAATACTTCAAATGCTCAAGTACAATACATGAAACTTGTAAAATACATCCATGGCAGTACATTAATCACAAATTCATAAGAGAATCATCCATTCATTCTAAATCATTAGCATTACATTGATTCACAACAAGATAGTGGGGAAATGGCACTGTCCTTTCATTAAAATTGAGATTTATACATTTCAACTTGGAATTTTGACCTGAAACTTTCTGGAGATGAAGAAAAGAATATTTAATTCATATTACAAAATAAATGGTGCATTAAAAGCTCCCCCAAAGAGTACAATATCTCACCAAAAATGCCCTTCCTTAAGGATCAAGAATATGCCATCAAAACTGGAAATGGTTGAAGGAGTGAGATGCAATAGAAGAAACGATGAGCTGCCTTGTAGCTTACACCTGCAAATAAATACTCCATTAAAGATCCAAATGAAAGGTCTGAATGGCCTTTCCAATTGCCAACTTGGATGGGAATCTTTCACCCTCGAAATTGGCTAAGGAAAACAACTAGTCATCCACTAGCTCTCCCTCTTCAAAAATGCAATTGCAAATTATACAAATGATCAAAATATGGTTTCATTCTTTTTTATTGACATTTATAAAGTTCTAATGTCCTCCATGGGTCAAATTCCTTCCAAGAGACTCATGCCAACTCAAGTTGGAAAGAGATTCCAAAGAACGCCACTTGTACAACAATTCCAAGTCTTCCACTTCCACCAAATCACATGTGGAAGCATCTTAGCTTCCCTAACACCCTTGAGCGCCCTCTTGGAGTCTATTTTTATCCCTAACATGTCATATATGTCATATTTCAGCTTTCAGGTCTGATTTGTGTCATAGGTGTCATAGCATCTTCATCATTGTTGTCATAGAGCCAGGGAATCTAGCCCAAGTGTCTCACTAGTTCCAAATTGCCTCTTCCTCTTCCATGGGAGTTACTCTTCCTCTATATTTCGACCTTGGATGATTCATGCCATGAATAATACCTTTTGGAATCCCCTAAGTATGTTACCATTCACCTTGAATTCAAATTGGTGAGAGAATGATGCCAAGTGTAGTGGGAAAATCTAGCCATATGTGGGTCCCACTTCCTCCATGTGTCTTCATGATCAAATGCCACTTTGATTTTCACTTGTATATATTTATTTATCTCCTTTATTAAATATTTAAGCAACTCTAATGTTCAAACATCATTTATTATCCCCATTATTCCAAATCCCAAAGCTTCCACCCCAAACCTAGGAAACTAGTAATTTTTCTCCTTGGCAATTATTTGACCTTTAACATCAATTTTACAAACTCTAATGAATATGGCCAATGTGATTAGGCCATTGTGACCCAATTCCAAATTTGGGACATGACAAATCCTCCCTTCCCAATATTGCTTGTCCTTTAAGCAATTTTAAACATGAGTGTTGAAGAACCTGTTTTCTCTATAATTCTTTGAAGTTGCCATTGAATTGCCCAACGTTGAGTCTTTGAGTTTACATGAAGATTTTAGAGAGAAACCACCATGCTTACTACTGCACTACTCTGATAAAAATCACTTTATTAAGTGGGAAATCCATCTCCCATACTGCTTGTTTCCCCAAAAAATTTGAAACCATTGATATAAAAATTATTCCAGGGTCCCATTGCTTGTATTGCACCCTAACAATTAAGAGTGCTCTCCAACCCACACCATTAGATAAGAGGATTCCTGGATCCCATTTTCTTGTATGCATCCTTCCAAACATCATGAGCACTAAATATATATCATCAGAGTACATAACAACATAATGAAAATGTACATCAACGATATGCTTCATCAAAGAGTCATGAAAGTGCTTATACCTCCAAGCAAGTAAACCACCATTTTCCAAGTGCATACAAGCTTCAAGTGACCAATCAAATCTACTCCAATGACATAGGTGAGGATCCCATGTCTTATAATGCTGCTCCAAAAGGATGTGATATGCATCAAAATATTCATCCATGCATTCTTTCATCCAAGAAGTGAATGAAGAATATCCACTAAAATCTGAAACAAATAATGAGCAGAAAAAACAAGGAGACTTCAAATGACTCAAAGAAGTCTCACCCATACATCCCTGAATGTGAGAATCATAAAGATATAACAAAGTATGTGGCTACCAACAAAAATGTTCTCCAATCATAAATCTATTCACCCAAGTGTTGGATGAAGTTTCTCCAACATCCAATGAATCAAGTGTTGAGCAAGAAAAACAATGAGTCTTCAAGTGACTCAAATGCATATCATAGGTGCATCCATGTAGATATGCATCATCATAAAGTAACAAAAGATGCTACTGCAAATGTGAATAAGAATTTGTTCCAACCATATCATCATAAAAAGTAAATCTAGGAGTTCCATACTCCTCATGTGGCACCATCAAAAAGAACTCTTTCACCCATTCTTCATTGAGACTAATGCTGCAAAACATGGAATTGTAGGATGTAGGAGAATGAACTAACTCACCCAAATGATCAAAAAGTGCAGAAGTTTCATCATGGGAAAGATCCATATGGGTAGTATCCTACATCTCCTTCAAAAGTGTGAAACCTTTGTCATAGATTGGTTCCAATGTAGAGGAATCATGCTCTTCTTTAAAAAATGCATAACCTTCATCAAGAGACAATTCAAGTTCCTCTTCCACCACATCAAGTGTTTGGATCTCTTCAAGTTCATCTTCAAACACATTAAGCACATTCAAATTCCCACATTTCTCATGATCCACCATGTCATGAGAATCCTCCAAACAATCTACCATTTGACAATATGAAACATAGGAGGAAGAACAAGTATCTTGCAACTTTTCAAGAAGTTGCTCATTTTGAATTGTGAGCTTATGAATATCCTCATTATTCTTCAAGTATGCATCATGTAACAATTCATTAAGCTCAAACAAATGGTTTTTATCAAAAAGCAAAGACATGAAATTACCTTTGATGTGGCACATTGCTCTTTGAATCTTCTCCATGTCTTCAATGAAGGATGTTTCCTCCAATGAAGTAGCTCTCTAACAAGAATTTGACACTAATGCTTGAGTGTCATGGAGAATGCTAAGGGACCCTTGGATCTTCTTTTCATTCATCTTTAAGGACCCTTCAAGAAAATGAGGCTCTTGCAAATGAACCTCCTCATCTTCTTCATTTTTGCATGGACCAACTTCATGAAGCTCAAGTGGTGATGGGGAAGTTGATCTTGGTTCTTCTTCAAATGCTACAAGGTCTTCATTATCATGCTTAGTGGAACTTGGGCTTGCAGCAACACTTTCAAAAGTGATCTCTATGTCACCAACATAGAGGTGTGGGCACCCATGAGTAGGTACTCCTTCATAGTTTAAGCATCCATCAGTAGATGCTCTTTGGTTCATGTCTAAGCTAGAAGGTGTCTCAAAATGATCTTCCATATTTTCAATAGAATCTTCTTCATGCTCTTTTGATGTCTCTTCCTTTTTCTCCTTCAAGCAAGCTGATACATTTTGCCCCTTGTTTTCCTTATGATCAATATCTTTGGAATCTCTTTTTGAAAAATTCTCAAAAGCTCTCCTCAAGTGGGACATAATTTCATGCACACATATATGATACTCACTCCAAGGTTCTTTACAAGAAGGGCATAAACCTTTCTTTACTAGCTCCACATCTTCATTTTTGGGCCTATTTTCAAAAACATGTTCAACATAGTACTCAAAAGACATGGCATTTTGTGTATTTTTGCTCCAAGCAATATATTCTTGATATTTTTTATATTGTTGGGACAAGGTTTTATATGTTTCTCTCCATCTTTGGAACTCACTCATAGAATTATCCTTGGTTGGTGTGACACACTCATATTCATCAGATTTAAAGTCATAAGAATAATCTTCATTTCTCTTGAAATTGTAAGAAGTGTTGCATGATGGCACCTCTTCCTCGTACCATTCACATTCTGCTTCATACTGCTCATAAGCATCTGCATATTCCTCATAAGAATTGTACTCATAGGATTCATCATAATAGCAAGAAATGGATGCCAATTATTCTTGAATGTATGTACCTAACCCACAGGTGCAAGGACCATGCTATGATACCACTGTAATGTCCCTTGTTAATAATTTTATTAAAATGGCAATTTTTCACTTTTTTCCGTAGTTAGACCTTTGACTAGTTTTGATCTTTAGGTCCCAAATTTGCCCCAAATGATCCTAAATCTTATGAGAAGGTATATGAATGATATTAGAACATAAATATGTGTTTCAAGGATTCCTTTGGACCTTTAAAGTACTTCTGCAAATCCTCTTTCAATTCTAGTCAATGTAGGTAACTTTACTAGTGATTTCCTTTTGACTAGTATTGGTCTTTAGGTCCCAAATTGACTCCAAATGCCTTCAAATATTCAAGGAAGGTGTATGAATGATATTATTACTTGAATATGATGTTCAGGGATGACATATGGCCACCAAAAGACCTCTGCAAACTCTCTTAAGATTCTGGACCAAGTATGCAATTTTACTAGTAATTTGGGGTTCAAATCCCCCTGGTGTAAGTACTAAAAATGGCTTCCCAAATGCCTCCAAACCCACTCAAATTTCTGAACAGAGGTAGAGAATGTATTAAGGATGTTATTAAGGTCTCATTTGAACCATTAATTGATTATTATACCTGTTCCAACCCTCTCCCATTCAACTGCAAAAATCACCAATTCGACCCTTGGGGAAATGGCACTATTTCTTCTCCCAATGCAATTAAACTCAGTAAAAATACTTCAAATGCTCAAGTACAAAACATGAAACTTGTAAAATACATCCATGGCAGTCTATTAATCACAAATTCATCATATAATCATCTATTCATTAGAAATCATTAGCATTACATTGATTCACAACAAGGTAGTGGGGGAATGGCACTGTCCTTTCATTAAAATTGAGATTTATACATTTCTACTTGGAATTTCGACCTGAAAATTTCTAGAGATGAAGAAAAGAATATTTATTTCATATTACAAAATAAATGGGGCATTAGAATCTCCCCCAAATAGTACAATAGCTCACCAAAAATGCCCTCCCTCAAGGATCAAGAATATGTCATCAAAACATGAAATGGTTGAAGGAGCGAGCTGCAATAGAAGAAACCATGAGCTTCCCTGTAGCTTACACCTGCAAATACAGACTCCATTAAAGCTCCAAATGAAAGGTCTGAATGGCCTTTCCAATTGCCAACTTGGATGGGAATCTTTCACCCTCAAAATTGGCTAAGGCAAGCAACTAGTCATCCACTATCTCTCCCTCTTCACAAATGCAATTGCAAATTCTACAAATGATCAAAAGATGGTTTCATTCTTTGTTATTGACATTTATAAAGTTCTAATGTCCTCCATGGGTCAAATTTCTTCCAAAAGACTCATGCCAACTCAAGTTGGGAAGAGATTCCAAAGAATGCCACTTGTATAACAATTCATAGTCTCTCACTTTCACCAAATCACATGTGGAAGCATTTTAGCTGCCCTAACACCCTTGAGCTCCCTCTTGGAGTCTATTTTTAGCCCTGACATGTCATATATGTCATATGTCAGCCTTCAGGTCTGATTTGTGTCAATAGGTGTCATAGCATCTTCATCATTGTTGTCATAGAGCTAGGGAATCTAGCCCAAGTGTCTCACTAGCTCCAAATTTTCTCTTCCTCTTCCATGGGAGTTACTCTTCCTCTATATTTCGACCTTGGATGAGTCATGCCATGAATAATACCTTCTGGACTCCCCCAAGTATGTTACCATTCACCTTGAATTCGAATTGGTGAGAGAATGATGCCAAGTGTAGTGGGAAAATCTAGCCATATGTGGGTCCCACTTCCTCCATGTGTCTTCATGATCAAATGCCTCTTTGATTTTCACTTGTATATATTTATTTATCTCCTTTATTAAATATTTATGCCACTTTAATATTCAAACATCATTTATTATCCCCATTATTCCAAATCCCAAAGCTTCCACCCCAAACCTAGGAAACTAGTAATTTTCCTCCTTGGCAATTATTTGACCTTTAACATCAATTTTACAAACTCTAATGAATATGGCCAATGTGATTAGGCCACTGTGACCCAATTCCAAATTTGGGACATGACACTCTAGAGTTTGATCTTCCTCTGCCTCTACCGTGACTTATTGGTGACTGTACTGCGAATGCACCTTCCAGCGATGTGTCTGAACCACTGATTCTATGTTCATGATTGAGTAATGATGCTTGCAATTCATCAATAGTAAATATGGACAGATCTTTGTTTTCCTCTAGGGTTACAACCAAAGATTCAAATTTCTTTGACAGAACTCTAAGAACCTTTTCAACAACTCTTTGGTCAGTTAGATTTTCTCCATGAGACTTTATTTGATTAACTAGACCAATTACACGAGTATAGAATGAGTCTACTGACTCTGTATTTTTCATTGACAGAGATTCAAACTCTCTTCTAAGAATTTGAAGTTTGGCAGTCTTTACCTTGTTGAAACCTTGATATGCTGTTTCCTGTGTGTCCCATGCTTCCTTTGCTGACTGCACTGCTGCTACTCTTGGGAGTATCGATTCATGTGTCGCTTGATGTATGTGGAACAACATCTTTCCATCTTTCTTCCTTTGTTCCCTCAGAACAACTTTCTCAGCTTGTGTGAGATTGTTGTATGCTGCTGTATCTGCTGGTTCTGCATAACCAGTCTAAACTATGTCCTATACATCTTGACCTCTAAACAAAGCTTTCATGGTTAGAGACCAATATTCATAATTTTTACCAGTAAATATTGGGGTTTGTAAATTATCCAAAGTGGAAGCCATCCTTAACCACTTTTCCCTTATGAATTGAATTCCTTTTTTCCGTAAACCGAGCTCTGATACCAGATCAAGGGAAAAGGAACACCGCGCAGTAAATAGTGTTTATCTGCGCAGTGGCTCAATATCTTCTTTTTCTTTAGATTTGGACTTCGCACCCTCTAGCAGGAATCCCAAATTTCTCTTCGCAGAACCCTTCCTTCACTAAGAATTAACTTCGTAGTTTTAACTGCGCGGCAATTAACTTTTTACTTCGCAGCATTCACTTCGCGGCAAGTAACTGTGCGGCATTCACTTGGCAGCAAGTAACTTTACAGTGATGCGAAGTTATCTTTGCCACAATTCTTCACTTCGCTGACTTCACCAACACTTCGCGGCATGCTTAACCAAACTTTATCATAAAATATATTTATTTAACTAAAATCATCTAACGCTAAGTTACTCCTTGTTAAATTTAGAACATTCATTATGGTGAACTATTTGGAAATCTTGATTCCTTTTACTAGGTAAATGTAAACAACATTCACTCAAGTAAAACTGGAGATGATGTGCGACTTGCAAAATACAACATTCTTGAGAATGAAACATAAAACATAAACTTATATATTTAGCAAGGTAAACTGCGCAGCTCCTCAATTCATGGAAGTGAGTTTCACTGCGGACTTTTACATTCACAGAGCTTGGGATCTTGATATAATTCACTGGAGCTACTTCTCCTTTCTTCTTCTTACACATCTCTTCATTGAGTTTTAACTAAAAGCATCTATTTGTAGAGTTTTCTATTCAACCGACTTAAAAATGATTTTCATGGAAGCTACAGGATTGCATTAAATACTGTAATAAATTCTATTATAAGTCTTTTTGACTTGTGAACTATTGATGCGGTTTCATTTAATGAAAACATAACGTGTGCCAGATTGGATGAGAACTAGCTGACAGACTGATGCTGCGGACATTGCGCTGACACAAACAGTCCGACAAGGTTGACTGACGGGGTTTCTGAGAAAGTCGGCGCAGTAACTGTGCGATCAGCTCATTTAATTAGATATTTCCAACAACTATAGTTTTCATAACGAAGAAGCACTTATCAAACCAAATTAAACAGCCGTCGGCATGATTTGACCCACACTTTTGTCGAACTGTAGTACTCGCTTGTTGTGAACAATTGTAACATCCTTCGACTGTTGTGTCTCCCTGCACTGGAGGAGGCCATGTATTTGGTCCGGACTTCGGCCATACTTAGAGGTTTGAAACCCATTTTGGGAGGTACATTGAACAAGATCATTCAAGATTGTATTCACGTTGCTCTCAAACGTTTTTCTTTTTGTAGAGTTAACCTCATGGCGACAGCAAGTAGCCATCTGTGAGTGGCAAATCTGTCCATAAAAAGTAATGATGATTGACAGAAGTACAGTTATGTAGAATAGCTTAATACTTTGCCCCATCACCAGCATGAAACTCTTCAAAGGATTGTTATGGCCATTTGACAGTATTGAAGACCCTGCACCAGTGCACGGAGAAGTCAATAATAACCCAAAATTTAGTCATATTCTTAATAGTTAACTAAACTAATTCAATATTCCAAACTCAATGACCTAATGCCGTGTAATATAAATGATTTTTTAACCCATAAGTAATAATAATAGACTCATAATCCAACCAGGCGGTGACATTCATGAACCGTCCAAAAGGAACGCTTCGTCCAAATGGAACGCTTCGCATAAGTCATGACTCATGATATAAGAGTTTGAAAATGGAAGGATCTCTAGTTTTTAAATATAAATATATGATGTGACAAAACGGAAGGATTTGTAGTTTTATATTAATATAATGATGTGATAAAAATTGATGACAACATGGAAAGATATGTAGTTTCTTAAATTTACATGACCATATTAAATAATAATATGGTCGATACATGTGGAATGTTGGTATTATTATTATTTTTTTCTATTTTAAATAATGTTATAGATTTATGTATATCAATCATATTATTAAATAATAAAATTACTTAATTTGTGGTTGGTGAATATTGACGGGTCACAAATTAAGTGACACGAACAAATAACTTGTTTTTTTATGTATAGGTGTACGAATTGCTCATTATCCATGAATCAATTGCTAATTATTCATGCATTAGCTACTATTTGGAACTATTGTCATAAAATCAATTTAGATGGTACACTTGTCTTATAAGTTAAGTGCCATGAAGAAGTTATTCGTTACTTGTACTCTATGCTTAGTTATAATTACCTATTGTTCTCCATGCCTTAACAACTTGTTACCTTCTTTAGTTAAATGGGTTGTCTATCTATTATCTATCCATGATCTACAAGTTATCCATGCATGAGCTATATTTTTTATATTTCTTTGTTTTATAATTGTTTATTTCGAATTTTAAACGACCACCATAAAATCAATTTTGACAATACACTTGTCTCATCCTCCAATCTAGGAAAAACATAGATGATAGTCCACCCCAAATTCTAAAATACAAACACCTATTGGAGGTTTATAGCTTGGGTTCAATTCCAAAAAAGCCCCGCATTCTGTAAGGAGGTAAGCAGATTCGATACTTGATCAGTCTCTCAGCCGAGTAAGTCTTGTGCATTTGATTTATTCATTGATTCTCGTGAGAGTGAAAGTATCAGAGCTTCGCAAAATTTCATTAGATCGAACCTTCATTTACTAATAGTCGATTTCGTTGTGTTCTATGGGCACAAATCTTTTGTTTATTTTAGGTTTTTGCTGTAAAATTATTGTATGGTAGATATGATCTTTGAAATGCAATGGAGCAAAGCACCGCTACTTTCAGTATTTTGATTCAATAGTGAAATGCCTTTTCTTGTAAACCTCATTGTAGCTTTTATATATGACGTTTAGCCTATTGCTAACTTTCACATGCATGTTGGTCAGGGTTAACTATATTATGCATTTTAATCTGATTTATGGATCTAGATAGCATGGGGCTAGAAGAGTTATTGATCTTAGGACCCCATGCTTATTTTAAAATTAAACGCATAGTCGCTTTAATGATATCTCAGCTGTACAATTAATTTTCGTTTCCCACAGATTCTGTCCTTTAATTTGTTTGAAATCCTTCTTCTTACACCCCCATCATCACTTGACAAATTATTTTAATACTACCTCAATCTGCTAGTTACACACCAATCATCACTTACAAATTATTTTAATATTGCCTCAATTAGTCAAAAGTAAGAGCACGCAACAAAAAAATATCTCAGTTCAAATGTGGAAATGATATAAAGCATTGTGAAAATAATAATATAAAAGAGTGCAAAATGAGCTTCTAATCACTATGCAAGAGGATTCAAAAGCATTGCAACATAAATGAATTCCTCGGATCTACTCTACCTATGACGATTTCCCTCCACTCGCAAAAATGTTGAGAAACTTGCAGTATGGAATGGAATTTGTATAACCCTTGAGAAGTTATCTCACTGCAATCACCACCTATAATACACAGGACACCATTTACCTACAAAGAACAATCCAAAACTGAAACATTCTGAAACCCTTATACAAAAACCATAGCTTAGAATGAATCCTCATTTTTTATATAAAAGCTATCTAGTGACAAGCCACAAGTCATGGCCCTTGCACTTCATTGGCTTTCAAGCGGTGAGGGGAGGTTATTCTAGATGTGCACTCACCTACAGATCAAATTCTAATTCACATATGGTAACATATATTCTTGGTGACACGAAAACCCTCATCGAATGAAATATTGATTTTCATCCCCTTCTTATTTAGAGATGGCATTAATCCCACTACTTGTCGAGCATGGAATTACTGTACATTATCTCAACTCTTTGTTGGCCATATTCTGCCTAGCATGGATTCACTGTAGATTACCTCGACTCATTGCTGCCCAGGATGCAAGATGATGAGTCCATTAGGAGCTCCACTAAACCTTATTTTGAAAAAAAATTAAGTTAAAAAAATTATTTGCTTTACTTGATTTACTATTTTTTTTTAACAAAAACAGATAAGAGTTTTTTTTATATATATAAAAAGATAGGAGAAACACAGTTACAAAGTGTAAGAGCAGGCCTGCTTCTCGACAGTGGAGAGCTACCATGTCTTATGCGTATACATAATGCCGACGTCCTGGCAAGAGGGTTCAGACCGAAACTTCCAAATAAACTAAGGCAAATTACATAACTTTCTAAAGATAGAGTGACCCAAAAAAGACAAAGTCTATATAGAAGGGAGACCCAAAAAAGACACCATCAAAAGCACCATGTTTGCTTGCTAGATCCGAAACGCAACTTACTTGCTTCCAACTTCTCCACTGGGGTTCAACATCTTCATCTTGAGTTCCACTAACTCATTGCACATACTGTCAACCTTACCCTCAATTCCTTTTGCAATGACACGAACCGCCCTGATTTAGGCCTCCAAATTTGAGCAGGGACCACTATCCATACCAACAAAGAGACTATCCACTTTAGGGCTGAGGTTGATGTTGCTGTTATGAGCCTCCAGACGAACTGTCTGCTCCAAGGCACTCAGATGCTGCAATGCTTGTTTAATCTCATAATTCTCACTCCTAAGAACACGAATTTTGGCATCCAGAATAGTCAAATGATCATCTACCATAGTAAGGGGGGCCGCAAGGCCCTAGTTTTCATCCAAACCACCACCAACAAACACTGGGTCATGAGCCTTCTCATGTTGCTACATGAAAGCTGTGCATTCCTATCTCCCTGGCCATGAGGGGAAATGTTTTTTGAAATCTCGGAGAATATCCCCACGAGAACAAGAAATAGTGTACTTATAGCAGAGACGTTTTCCACCAAAATCAGCCATGATCTCAATTACTAAAAAGCAGAGGTTATGCCTGCCTGCTCGGTACCTAGGTTTAAATAGCGTCCAACCTCGAGAGACTCCCGAAGTGAGAGTTTTGCATGCTTCCCATGTGGAAGCCACGTTAATGGAGTGTGCGAACATCCCTCTTATCAAGGACCCAAAGTGGGTTTAGAACTTTGGCATATACATCCAATTCAAACAATTGTTGTGATTTTTTATTTCCAGAACTCCATCCCGGGAGAGAATGCTTAGCTGGTGTTGTAGACATGAAGGAACTTTTATCATAGGAAATGGATCCAGACCTTGTATTTCACCTTTTGGTTACTAACTAGCACACCTCGGTCTAATCTTACTCTGTTGTTTTCCATCGCGTCTGCTTCTTGATTATTTTTTCTCATGATGTAAAAAAAACTTATAGTTTTGAATTCACTAACAAGACACTTAAGAAGATTGTGGAATTTAGCTATAGGACTCTTTTTGTTCTTAATCAAATTCCTAGAATCCCTGATGACCAGCATAGAATCACCACAAACTGCTAGTTCAGTGATTCCATCCTCCCTTGCGATCTCCAGTCCTTTAGTGAGAGCTAACCATTTTGCATTGTTGTTTGTTCTTCTTCCAAGTCCCCATGCGTAATATTTCATTCTATTTCCATCAGAGCCATAGAAGACTCCACCCGCACCTTCCAACCCAGGATTGCCTTTCGAGGCTCCGTCGAAAATGAGGGTGTTGCACCCAATATTTTTTTTCTGGTTTTGAAGCTCCTCTACGCATATCCTAATATGCCAATTATGATTCTTGGAATTCTTAAGAGAAGGGGCCAAACAGAGGGAGGGGTTTGGAGATAAAAATTCTGAGGCCTAGATTTTCTCTTCAACCTTCAAAGGCTCCTTATCGATATTCTTCATTCCATGCACTAATAAAGATTCTATCCACAGCTCTTTGGTTGAGGCTAGGACTTGAGCTGGATTGGAGTTGTTCCCTTTGAAAATTTCCTTGTTCCTGGTAGTCCATAGTTTCCAACAAATAAACTTTGGTAAGGCTTCCCAAGCTTTCTTAAAGTTAGGCTTGGTGTGCAGAGATCCCATATAGTAATCCTTCCAGTAGGAGAAAAGATTGTTCCAGTTTGTTGGCAAAGTCAAGAAAAGCCCTGTGCCAAACTTCCTCGGCAAATTTTCACTCCAAAAACAAATGCTCAAATGTTTCCTCCAAGGCTTTATAAAGAATGCATCTTGCAAGCCCCTCTATCCCTCTTTTTTTTCATATTTTCAAATGTGAGAATTTTTCGATGGGCTAGAGTCCAGTTGAAGGCATTTATTTTCGAGATACCGTCTTTCCTCTTTTGTCGATCAGATGCTAGTGTACTGGGGCTGCTCCGTGAAGAAGTTCCAGGAGGGCATCGAAGTCCACTTGAAGGTGGATCAGAATCTCTAGGTTAATCCAACCCCTCCATCTTCCCTTATTGGTCCATATCGATGGATAATATAAAGTAGATATATTAGCTCGATCCATCCATGCTTTCAGATCATTGAAGTTCTGTAGGAAGTTGACAAGGGGTCGCGGGTCCGGTCCTAACTTATCAACCCAAATTTTGATCTTCTTACCATTTCCAGGGATTTAGTATAAATGATTTTGCAAGATGAACGTCGCCTTTTTGCATAGGTTCCATATGGGGGTGTCAGTTTTAGAATGATCAATCGTCTCAACGCAATGCTTTATGTTCCCATTCATATATTTTTTGAACAAGATATCTTTCCACTGGGCCTTCTTTCCTGTGATGACTCTCCAAAGGATTTTAGCACCAAAGGAAAGATTCATTAGCGAGGGGTCTCTTATTCCGGCGCCTCCAGTAAGTTTAGGCCTACAAACTTTCTCCCTACTCATCAAGTGAAACTTTTTGGTTCCATTGGTTTTTCCTCCTTGCCACATAAATCATCAAAGCTCCTTCGTTATTTTCTGGACCACACTTTTGGAGGCTAAAGAAATTGAGTTGATGTAGATAGGGTAGGCAGAAAGAACAAAGTTGATCAAAACAAGTTTGCTAGCCAAGTTGAGCCACCTGAACCCCCACGATGATATTTTGGCTTTGATCTTATCATTCAGATCCTGCCAATCCACGACCTTCTTATTCCCTTTGAAAATTGGAATTCCAAGAGGGACATCCACCAAAACCAAGGATCCGAGCTATTCTAACTATCATTTCTTTTGAGCAATTCCAACCATAAATTTTTTATTTCATGGAGTTGACTTTCCCATCGGAGGCTTTGATAAAGGTTTTTAAAACGCCTTTGAATATTTCTGCTATGATTGTGGAAGATCCTCCAAATATCAACTTTATGAAAAAAGGGGACTAAGGTTTTTTTTTTAAATAGTATGGCTAAAACTTTAATTAAGTTTTATAGCCTAAGGTTCGTTTGGTTTGGGCCAAAGGGTTTAATAAAGTTGGAGCAAAAGGTATGCGCCCAACACCGAGGGCTTCACCATGGACCAAGCACAAAGCCAAGAAGGACCAACATAGCCCCCACCATCCAAGTGCAAGCCTTCCTTTCATTTCTTACTTGGTATGTATTGAAGCAAAAGGGTATATAAAGAATAAGAAGAAGTCTTGTGCTTTGCATGTGGGATAAATTCCCTAGAAGCAAAATAAAAAGTGGCATGATTGGGTCATTGAAATGTACAGCAAGACAATGGTGAGATCAACGGTGCAGGATTAAAGAAGCCAGATCAACGTTCCACATTGCGAAAGTGCTCGGGAGATAAAGATAAAGTCCGGTACAGAATTAAAAACCGCCATCAACGTGTAAGTGTCATAGCAATCCGCAATTCAAAAGGGTGGTATTATAAACCATTGTCCACCAATGCGGAACCACCATTCCCGAATGTATAAAGCGCCCAACTCAAGGAAGAGGAGTATAATAGCATGCACTATGTGTTACTAAGTGTTGTGCGCATTGGGGTATATAAACACCATGACTATTTTCCACTCAACCAATGTGGGATATATCCCATAGAGAAAATCAAAAGGAACAAGTAGAACACGTTTTTCTGGAAATGACTGTTTTAGTCATTAACTTCAAAGAGCTGTTTCCTCCAAATGAAGAAGAATTTCTAGAAACGGAAAAAGGATTTTCTTTAGAATGAGCCAGTCTTCAAAAACCTCCCTCAATGTTTACACAGGTGTTATGGGTTAAGAGAATCCAAGTCATCTTCACGGGGCAATTTTCCAGAATTTCAATTTACTGTTTTAGTCATTAACTTCAAAGAGTTGTTTCTGACAAACGAAGAATAATTTTTAGAAACTGAAAGAGGATTTTCTTAAATACATTCCCACTTAAAAAAACCTCTCTCAAAATTTACACAGCTATCTCCATCTAAGATATACAGCTAGGGCCTTGAAGCCTATTTTTCAGCAAATTTACTTCATGAAATAAAAAAATAAGTTGTAACTGTTTCTATTTTTAGAGTTTCAGTTAGATTTCGAATTCAATATTAGGTATAGGTTGTCTTTATATATATTGATATGCAAAAAACATATAAAGGGTTGGAAACTATTTGAGAGACGATAAGTTTTGAAGTCAAATTTTTGATAAATAAAAGGCCATACAGTGGAAATACCTATCTTTTGAGACCAGAGATTCATGTGTTGATCATTTTTACAGTCTGTCTTTTTCCCTTATCTTTATATGTGCATGTCTACTTTCTTTGTTATATCTTCCATTATGTTCTTCTTCTATACTTAAATGAACGTTTGAAATAAATCAAGATTCATACTGGTTATGCTTCATTTTATCGCATTTAAGTATCCATTATTTCTCCAAAGTTGACAATGGATTCATCTTAGTTAGATGCCTGTTGTTGATGGATTGTCATTATTTCTTTCTATACCACCTGCAAAATCAAATTGACTGTGATATGGTTGCTATCTTGCCTCTGTGGAAATCTATTTGGTATAAATCTCTTGCTGGCACATTAAATATTTGAAAGTTGACTCCATGCCCAATGTTTCTTGTTTCCTTTTCAACCAAGTAAATCATTTTTGAGAAATTTGAGCGTGTTTCTATATATTTTTAGCCTTTATGTATATCTTGTGAGAGAGCCCTCTCTGGTGGAAAAAATGGCTAAGTTTTCTACCTAAAGTCTAGTTTGGAATAAGTTACCTTAGGTGTTATTCTTTTACAACCGGGATAAAATCTAAGTGCTAACATTTTGGCGCCGTTGCCAGGGAACGAGGGTTTCATTTTCCCTAGGTATGAACGACAAAGTTTTCAGTTTTGATTGTTGATAGTGAACAATGGTCAAACATCAGCAAGGTTGTGCATCTTTCACCTGGCGACTCCATCTTCAAGAATCCAAATTTCAGTGACTGCATTGGCGGCATGATCCAGAATCAAGCTTTTAAAGAGAACTGACAAACTCTACTAGGAAATGAGCTCATTGTGAAGACATGGAAAGGCATGATGAAAAGACAAGGTACTCAAGTTTCAATTTTCTCCAAGACATCTTATCCTTTCTTGTAAATTTGTTCCTGTCTTTTCCTAAGCTTGGCAAATGAGTTTCTCATTGTTTACTATATTCGAAAAAAGACCATAGATTTAGTCCTGTATACCCTTCTTTAGAAACTGAATTTGTGTTTTCATCCTGTACATATGATTTTGATCAAGATCTTTTACTTGAACCACATGACAGTAAGGATCAGCCTTATGAACCTTATGATACTAAAGCAGATAATACATCCTCTCCACATAGTTCAGTTTCTTCCAATATCCAAAACCGATATAGGCCACTTCACCTACCTCATGTCCTTCATGATTTTCCTACGAAACACTACAAATACCTTCCTAGATTTGATGGAGAATCCAAGAAACTTACAGGTGAGAAACATCTACAAGCCTTTGAGCATTTCCTTGACCTCTTTGAAGTAGAACATGATGATGTTTGCATGAGGGATTTTTCCCAATCTTTGCAAGGAGATGTTAAGGAATGGTTTAAAAATTTATAGTTTAGATCCATCAGTACATGGGAAGAGTTTTCTAATATCTTTCTGAGTTTTTGGGGTAAAAGAAAATCTTGGGATCAATTCCTTTCAGAGTTTTATGCTATCAAGAGAATGCAAGGTGAAACTGTTTTCAAGTTTCAATAGGAGATTTGTTAGTCTCTATTATAAGATGCCTGAAGAGATTCAGCAACTAGAAGGTCTTGCCAAGTTGCAATATGCCCAAGCCTTCCATCTAGACCTCTCTTATCATCTCTTGGAGAGAAGGTATCCCACTTTACAACAAATGTTTATCGATTCATTGGAGGTTGAAGACAATATCAGAATGTCCAAAAAAATTTCAGACCAAGACAATGGAGATAATAGAATTGAAGAAGAATTAGAATTGGTTGAGCAATATGAACAAAAAGAACTTGCCCTGCCTTCCAATTCTGTTTTTTGTGAGCAAGAAACATATCAGTCCAGTGATCTACAAGAAGAGTGTTGTAAGGATTTGTTTCATGAAGATTGCAATCAGCTTGTCACAAATTTTGTTAGTGGTGATTTTAAAAAGGATTTCAGCCAACCTATATATGATGAGTATATGGAGGATTACTTGGGTGTTGTGCCTAAAAAACCAACTGAAGATTTTGAAAATTTTGGGACAATTAGTGAAGAAAATATGATTGTAATTCATGACCAAAAGTATGAAAATAAGGTGGACAGTAAGCATGCTGAAAGTGATTGTTTGCCTTTGTGTTATTCTTTATTTGAATTTCTGAGACAAAGATTGCAAGTCTCTAATAAAAACAAGAAATTGAGGATATGAATAATGTCATGGCATTTTTAGAAATGGGTAATGAAAAGGATGAACAGTCATGCAATCCATCCCAACATATAAAACAACCAACAGTTTGCAATGAAAAATTGAATCACGAAGAAAATGAGCAAGGTTATAAATGGAATGTTTCTTCATATATTTCAAATTCAGAAATTTTATGCCAAAAAGAATTATGTTCACTTGATTTTATTGAAGAACATAATGACATTTCTTTTGAAACACCTGAAAAGAATGAAGTTATAAATTCAGAAATTCTGATGAATTGATAGATGTTTCATTTGAAAACTGTGATAAGCTTTCCCTTCAAGATTCTTTTGAAGATCAATTTGACAATTTGCAAGAGAATGTACAGTTTGAGCAGACTGGTCATGACAAACAAATGACAGAGTATGTTGAAGGTTGTCCTGCTTTTTACGACCGAGTGGCTGAATACATGGATAAATTTTCCAATTGGGGTAGTTGGTTGAGCTATTTCCAAAAAGATCACATTTATCATCATAATTTTTTGCCACTATTCTCTTATGTTCTGATTTTGATTAAGAATGATGAGAAAGCTAAATTATCGGATCAGTTACTTGATTGGCTTCATTGGAAATCAGATTTTACTTGATTAGGCATTGGTGGTCGGTAAACTAGGATAGGTAAATGTGAATAAGCTCGACATGGAGAGCATTTATTTCACCAATTTCAAGTTTGTTTTCAATTTCGGTTTAAGTTTCAGTTAGAAGTTCAGATTTGTAGTTCACTGTTGCTTTCAGTTTTCAGAGAATGGATGAAAGATCAGTTACAGGTTATAGGTTGCAGTTGTCAAGGTTGGGAGCCACCCAATGGTCAGGCACATGGTCTACGGTGTTCTTTACTGCCTCGCTGGGAGGACAACATCCCCAGTAGGAGCCAGTTGTTAGCACTCCATAAATTTTGTGCTTAAATTTCTTCTAACAACATTGATGATGCAAAATAGAAGATTTTTTCATGGTGGAGGTTTCGAAACTTAACTGAAGAAGAGGTTCTATATGTTCAAGAACTCAATCTTTGAATTTTTATGAAAGACCTAGAGGATTTTTAAACCTAAGCTAATTATGGATAAAGGTTTTTCATAATTTTGCCATAATTGGAGGTTTTATAAAGAAGAAAGGTTTTGATATTTTATTTGCCAAAGTCAAAAATTTATGAAGGTTTTGATTTTTTTTAAACTTTTAGCCCAAATATCAACTTTATGAAAAAAGGGGACTAAGGTTTTTTTTTTTAAAAATAGTATGGCTAAAACTTTAATTAAGTTTTATAGCCTAAGGTTTGTTTGGTTTGGGACAAGGGTTTAATAAAGTTGGAGCAAAAGGTATGCTCCCAACACCGAGGGCTTCACCATGGGACCAAGCACAAAGCCAAGAAGGACCAACATAGCCCCCACCATCCAAGCGCAAGCCTTCCTTTCATTTCTTGGTATGTATTGAAGAAAAAGGTTATATAAAGAATAAGAAGAATTCTTGTGCTTTGCATGTGGTATAAATTCCCTAGAAGCAAAATAAAAAGTGGCATGATTGGGTCATTGAAATGCATAGCAAGACTATGGTGAGATCAACGGTGTAGGATTAAAGAAGCCAGATCGACGTTCTGCATTGCGAAAGTGCTTGGGAGATAAAGATAAAGGCCGGTGCAGAATTAAAAACCGTCATCCACGTGTAAGTGTCACAGCAATCTGCAATTCGAAAGGGTGGTATTATAAACCATTGTCCACCAATGCGGAACCACCATTCCTGAACGTATAAAGCGCCCAACTCAAGGAAGAGGAGTATAATAGCATGCGTTATATGTTACTAAGTGTTGTGCGCAGTGGGGTATATAAACACCATGACTATTTTCCACTCAACCAATGTGGGATATATCCCATAGAGAAAATCAAAAGGAACAAGTAGAACACGTTTTTCTGGAAATGACTACTTTAGTCATTAACTTCAAAGAGCTGTTTCCGCCAAATGAAGAAGAATTTCCAGAAACTGAAAGAGGCTTTTCTTCAGCACAGACCGGTCTTCAAAAAAATCCCTCAGTTTTTACACAGGTGTTATGGTTTAAGAGAATCAAAGTCATCTTCACGGGGCAATTTTCCAGAATTTCAGTTTACTGTTTTAGTCATTAACTTCAAAGAGTTGTTTCCTCCAAATGAAGAATATTTTTCAGAAACTGAAAGAGGCTTTTCTTCAGCACATTCCCACTTACAAAAAACTCTCTCAAAATTTACACAACTATCTCCATCTGAGATATATAGCTAGGGCTTTGAAGCCTATTTTTCAGCAAATTTACTTCATGAAATAAAAAAATAAGTTGTAACTGTTTCTATTTTTAGAGTTTCAGTTAGATTTTGAATTCAATATTAGGTATAGGTTGTCTTTCTATATATTGATATGTAAAAAACATGTAAAGGGTTGGAAACTCTTTGAGAGATGATAAGTTTTGAAGTCAAATTTTTGATAAATAAAAGGCCATACAGTGGAAATACCTATCTTTTGAGACTAGAGATTCATGTGTTGATCATTTTTACAGTCTGTCTTTTTCCCTTATCTTTATATGTGCATGTCTACTTTCTTTGTTATATCTTCCATTATGTTATTCTTCTATACTTAAATGAACGTTTGAAATAAATAAGTATTCATACTGGTTATGCCTCGTTTTATCGCATTTAGGTATCCATTATTTCTCCAAAGTTGACAATGGATTCATCCTAGTTAGATGCTTGTTGTTGATGGATTGTCATTATTTCTTTCTATACCACCTGCAAAATCAAATTGACTGTGATATGGTTGCTATCTTGCCTGTGTGGAAATCTATTTGGTATAAATCTCTTGCTGGCACGTTAAATATTTGAAAGTTGACTCCATGCCCAATGTTTCTTGTTTCCTTTTCAACCAAGTAAATCATTTTTGAGAAATTTGAGCGTGTTTCTATATATTTTTAGCCTTTACGTATATCTTGTGAGAGAGCTCTATCTGGTGGAAAAAATGGCCAAGTTTTCTACCTAAAGTCTGGTTTGAAATAAGTTACCTTAGGTGTTATTCTTTTACAACCGGGATAAAATCTAAGTGCTAATAGCTATCTTTTAGAATGAGTGCCGGGAAGGAGGAGTTTGTGGCTCCCCCGATTTCATCCTTCTTCCTGGTCCAATTTAACATTCTCTTCAAATCCTTCTTAATGACATCCCACGCAGCTCTGAAGAAGTTTATTGTAAATCCGTTTGGCCCTGGAGCTTTGTCCAGATGAAGAGCCCAAATAGAAGCTCTAATTTCATTCTCATTAATTGGTTGATCTAGTTCACGATTATCAGTTTCAGAGATGAGAGAAGGAATACCTGAAAGCAGATCTGCCTAAGCTTCTGGGTCAGCCTCATTATTGTTTGTATAGAGCCTTTGAAAATGCTCCAAAGCATGAGCTTTGATCTCCTCCTGATCGTCAACGTGATTTCCATTGTTATCAAACAACTCTTGAATCGAATTGTAACTGACTCGTGCTTTAGTTTTCTTATGGAAATAATTTGTATTACTATCCCCCCCTTTGAGCCAAGTCGGCCTGGATTTGATTCTCCAAACTTCCTCCTCATGCCTAGAAATAGTAGGAATTCTGAGATTAAGATCCTTTTCAAGATTTAGAGTGGAGGTGGTGATTCACTCTCTTCCATGTTGTGGTGAAGGGAAGCAAGATCAGATTGAAGATTTCGCTTGGTGAAGCTAGGACTTTTAAACTTTGATTTAGCCCAGGTTTTTAAGACAGCACGCATAGCCCGAAGTTTACATTCTCAAATGTAACTAGGCAACTCGTGGAAATTGGAATTCCATGTGTTTTGGATTATGTGTAAAAGATCCCCATCATGCAGCCATAAGTGGTTAAAGCGAAACGGAATTGGCCCAAGAGTTTCAGGAAAAGAAAGAGTCAGACAGATTGGCTTATGATCAAAAGTGGCGGACGGGAGAGAAAACACAGCAAGGAATAAATTTTTTAGCAGGAAAGTGGAGCTTACCAGGAACCTATCCATCCTAGCAGCTATATGACCTATACCTACTCTTCTATTACTCCAAGTGAACTTTCCATTTTTCATTTCAATATCCAAAAGATCTAATTCAGAAATAAGATCCTCCGTCTTTTCCCCTTAAGGGTCCCTGACCCTGGAGCCACCGTGCTTTTCCTACTGATTTCTTGTGGTGTTGAAGTCTCCTGTGATAATCATGTCTTTACCATGCAGATCATCTTTTAATTTTGACAGATCATCCCAGAACAGATATTTATCCCTATAATATGTAGGTCGATAAACATTGCAAATGTAAGTAGAATGATGATTATATTTATCTTGAATTTCAAGTAGAATCCAATGTTGACTTTTTTTATAAGATTTAATCAGAAGATTGCTAGAGAGAAATGTAGCAATGCCCCAGAGGCTCCTTTAGAGCTTTGGGATTTTCCCTAGATGTCCTTCCAAAAGTGACGTGAGAGTTCTAAAGCCTCCACGTCTTGCATTTTTGTCTTCTGGAGTAGTAATAAGTCTGGTTTTTCAGATTTTACCAAGTCCCTTAGTGCTTGTACTTTTCTAGCACCGCCTAGACCCCTGCAATTCTAGGAGACAAGTTTCATCACTTTTTGCTAGATTGAGACCCTGCTCAAGGTATACCATCCGGTTTTTCCCCTCCCTGATTTTTATTTATTTGGAGTAGCTTTGTTTCTTCTATGATTTTTTGTCTTCCCAATTCTAATTCTCTTTTAGCTTCTTTCTCCCGCAGGTATCCTGAGTTTTTCTTCCACTCGTGTTTGGAATTAGAATAACATCCTGAGGATCCAAAGCCTCCTGGGATGATGAGGGCTCCGAGGAGAAAATATACGGCATTACATTATTCTTTTTGACTGTATCTTCCCAAGTGCCTCCAAGGGTCGATGAGCCTTCCATGACCACATCTATTGAATCCTTGAGTGGGGAGGAATCGATGGGTATGTGCATTGCAGTTGCCTCGTTATCTATCTCTGCATTAACCTGTGTAGGGATTTCCCCTTCCTCCATAGCCAGAGTTTGAAATTGATTGCTAGTAGTAGCATTTTCCTCAACTTGCTTCTTTTATTTATTTTTCTCTATTGTTGGACCAGGTGCTATGGAGTTTGGCTAAAGAGTTTTCCTTCCTCTCTTTGTGTGCTTCCATCCTTCTTCATGATTCTTGTCCTAAGTTTCAAGTGTGGCTTTAGGGAATTTTTTTACGAAATGGCCATACTCATGGAATTTCTTGCATTTAAAGGGTAGTTGCTCGTAGTCTACTTTCTACATGTGTTCCCATCCCCCCATTTGCATATTTACTACCTCGAGAAGACCTTTTTCTAAGTCAACTTCCACACAAATATGGGCACAAGAGAATAGTAGTGCTTTGGGCTTTGCTTTGTCAATGAACGTGCCGAGGGCGTTTCCAATAGCCTGCAAATTTTCATCATTCCAGCAATAGAGTGGAAGATGTGGGACATGGACCCAAACATGGACTGCTAAGGGAACATCTTTTTCCAGATCAAACGATAGGCTCCAACGATTTAAATAAAGTCCAAGAGTGCCCAGGAAATAAGGTCCGCTTCTAAAAATGAGATCTCTATCTATCTTGTGCTCAAAGAGAAAGGTGAAGAATCCCTTACCACAAAAAAATGTTGCAGACCCACGGAGATCATGGGCATCCAATTTTTGTTAATCCAGGCATCCATGGTTTTGGGTGAAGGCCAAATCCCACTGAAATGGCCTATCAAGCCTCTCTCACTCAGAGCAAGGGATTTCAAGCGTGAAACTGTGGACATGATCTAGATCCGAGAAGCAGTCGTTCACTTAACAAAGGCATCGATGGTAGAGGAGGTCGTTGGTGGTGGAGGAGTTGCAGCTACCAAGTCTCTGAAGGCTTTTTCAAGACAGCTCCGTTTCTCTTCCAGAATTGGCTCCAAAGGTGGGTCCATCATGGCACCCTTGCATATGGGAGGAGCCCGATCCCTAGAGATCAGGAGCAAGGAGACACAGGTAGAAAACCTAGCGGTGACCGGTGGAGAACCCCATGCGATTTTATTCAACTTTTAACACAAGTCGATGGATGGATCTCCAAAATCTTTACTTGATTTACTATTTCATAACCAAGATTTCTCCAATTGCCACTAACTACAGTTAAGCAAGATTTCTCCAACTACCACGAACTATAGTTATCACATGTAAATTGAGGTATTTTTGATATCTTATAACTGTTTATTTTGAATTTTGAATGATTCCCATAAAATCAATCTCGACACTACCATGTCTCATCCTCCTCCAATCTAGGAAAAGCATAGATGGTAGTCCACCCCCAATTTCCAAGATATAAATGCTTATCAACTTAATTAATATGGTTATGCTAGTTGACGGTCCACCTGCAAGGAAAGATTGATGAGTTGTTAATATTATTATTATTATAAATGAAAATAATAATGATTGATGAGTTGTTGTTGTTGTTATTTTACTGGCACATCCACTTATTTTGTGGCTGCTCATAGGCGACAAGTTAAGTGCCACGATAAGTTATCGGCTAAATTTACCCATCCATTCATGCATCAACCACAAATGATTATATATATATATATCACATTTTTCTAGTTATTTCCTTGAACCATTGGTTATCCATTTGTTAGATACAAGTTATCCATGCATGCGCTACTAGTTATCGAGTCATTAGCTACCACTTATTTTTAATATTTTTTTATAATAATTTATTTGGAATTTTGAACGACTGCCATAGAAACAATCTCAATAGTGGACAAAATCCAATCACATTATAAGAAGGAGATAATACTTTTTAATAGCATTTTACTAAGAGGTTTTGTTGCATGGAAAATACATGTCTTTATTTTGTGAAGAACAAGAGGATACTTGAATTGTTATAGGTACTTGTGAAGAAAAACTAAGTACAAGAAAGATACTTCAATTATTTAAAGTACTTGTTGTTCGAATAGTAGTATTAGTTATGTGCTATGTAGTGTTCTCACATTAATAATAATATGATCATAATGTATTAGGATATTCATGAAGATTTAAATATCAAGATAATAAGGAATTTAATGGTTATTTCCCATTGTGACATTTGGAAGTAAACATGAAAAAATAACAAATTCTGAAAGTTGGGTTGATTGCAATTTTATATCCCATATGAAGAGGAGATGTTAGTAATTTTATATCACATTTCACAAATGCTACATTTTGTATTGATTTAAGAAATGGTTTTGATGTATTAGTATATTCATGAAGATTTATGCCAGGTTAAAAAATACATTGATGCCACATTGTGGCATTAAGAGGTAGACTTGAAAAGTTTAACATTGTTAGAGTTAAGTTCTTTACAAAATTATGTGACCTTATGTGAAGAAGATGTTAATATTTTCTAATTTAATAAACAATACTTTAATGATCTAAAGATTCACACGTGAATGGGATGTAAAGAATCATATCAATGTAATTTAAAAATTCACATCTCAAATCTTTTTTGAAACTTATTAATCATTTATCATGAACACACAAACATAATAAGTATTATAAATGTAGAGAATAATAGTATTCTAGAAAGGTTAGGTCGACATTTTTTTTTTTTTTATTCATTTATTCTTATGTTTATTTTTAGATAGTTGTTTATTTGAATTTCATAATTATCATATATAATGAATTTTCGGAATAAAATTAATGTTGTTAACATTATTAGAATTAATGTTAAAAATATTAATATTATTATTAAAATTTGTAATATTAATATTAATAATTATGGTTAATGTTAAAACTCTATCAAAATAATTAGAAAAAAATATGATGTTGAAAAATATTATTAATAAATATTATATATATAAATAATGATTAAATCACTTATTTTTAAATATAAATAAGTATTTATTAATTTTAATTATTTTATCAACATGTTTTTTTTATCTTAAAAGTCCTAATTATACAATATCATTTACAGATAATATATATACAAATAATGATTTCTATAATTATGTCGATAGACGTAATTATATCTTGGATTTTTAGGGAAAATGGACTGAGATCTATGGATTCTCTAGATTCAAGGTAACCCGGGACAAGTGTGCGATTGGGATGGCTTCAATTGTCGTATTTTTTAGTTAAGGTTAATTAAGAGTTAAGGGTTGGCTAAATAATAAACACGGTGGGTAGCCTGCACAGTTGTTTAACCATTCACCACTAAACCGGTCGCCATTCACCACTAAACCAACCGTGGACTCCACTCGCCATTGATCCAGGCGCTGATGGTGGTGTTCGCCTGCTGTGATAACCGCTTCCATGACTGTGCTAGAGGTGAGCAGTTTTGTGGTTATGTCGCCATGCTTTCTGTCATCTCCGACTCCATGCGGTGGAGGTCTTGGTAGTGGAGGTAACTGTAACCGTTAGGGTTACCACATATCAATTATCAACCACCACATATCCAGCCTGTTAGTTGGCATGTGCTTACCAAGCAATCGACACGTGGAGTATGGTTAGAAGCGTTTGTTCTAGAGTTGGACAATATTAAAATACCAGTCCAATGCACAGGAAATAGTTTGTGAAAACCCTTCGTAAATAAGTTTGTGAAGACCTGTCGTTTGCATGTTATTTTGCTGCTGGTCGGAGTCCGTTCTTGTATTCATTGCGCGAAAATTTTGGTTTGCATTGGAATTACTAACATTGGTTTTGTTGCAGAATGACTATCGTTTGCTGCAATTTCTTTAGAGTTACGATTTAGAGCTTCCATTCTAACTTCCTATTTTGCTTTGTGATGTGTTGTTTTGTAGGTTTTTTTTTGCAATTTCTTTAGAGTTGTGATTTAGAGCTCCCATTCTAACTTCTTGATTTACTTTGTGATGTGTTGTTTTGCAGGTTTTTTTTCCAAAAATATGAAATTTCATCTCAGGTTACCCTTCCTCTTCTGACCTCCCATGTGTCCTCTGAGAAGAGGTCCAAATTTTTAAAGTATGTAGCTCGTAATACAGCAGACAGCCAAAAAGACAATTTGCGCAAGTGTTCAAGGCAAGTAGACTGATCATCGCATAATATTTGATATTCATAATATGTATACACATTTACCAATTCAATTATGTGTTGCGTCACATAATATTGATATTCATAATATGTATACACTTTTACAAATTCAATTATGTGTTGCATCGCATAATATTGATATTCATAATATGTTTATACGCTTTTACCAATTCAATTATGTGTTGCGTCGCATAATATTTTTTTTTGTAAGTTACAGATTAGAATTTAATTAACAGAAATAGAATGTACATCTAGAGCCGAAGAGAGTTTTGCATATTGGGGAGGCCTCATGTGCTGAATCCACCATCCCAATTGCTCAAAGATATTGTAATAACTGACATAATACAAAATTAAGACCTTTTGGAAATGGTCTGCCCTTAAAAAAATTGGGACTTTAATCAAACTGAAAAACTTAGACTGTCTACCTATGCAAAAAACTAGACTGTGCAGAAAATAAAAACAAAAAAGCTGATAGTCGCAGAGATGACCGGGAGCTATGGCAGCCCAATTTTCATTTTGCAGGGGATTCTTTTGGTTCTTCCTCGACGATGGGACAAGTAGCATAATAATCTTCCAAGTTCCCTGGTGGGGGCAGAGTTGGAGAAGGAGAACCTGGAGTGTGCATGCCATCTGGAGTGTTGTTAGGATCAATGGTAGCAAGAGCTGAACCTTTGTTATTTTTGCCTAGGATTTATTTTTTGCAGACCCATTATTCAGTGTTGCCCCAGTGGCACCTTTATTTTTGTTTATCTACTTCACAGGTTCTGAATTACTTCCAATGGAGAAAATATCCCAGGTCATGTTGGCGTCAATATTGTTGGAGTGTTCCGCCACCTCTTTCAGATCGGCTTTGACATTTTGGACAATGCTGGAGCTAGCTTGCCAGCTAGCTTCCATTTCTTCAATGAGGGTGCTCATGATATTTTTGAGCAACTAGTAATGGTTAATGGCACCACCATTGCTTCCAGAGGAAAGAAGTGCCGCCACCGTGCGAGCCTCCCATCCATCGATAAGGCTTCGAGTCCGTGCAGAGATGCCCTCGGCATAACCATCCATCACTGACCAATCCATGGCCACCTTGGGCCGATGACTGTTTCTCTTGCGGCCACTCCCATGATGAGAAAGCCCACTAGTGCAATTCGTCATGGCAATGGGAGACTCAGGAACCGCACAAAAGTTCATAAACGCAAAAGGAGAAATTACCGAAAATAACCAGAGCTCAATAGTCGGTGCACCGTTCATATCAACAAAGGGTTTTAAAGAGCTGAGGTAATTAATATCATGGTCTGTCATCCTCATTATAGGTGACGATAATGAATGCAGGTCCCAGAAGCCGAGAGGAGATGTCATTCCCTACACGCGCAAAGGAGGTTGTGATTGACACCCTCGTCCTCTAGCCTTAAATAAACGTTGTCGTCCAGGTTGCTGCACTGACCGTCAATTGCAGTGGCCAGGTGTATGGCCTCCATCAAAACTAGATGCCAGGGGGCGTGGTGGCAGCGTCTCTGGTTGAGCGGTGGCCGAGGTGGATGCCAGCTAATCACCCGCATCCGGGGGCGTCGCATAATATTATACACTTTTACCAATTCAATTATGTGTTGCGTCTCATAATATTGATATTCATAATATGTTGAAAAAATGAAAGTTCTAATGCATTGATCAAAATAAAAGTTTAATTAGTTAATAATATATAAACTAATAATAAAAAAATCCAATTTTATAATTAATTTAAATATCATTATAGATACAATAAAAAAAAGTATATATATTTTATAATAAATATCAAGAAATATTATGTTATATGGTTTCTCAAGCAAGAATATTAACAAATACTATATTAACAAATAACATGTAAGCATTTATTCATTGCTCTAATATTGAAAAGGTGAAGTTTCATTGAAAGTGAAATATAATTAGTAAAATTTAAGCATTTTAAAAATATCATGCTTGCTAAAATAAGCATTTATATTTTATTGTCTCTATTGCATTTCTTACAAATACACCATCATAAGAAACATTAGAAGAATGAAAGATTCTTGACTTATTCTCTTCTCTTTCAGTAGTGTTACAATGTGAAATCTGACATTCATTAAGGTTTGTGTCGCATTGTAATGCTTATCAAGGCTTATGTTGCATTGTGGCGTTCATCAAGGGTTATGTCACATTGCGACAATTCTCAAGATGTGAAATTTGACGCTCATCAAGGTTTATGTCACATTGTGGTGTTTATCAAGGGTTACATTGCATTGTGGCATTCATCAAGGGTTATGTTTCATTGCGACAATGCCCGAGATGTGAAATTTGATGTTCATCAAGGTTTATGTCGCATTGTGATGTTTATCAAGGCTTATGTTGCATTGTGGAATTCATCAAGGGTTAGATGCGGCATATTCACAATGTGAAATTTGACATTCATCAAGGTTTATGTCGCATTGTGATGTTTATCAAGGGTTACGTTGCATTGTGGCATTTATCAGGGGTTATGTCACATTGTGACAATGTGCATGATGTGAAATTTGACGCCAACAATGCCCAAGATGTGACACATTGATAATGTGACATTCAAAATTTGTCAAGCGCTATCTCACATTGTGATGTATATCAAGTGTTATGTTGCATTGTGGCATTCAACAAGGGTTATGTCGCATTGCGACATTGAACAAGGTTTATATGTTCATCAAGGGTTAGATGTGACATATTCACAATGTGAAATTTGGTGTTCATAAAGGTTTATGTCACATTGTGATGTTTATCAAGGGTTATGTTGCATTGTGGCATTCATCAAGGGTTATGTCGCATTGCGACAATGCTCAATATGTGACAGATATGGCGACACAACCCAAGATGCAACATATTCACAATGTGAAATTTGGTTTTCATCAAGGTTTATGTCGCATTGTGATGTTTATCAAGGGTTACATTGCATTATGGAGTTCATCAAGGGTTATGTTGCATTGCGACAATGCTCAATATGTGACACATATGGCGACACAACCCAAGATGCGACATATTCACAATGTGAAATTTGACATTCATTAAGGTTTGTGTCGCATTGTGATGCTTATCAAGGCTTATGTTGCATTGTGGCATTCATCAAGGGTTATGTTGCATTGCGACAATGCCCAAGATGTGAAATTTGATGTTCATTAAGGTTTATGTCACATTGTGATGTTTATCAAGGGTTGCGTTGCATTGTGGCGTTCATCAAGGGTTATGTCACATTGTGACAATGCTCAATATGTGACACATATGGTGACACAACCCAAGATGCGACAAATTCACAATGTGAAATTTGGCGTTCATTAAGGTTTGTCTCGCATTGTGATGCTTGTCAATGCTTATGTTCCATTGTGGCATTCATCAAGGGTTATGTCGCATTGCGACAATGCCCAAGATGTGAAATTTGACATCCATCAAGGTTTATGTCTTATTGTGGTGTTTATCGAGGGTTATGTTGCATTGTGGCATTCATCAAGGGTTATGTCGCATTGCGACAATGCCCAATATGTGACACATATGCAGACACAACCCAAGATGTGACATATTCCCAATGTGAAATTTGACGTTCATTAAGGTTTGCATTGTGGCGTTCATCAAGATTTATGTCGCATTGCGACAATGCCCAAGATCTGAAATTTGAAGTTCATCAAGGTTTATGTCGCATTGTGATGTTTATTAAGGCTTATGTTGCATTGTGGCATTTATCAAGGGTTAGATGCGACATATTCACAATGTGGAATTTGACGTTCATCAAGACCCGTGTTGGATTGCAACATTCCTTCATGGTCATGTTTCATTATGGTTATGTTACCTAATATCATATTGTGACATTCATCAAAGTATTATCATTATATTTAAAAATGATATTATTATTTAATTAATTATTGAATTACAATTAATTAAGTAATTATTATATTTTTTGATATTTTTATGTTTTTATCATTTATTAATAATATTTATTAAAATATAATTAGATAATAACTTTTATAATATATTATTATATTATAAATAATTAAACAATTTTATTTTATTAAATATTATTAGAAAACATTTATTAACATGTCAAATATATCATAATATTGATATATATATCAAAATATTACACATATCTCCAACATTAATAAATTGATAATATTGATTAATTATAATATAACAATTAATTATTTAAATAACAAATAATTATATAATATATTATTAATTATTTAATTAATTAATATTATTATTAAATAAATAAAAATATTAATTAATTAATTAACTAATATTATTATTAATTAAATAACTATAATATGGATCAAATTATTTTATAATTATTATAAAATAATAATATTGTTTAATTAAACAATGTTATTAATCAAACAATTAAATTATGTATTTCATTAAAATTATTAAACAATATTATTCTATTAATATTTTGGAGATATGTGTATGCACACATCCGTTACTAGCAATAACCAAATTAATAATATTATTAATGTGTTCGAATACGTTGATAGGCATAAATTGAGCACATACTTTTCATATTAATGTTTTTTTCCTATAGTATGTGTCCCATTTATACTTATCGACGTATTCGAACACATTAAAAATATTATTAATGTGGCTCTTGCTAGTTATAAATAAGATAAATACAAACCAGTGGAATTGCATAAGAGCAAGTTAGTACCTTTTGTATTTGTTTTCTATTATCTAGAGGAATATGTCTTTTGTGAGAAGCTTTGGTTATGAGTTCACTATTCAATTGCTTTTGTCAAGTTGGTAAAGTCATATGTGGATGATGACATGCTTGTGGATTGTGAATTTGTTCATTCAATTTTACATATTATCATCGAAAATAGGTAAGGTACGAAACGTGTAAACATAAAATAGTATTAATAGACTAGTCATTGAGGCATTCCTATAACACCACGATTTTACCCTCAACACAAGTGTAATATTGCTTAAGTAAAAATTTAGAGCATTTATCAAAGTTGAAGAAACGTAGAAAGAAAAAGGAGCACAAATTTGTGGCCCTCTCATCACTTACAAATCATTTTAATACTGCCTCAATCTGCTAGTTACAAACCTATCATCACTTTGTTGCCTCAATCAATCGAAAAGAAGAGCATACAACAAAAAAAGATCTCAGTGCAGATGTGGAAATAATATAAAGAAAAGGTAGAAACTCTGGAATCAATGGGACCCTGAGCAACCTTCATAACCTAATGTTAGACCCAAGATAGCTTATCGAAAAGAAGAGTAGGAAACAAAAAAATAACTCAGTGCAAACAAAAAAATAACAGCAGGTGAAGAGAGAAATTCCTGAATAATAATACAGTCAAAATTCATGGACATAGCTTCTTCATCAAAATATTTTTTCAGTGTCCCTTTTGTCCGTATTGAACAAATCTTCCATTGGATTCATATTGAGCAATCTTTTCATTTCAATAGCAGGATAAAAGAACCGCAACATGCATGCCGTGGAAAATATATTTCTAAGTCGATTACCCTCCTGCATTTATCGAATTAAGATATCAGGAAAGAGTGCAAAATGAGCTCTTAATCACAATGCGAGAGGATTCAAAAGCATTGCAACATAAATGAATTCATCATATCTACTCTACCTATGACAATTTGCCTCCACTAGCAAAAATGTTGAGAACCTTGTGTGGAATGGAATTTGTATAACCCTTGGGAAGTTATCTCACTGCACTCACCACCTGTAATACACAAGACACCATTTACCTACAAAGAACAATCCAAAACTGAATCATTTTGAAACCCTTATACAAAAACCATAGCTTAGAATGAATCCTCATTGTTGATATCAAAGCTATCTAGTGACAAGCCATATCCCTTGCACTTTGTCCAGTTTCAAACAGTGAGCGGAGGTTATTCTAGATGTGAACTCACGTGTGGATCAAATTCTAATTAAATTCTTGGCGGAACGAAATCTTAATTTTCATCCCCTTCTTATTTAGAGATGGCATTAATCCCACTACTTGTGGAGCATGGAATTACTGTAGATTAGCTCAACTCTTTGTTGACCATGTTGTGCCCGGCATGGATTCACTATAGATTAGCTCGACTCATTGCTGCCCACGCTGCAAGATGATGAGTCTATTAGGAGCTCCACTAAACCTTATTCAAAAAGTTTTTTAAGTTAAAAAAATTATTTTCTTTACTTGATTTACTATTACATAACCAATATTTCTCCAATTGCCACAAACTACAGTTAACCAACATTTATCAAACTACCACTAATTATAGTTGTCACATGTAAATTGAGCTATTTTTGATATTTTTATAACTGTTTATTTTGAATTTTGAATGATGCCTATAAAATCAATATGGACACTACACTTGTCTCATCCTCATACAATCTAGGAAAGCATATGCTAGTTGATGGTGGACGTGCACGAAAAGATTGATAAGTTACATTATTATTATTATTATTATTATAGATGAAAATAATAATGATTGATGAGTTGTTGTTGTTGTTATTTTACTAGCACGCCCACTTATTTTGTGGCTGCTGAACACTGATAGGCCACAAGTTAAGTGCCACGATAAGTTACCTGTTCCGAGTTACCCATGCATTCATGCATCAACCATCAGTTATTTTTTATATATAGGTTTTTTTATCTCTCACATTTTTCTAGTTATCTTCCATGAATGTATCCATTCGTTAGCTACCATTTATCCATGCATGCACCACCACTTATCCATTAATTAGCTACCAATTATTTTTTAATTTTTAATTTTTTATAATTGGTTATTTTGAATTTTGAATGACTGCCATAGAAACAATCTCAATAGTACACTTGTCTCATCCTCATACAATCCTAGAAAAGCATAGGTCATAGTCCACCCCAAATTGTAAAATAAAAACACCTATAGACATAATTATTATAAATGAAAATAATAAATAATGAGAATTATAATTATAATAAAAATAATAATATTAATAATAAGGATTGGTAAGTTATTATTATTATTATTATTATAATTTTTATAAAAATAATAATAATTATCTATATTTATCTGTTCTATATTTATCTCTTCTCTATTTATTTGATGCACATTTTTACAAAATAAAAATGGGATTGGGCGCCAATACAAACAATTATGTTGAACTTATGTCCTTAAAAGAGATGTTGTTATTTGCAAAGGAAATAAATATAAACCAGATTTAGATTTATGGAGACTCTATGACCATAATAAATTGAGATAGAAAAACACAAAAATGCCACAAAATTCTTTTATTTTCATTTCTTGAAGAAGTTCTTAGAATCTTGGACACATCTGATTTTGTATCCATTCAACATGTCTATAGGAAATGAAATGCGAAAGCAAATAGGATTTCTAAGGAAGGCATTCAGCTGGATCATGGGCAGTGAATGATTTTAGAATCTAATGCAACAAAGTATTTCAAATTCTACCACATGCCCTTCACTCAAGATCTTCCTATGCAAATTCCTCATCAATAATCTATGGTTTTGAGATAGTTATATTTTTTGTTTCATGGATCAATATATATATATATATATCTCGTAAAGAGATAGAGTATGTTGTGCATGGAGGGCATCCCAATTATTGTATATAAACGTTTGGACAGGGTATAGCTTAGAAAAAAGAAAATATAATTGTTGTGCCCCGATGAGGTTTAAATTCTTTCATTCTTGCAAATAAATGTATGTAATGCATATTCTTTTGAATTCCTCACATGGTTCCGTACCATTCCGTTGGCCAAAACCATCTCTGTAGATGGCAGTTGTCCTCTGGGCCACCTCTTTAATTTCGGTGTCTGCTGGGTATCAATTGAATCAATATCTATCTTTCCCTATAGACTACTTCACGTATTCGGTAGAGTTCAAGGTAGATATGGAGGTTACAAGGAGTATTTTATGTGGTCCCAAGAGAGATAGGGTGAGTGAGTGAGGCCCCAATGAGGTCAGATGCATAGGTTCCAAAGGTGAAGTTTAAGTTATTCCCAAGGCATAGGTCTGATGCATAGGCTGTTACAGGGATAGTCCCACCACCAAAGTATGATTTACCAAGGCATTTCCCAGCGTCAGATGCATAGGTTTTCGAGGATAGTAAAAAGGCAGAGTGTAAGGTCCCACCAATAAAGGCGGAGTTTCCCGAGGATGACGAGGAGGACGAGGAGGAGGAGGAGGAGGACGAGGACGAGGACGAGGACAAGGAGGATGAGGACGAGGATGAGGAGGACTACGACGACGAGGATGATGAGGAGGACGATGAGGAGGAGGACGACGAGGAGGAGGACGAAGATGACAACAACAAGAGGAGGAGGAGGAGGACAAGGACGAGGATGAGGATGAGGACGAGGATGAGGAGGACGAGGAGGAGGACGAGGAGGAGGACGAGAAGGACGACAAGGAGGAGGACGAGGAGGACAAGGAGGACGAGGAGGATGAGGACGAGGACGAGGACGAGGACGAGGACGAGGATGAGGAGGATGAGGACAAGCACGAGGACGAGGATGAGGACGAGGATGAGGATGAGGACAAGGATGAGGAGGAGGATGAGGACGAGGACGAGGACGAGGATGAGGATGAGGACGAGGACGAGGAAGAGGACGAGGAAGAGGAGGAAGAGGATGAGGAAAAGGATGAGGAGGACAAGGAGGAGGACGAGGACGAGGACGAGGATGAGGACGAGGAGGACGAGGAGGAGGAGGAGGATGAGGACGAGGAGGACGAGGAGGAGGAGGACGAGGAGGAGGATGAGGACGAGGACGAGGATGAGGACGAGGAAGACGAGGAGGAGGATGACGAGGAGGAGGAGGAGGAGGAGGACGAGGAGAAGGAGGACGAGGACGAGGACGAGGATGAGGAGGATGAGGAGGAGGACGAGGAGGAGGATGAGGACAAGGATGAGGATGAGGACGAGGAGGACGAGGAGGACAAGGACGAGGAGGACAAGGACGAGGAGGAGGAAGACGAGGAGGAGGACGACGACGATGAGGACGATGACAATGAGGGTGAGGAGGAGGAGGAGGACGACGACGACGACGATAGGAGGACGAGGAGGACGAGGAGGACGACGAGGAGGACGACAAGGAGGAGGACGAGGAGGACAAGGACAAGGAGGATGAGGAGGATGAGGAGGACGAGGAGGATGAGGACGAGGACGAGGACGAGGACGAGGATGAGGATGAGGACGAGGACGAGGACGAGGATGAGGACGAGGAGGAAGAGGATGAGGATGAGGAGGACAAGGATGAGGACGAGGAGGAGGAGGATGAGGACAAGGAGGAGGACGAGGACGAGGAGGATGAGGATGAGGAGGAGGACGAGGAGGAGGATGAGGAGGAAGAGGAGGAGGATGAGGACAAGGATGAGGATGAGGAGGATGAGGAGGAGGACGAGGAGGACGAGGAGGACGAGGAGGCGTAGGAGGCTGAGGTGGAGGCGGAGGTGGAGGCGGAGGCGGAAGCGGAGGAGGATGTGGAGGAGGAGGAGGAAGAGGAGGAGGACGAGGACGAGGAGGACGAGGATGAGGTGGAGGAGGCAGAGGAGGCAGCGGCGGAGGCAGAGGCAGAGGAGGCAGAGGCGGAGGAGGAGGAGGAGGAGGAGGACAAAGACGAGGACGAGGAGGACGAGGAGGACGAGGACGAGGATGAGGACAAGGATGAGGACGAGGACGAGGAGGACGAGGACGAGGAGGATGAGGACAAGGAGGACGAGGAGGAGGACGAGGACAATGAGGACGAGGACGACGAGGATGAGGACAAGGAGGACGAGGATGAGGACGAGGAGGAGGACAAGGAGGACGAGGACGAGGATGAGGACAAGGACGAGGAGAGGAGGAGGAGGAGGAGGAGGAGGAGGAGGAGGCTATTCTAGTCGTTAAATGGGATGCTATTATGGACATTCATTGGGATGCTAATTGGGATGCTTATTGGGACGTTAATGGGGTTGCTAGTTAGCGTCCCAATTAACATCTACTTTAAAAAAAGGATGCAAATAACGCCATTAAAAGCACCATCTCGTGGAAAAGTGTCCACTTTGTACAAAAAATGATAAAATACACTAAAAGTAATAGTGGACGCTAAAAAGGGAGCTAAAACAGACGCTAATTCCAGGATTTGTTGCAATGGATGGACAAAGCTCAACAATGTTTAATAACATGCTTGAGAATAATGTTGCCTCATGGAATGTTGTGATTTGGAATTGCATATAAAATGGGAAAATCAAGGAGGCTCACAAATTGTTTGAAATAATGCTACAATGGAGATATGCATTGTTTCAAGCATGGAGAGATGTTCTTACATTGGTCTTGTTGTTTCTTTATGTGGACCTAATAGATACTTGGAGTGGATTTGACATACCAGTTACAATTACCAACAAAAATATTCCAACGGTGAGGGCATTCCATCATGGTACCTTTTAAGATTATCATCATAGTTTGGACATTGACCTTCATTTGTCGAAGACATGACTAGTGAGAAATTTGAGGGAGTAAAAGAATGTAATATGTGATTAATGTGTCAAGGCAAAGGGACAAATACAAGGCAAAAAACTGGCCATTTACAAGGTGGGAGGACACATTAATTAAACTCAAAACCTCACACATCCAAATATGCCATGTAAGTAAGGATAATTATTTTGCATCAACCTTACCAGCTTAGGCCATTTTGTCTCTAGGGATCATGTGACATTAATAGGCCTATGTCCACCATACAAGCCCTATAAAGGGAATCTTTATCATGTAACTGGAATATAGTGTTCATTTCAAGTTTGGCACACTAAGGATGGCTCTCATGGACTAGTCAATGTTATAGGGTAAACATATAAAGTCCTAGTCCGTAACATTTTCCTAAAGGGATCGGGGCCCACAAATGGGGCCCTCATCCATAACGGCATCTCTATGCGGGAAATATTTGGCTTATAAGTAAGAAATGGCCATTTCAAGCTCTATGCAACCAAGAATGGTTATCATTGATTGGAACATATTATCAAGTCAAAACATAATGTCTAAGGGTAAGGGGCTCAATTCTCATGACTTTTAGGGTGGGGGGCTCCAACAAACCGCCTCCAAAAGCTCAATTCTCATGACTTTTAAGGGGGGTTCCAAAAAAACGTCTCCGAAAGTTCAATTCTCATGAGTTTTAAGGAGGGTTCCAAACAAACTACCTCCAAAAGTTCAATTCTCATGACTTTTAGTGGGGGTTTTGACAAACTGCCCCCAAAAGTTATGATAATTGGGATTTTAGGGGGGCTTTTCAAACAACCACCTCCAAAAGTTCAATTCTCGTGACTTTTAAGGGGGGTTCCAAACAAACCGCATCCCAAAGTTCAATTCTCATGACTTTTAGGGGGGGTTTTGACAAACTGCCCCCAAAATTTATGAGAATTGGGATTTTAGGGGGGGTTTCAAACAACCGCCTCCAAAAGTTCAATTCTCATGACTTTTAAGGGGGGTTCCAAAAAAACGGCCTCCAAAAGTTCAATTCTCATGACTTTTAGGGGGGGTTTTGACAAACCGCCCCCAAAAGTTATGAGAATTGGGCTTTTAGGGGGGCTTTTCCCAAAACCGCCCCCAAAAGTCAAATTTCAGGACTTTTGGGGGTGGTTTAAAAAAAAAAAAACCCTAAAAGTCCAACTTCCATGACTTTTAGGGGCGGTTTTAAAAGACCACCACCAAAGGTCTAAAAAAACTTTTAGGGGGGGGTTTACCAAGATCCCCGCAAGCCAAAACCGCCCCTAAAGGGCTATTTTGTTGTAGTGAAAGTTTAAATGTTTATGGAATGCACTTGTTTGGTAGTGGGACTTGATTAATGAGGAATGCATATGTGGTTGAATTTGATATAATGTTTGTCTATTTGATTGAAATCGTGGAGTTATTGATAATGTGGAATGATACCCTAGTTTTAAAAGAATAACGATATTAATTTATTGTTTAATGTTTAAATCCACGGTTGAATGTATAGTATGGTTAAGAAAATCGATGTCTGAAATGATACTATTGTCATTATGTTTGATGCTTCCTAAGCATAGAAGGGATAATAAAAGAATTAAAAGAAATAGAAATAAACCTTGTGTTATAAGTTGATAAGACTATTCCAACAGAGGTCACATTTAATTTCAAAAGAAAACATAATGACCCTAACCTAGAAGATAATATTTGTGATGAGGATTTAAACAATGCTGAAGTATCAATGCTAGTCAAAAATATAACCTATGTCTACTATAACCGAAAGATGGGAGTAATTAAAACCACATACCTGGCTGCTTAGGCACTTGGTTCTTTCCTGTAGGAGCTTGGCTACTTTGGCACTTGATCCCTTCCTGTAGGAGCCTGCACACTCAAACAATAGTTAATTAAAACCACATACCTGGCTGCTTAGGCACCTGGTTCTTTCCTATAGGAGCCTGGCTACTTTGGCACTTGCTCCCTTTTTGTAGGAGCCTGCACACTCAAGCAGTAGTTAATGCAGATCTATGGTATTTAGATGACCTGTTAGGATGATATTCTTAGCTGGATAACCTTGGGACTACCACGTTCCTCCCAACCATGATCCTACAACCATTCTTGGTTCTGTATGGATCCCCCTGAGCTGGATTCCAACATGCAATGAGAGATAGAAGCCCTAGGTCCACTGTTGGTTCAAATCTGAGAATTATTAAGTGAGGCTGCTTCAGTTTCTTGGATCAGGATACTTTTCTTGGATTACCATAAGAGAATGATAATGACCAAGAATGATAGATGATCCCCCAAACTTGGGATCTGCCCTCTTTAAGTAGGGAAGTCTTTTAATTAGGACTGTTGAAATAATTAGTTTCTTTAAATTAAATAATTAATAATTAAAAGATATTCTTTAATTAAATATCTAGTCATCTTGAACTAGGACTTTTTTCAACTGTTTCACCATAAGTGATTTTGATTTATGCTCTTAATAATAATTATAATAACAACAATTATACTAACAATAATTATACTAACAATAATTATATTTCACTTAACTATTAATACACCATTTATAATATAAAATAATGCATACATCATATATACTAATTATATTCCCTAATTAAATAATGGCACTATTATTATTAAAGCTCTTAATAATAATATTAGCCTTGAGGCCTTTATACATGTTAGTCATAAAAGACCACTGGTAATTATCTTTTATTTAGTTATGTGTCATCACATGACACTTATTTTAACTTTTAAGGACAAGGTCCAATTCTTTGGATGGTCTCGGTCAACTTGGTTAGGTACTTCTAGTCTCTCTCTCTTGCATGTCAGATTCCCTCGTTATACATGGTAGTACTCGCAGTATTTGATGATAGATAAAAGATGAGTTATTTAATTAAATCAAATAAATGCGATGAAAGAAAAGTGTTATTCAGAGTCTTTTAGACTCAACACTTTGAGATTCAGTAACCCCGAGTGCTCTTCAGAACCTTTTAACTCAACACTCTCGCATGGACGTTGTGCTAGTGCAATTCCAGAGCCTCTGCTCAACACTAATGCTAGAATGTGGTTGTGAGGCACATCTAAAATATTTGAGTTGCCTCGGATCCGGTATTTTTTTATCAAGCTTGGAGTGCTCCAGGGTTTAGGCCCAACAGTCAATGTACCTCAGGGCTTACTCCCAGTACATAAACATTCTTCTAGGTACATCAAGGCTTATTCCCAGTACGTAGGTTACATGTGTGTTTCTGAGTCCACGCTCAACACACTCATAAGTCAAATCATGTAAAATCATAGCTCTGCTCAGTAAGTAACAAAAGATCATCTCAATATATTAGGCTTTGTACCCATATCAAATCAGAAGAACATCATTAAAACATTGGGGCCTCCTCCCCCAGTATATACCCAAATAAAGAAGTCAGTAAGGGTCCGTGCCCGATATGTTGATATATATATATATATATATAAGAATGAATCATAGGTGCTAGGGCTCATGCCCAATACTCAAAATGAACATAGGTGTTGGGGCCATGGCCCAATATAACAACAAAATAGTTAGTCCAAAATTAGGGATATTACAATGGTACATGGATATGGTTATATGGTCAACCATATAACCATGGTTAACTTTAGGGCATAATGATTGGCTATGGTTAATTATGGTTAACTTTAGTGCATCATGGTTTATTATGGTTGCATCATGGTTTACCATGGTTGAATTTGGTTGACGTTAGTTGATTGTATATAACTATCTTTAACCATGATTGACCACATATCGTCATTGAACATGGTTGACTCATGTTAACCATGGCTGACTAAGATGATAATGGTTAAGCATGGTTGACTTTAACTAACCATTGTTGACTTTGGTTAGCCATGGTTGAGTATGGTTTACTATGGTCAAACTATGCTTGACTATTATTTGGGCATGGTTCACTTTAAACCATGGTTGGCTTTAATCCATCATTGACCAGGGTCAATGAAGGGTATCAAATGATGGATGTCTAAGTTTGGCCATATTAAATGATGGTTTGACCATTGATTGAGAATTATTGACTTTATGGCAACATGGTTAACAAAAGTTGACTTTGGTTAACCATGGTTTACAATGTTTAACCATGGCTGACCACAACTCATCCTTCATCATGGTTGAATTAGGTTAACTATGGTTAACTATGTGAAATTTGGTTAGCCATGATTGACTTTGTTTAACTATGGATAACTTTGATAAACCATGGTTGACTTTTGTTAACCACAGTGATGAGTGTTTGGGCATGGTTAACTATAAACGATGATTGACCATTTTTGTGTATGGTTTAATTTTAACTAATTTTGACCATATAAAACCATGGTTGACCATTGGTTGGGAATGGTTGCATTTAGTGCATCATTATTGACTATGGTTTGTTATGGTTGACTTTAGTACATCATAGTTTATTATAGTTGACTATGGTTGCATCATAATTGACTATGGTTTACTATGGTTGTATCATGGTTGAATATGGTTGAGTTTGGTTGGGTATGGTTAACTATGTTTGACTATGGTATAATTTCACTGAACCATTGTTTGACCTTGGTTATCCATTTTTAACTATGGTTTACCATGTTTGACCATGGTTCTTTATGGTTGAATTTGGGTGACTATGTTTCACCATGCTTGAAGATTGTTGACTAAAGTTTGAAATGTTTGAACATGGATTACTTGTCATGTTTAAATATGGGTTAATTACTTTATTTGAATATGGTTGACTATAGTGATTTATTGTTGACCATGGAACCATGGTTGAGCATCATTAACCATTAATTATTATTATTGACCAATGTTGACTATGGATAATCATGTTTGATTATGTTTGTACATGGTTTCAAGTTTGGTTAGGTATGGTTGACAATGGTTGATATTGTGTTATTGTGGTTGATTATGACTAACTTAGGTCAACCATAGTTAAATTTGCTTGAATAATATTAACCAATTTCAATTTTGGTCAAATTATCTTGAATATGTTTTACTTTGGTTGAGTTTCTTGGCCATAGTTAACCATGGTTGACTATGGTTGACCATGGTTAATAATGGTTCACTATATAGTTGACCATGATTGAAAATAAATAAGAATGTTTGGGAATGTTAAACTTGGTTAACCATGTTTGATTATATTTGATCTTGGTTGACTATGGTTGATCATATTGATTATGTTTGTTTATGGTTGAGTTTGGTTAGATATGGTTGACCATGGTTGATCATGTGTTACTATGGCTGATATGATTAAATCACATCGACCATGGTTTTGTATGGTTATCTATGTTTGAATAATATTGACCATGATTAAGCATTTTCAATTTTGGGTGTAAATTAATGTTCCTCTAGTGTTATGATGGACTTCAAAATTCCCCTATGATTAGGTTGCAATGTGGCATATGATTAATGGTATTAATTTTATTATTGCCATTTTAATGTTAATGTTATTAATGTTATTAATGTTGTTAATGTTAATGTTAGTTTTAATGTTTTAAACATTAAATTTAATATGCTCATGTTAGATTTTCCTAATGGTAATGTTAATGTTAATATTGATATTAATATTTTCTAATATTGATAATAATATTTAACATTAATGTTAATAATATTATTATTATTAATGTCAAGTCTTGCTAGCTCTCTCGGCTAAGATGTGGGTCTTGTCTACAAGGAAGGTGACCTAAGTTCAATTCCCCTTCAAGGTATCTGAGTTTGGAGGCAACACCCAAAATCCAACCAAGTTGTTTATGTTGTGTTCCAGGCTGAGTGCGATCCGTGGGTGATTTTGACAGCTTAGATACCTCTGGGTCTTGATTTCTCATACCACAAACCACTCCTACAATTTAGGGAATTTTGAACAAACACAAAAATGTCATTATTATTAATAATGTTGACAATAATATTATTAATGTTTAGAAAATATTAATATTAATAATATTAATTTTAACTAACATTAAAAATAATATTTCTTAAACATTATTAATATTAATCTTAACATTATATTAATTCATTAATAAAGTAATAAATAATACATCATAAAAACAAACAATACTTTAATGATATAAAATTCACATGTCAATCAGATGTAAAGATTGATATCAATATAATTTTTTTTCCAGCAGAAAAAAATCGTACTATTGCTATTCCAAGGAATCAAATAGTACAAAGATAGTGGGAATATCTTGTCTACAGATATTCAATACAGTACATAATCTCAAAATTCTTCAAATTCCCGCTATACATAAATATCATCGCCCCCCAAAAAAGATAACTTAAAAAACCTTTAGATCATCCCAGATTTACATATCTTCTTAAAAAATATTTAAATTACCCCTATCTAGCAGACAATCCTCCATCCATTCTTCCCAGAAAAGTACACCTACAGGGCCTGCAAAAGCATCTTTGGAAATTTTATCTGCAAGAGAGTTATGTGACCTATAAATATGATTGAATGAAATCTGCTCCAGCTTTGATATCTCCTGTCGAATGCGGACACACCAGTATTCAAGATCCAAAACATTTAGAGAATATTCATTGTTTGCCCATTTTATAGTAACACGGGAGTCACCATAGACAATAGGATTCACCAATCCAAAGGAGTTTGCCACCATTAGAACAACCCAGAGTGCCATGATTTCAGCTTTCATATTTGTACCCCTGCCGCCATTAAACCGTAAAGAGAAGTGATGTCGATCATTGATAAAGATAATCCCACCGGTAGCACACAAACCATCTTGAGCAGCCCCATCAAAAAATATAACCGGTTGCGAGACAACAAAAGAAAAAGATCCCTCACTCCTAGCAATCTTTCCATGTTCCTCATCAGGATAATTTTGTAATAATAGGAAAACAGAACTTACACATTTCACAGCATCCGGCTTTATATCCTGGAAGATCACTTCATTCCTTGTAAACCATATGATCCAAGAAATAAATATGGGAAGAAATAGTGACTTATTATGATTTCTGACCCAATTGAGTATACCCGAGCCAAAATTCAAGCCTTGTGAATCTTTAAATTATATTGATGATATCAATATAATTTAAAGATTCACATCTCAATTATTTTTTTAATTTTATTAATCATTTTTCATAAACACCCAAAAATAATAAATATTAAAAATTCACACGATAATATATATAGTATTATGGAAAAGTCGGGTCAATATTTTTTATTCATTCATTTCTATGTTTATATGGAGATAGTAATTTATTTTAGTTATAATTGTCATATATAAAAAAAAATTTCAATAAATTTAATATTATTAAAGTTATTGAAAATAAAATTAAAAATATTAATATTATTGTTATTAATATTAAAATTAATAATATTATTAAAAATATTAATATTATTGTTATTAATATTAAAATTAATAATATTAGTATTAATAATATTATTGTTCATATAAACTTTCTGCCATTAATATAAGAAAGAGTAGTATCTTTAACCATTGCGAATCATAGTGGAGAAAAGTCAATCACATTATGACAAGGAGATGGTATTTTTTTAATCAAATTTTACTAAGAGGTTTTGTCGCATGGAAAATGCATGTCTTTATTTTGTGAATAACAAGAAGATACTTGAATTGTTATAGGTACCTGAAAGAAAAATTAATTACAAGGAGGTTACTTGAATTATTGAAAGTATTTGTATGTTCAAATAGTAATATTGGTTATGTGTTACATAGTTTTTTGACATTAATAATATTATGGTCATAATGTATTAGGATATTTATGAAGAGTTATGTCAAGATAATAATGACTTTAATGATTATTTCACATTATGACATTGAGAAGTAGACATGAAAAAATGACACATTATGGTAGTTGGGTTGATTTGGGTTGATTGCAATTTTATGTCCCATATGAAGAGGATATGTTAGTAATTTTATGTCACATTTCACAAGGTGATGCTACATTTTGTATTGATTTCAGAAATGGTTTTGATGTATTAGTATTTTGATGAAGGTTTATGCTAAGTTAAAAATTACATTGATTGTTATGACACATTGCAAATTTGAGAGGAAGACCTAAAAATTGATACCTTATTAAAGTTAAGTTGTTTGCAATTTTATGTGACATTATGTGAAGAATATATTAGTATTTTTTTAACTCAATAAACAATATTTTAATGATCTAAATATTCACATGTCAATGAGATTTAACCAGCCTAGATCCAAATTTTAGGCTCTATCAAGTGTCGAGAGGGATCAAATCTCCTGAGGTGCAAACCTCTCCTCGAAAAGCTACTTGAATGCAATACCTGAGAAGTTATAGTTGAGAAACAAACGTTACTTTTCCTTTGTATTATTATTTTTTGTTTATGGCCGACATAATATTTATTACTTTTTACTTTGCATGATTCCTTTTTGTTTATGGCCGATATCGACAAACTTGACAAAAGTTACAAGATCTCCCTCATATTTACTTTTTACTTTGTATTATTCTTTTTTGTTTATGGTCGACAATATCGACAAACATGGACAAACGTTACAAGATCTCCCTTATATTTACTTTTTACTTTGTATTATTCTTTTTTGTTTATGGCCAACAATAAGGACAAACATGGACAAACCTTACAAGATATCCCTAATATTTACTTTTTACTTTGTATTATTCTTTTTTGTTTATGGCCGACAATAAGGACAAACATGGACAAACGTTACAAGATCTCCCTCATACTGGGCTGTAGAGCACCTCTCGGTGCAAAGAATCATATCAATGTAATTTAAAGATTTACATCTCAATTATTATTTTTGAAACTTATTAATCATTTATCTTAAACACACAAAAATAATAAGTATTATAAATGCACATAATAATAGTGATGTAGAAAGATTATGTCAACATTTTTTATTCATTTATTTTTATGTTTATATTTAGATAGTTGTTTATTTCAATTCCATAGTTGTCAGATATAATGATTTTTTGGAGTAAAATTAATGTTGTTAACATTATTAAAATTAATATTAAAAATATTAATATTAATATTAATATCAATATTATTATTATTATTAAAATTTGTAATATTAATATTAATAATATTATCATTAATGTTAAAACTCAATCAAAATAATTAGAAAAAAAATGGTATTGAAAAATATTATTAATAAATATTATATATAACTAAATAATGATTAAATCACTTATTTTTAAATATAAATAAGTATTTATTAATTTTAATTATTTTATTAATGTGTTTTTATTTAAAAATCCTAATTATACAATATAATTTATATAAATTTAAATAATATATATACAAATAATAATATATATAATTATAAATAATATAAATACAAACAAGTGGGGTTGCATAGCAGCAAGTCCCTATCTTTTGTATTTGTTTTCTATTAGCTAGAGGAATATGTATTTTGCTAGAAGGTTTGGTTATGAGTTCACTATTAAATTGCTTTTGTCAAGTTGGTAAAGTCATATGTACATTCACAAGTACTCGTGGATGATGACATGCTTGTGGATTGTGATTTTTTTCATTAAATTCTACATATTACCATTCAAAGTAGGTAAGGTACGTGTTGAATATAATTGTCATTGATGACAAAACTATTCATTGATGACAAAAGGAAGTGATGACACGGCATGTATGATGATGAAGATACAAATCCACATAAATGTGTTCTAGTACCTTCATGATGTCACTATTACAACCTACCCTAGTTATATAGAGATTTGTCAGTTTGAAGAAATTCTAGAAAAATGGCTAAGTGTTGAAAATTGGTCCAAGTGGCCTTGAGGAAATGCTCACCGTACCTCATAGGTGAATGATAAAAATTATATAAAACTATCATGTTATAGATTGTTGGAGAGGATATCCTACCATGGTCTCATTTCTCAAAGAATAATTTTGATGACAAAGTTAAATGCCTGCCAAAACAGGGTTTCACGTTGTTTTTGCACCAGAGTAGTAAAACTACCTAAGTGGCCTCAAGAAAATGCCCGCTATAATTCATGGGTCAAAGTAAATGCCCCCACCATATGGTCAAGCTTCATCTTGTTGATTTTTCCACCTGACCATGGTCTCAGTTTGTCTTGAGAATGTCTGAAGAAGAAGTTACGGGTCTGCCAAAACTATGTTTCAAACAGATTGCTCCAGTCCAGGAAAATGCAAAATTTGTCTAAGTGTCAAATTCACATGGATAAGAGGCCATTTGGAAATGACTGCAAGGAGGTGTCCTTATTCTGATAAAATTCATCAGTTGGCATAGTCTTGTTCTTTGATGAACTAGTCATCTAGTCATGGGAAGAGATTTTCCTCTAGAGTTCACACGTGCGGAATACAAGTCTACCAAAATGAGAAAAGTTTGTTTTGTTTTCAAATGTAGGTTGATAAGAAATTTGGAAATGCCCGCAAGGAGGTGTTGTTTTGCTGATAAAATTCATCAGTTCACATGGTATTGTTCCTTGATGAACTGGCTATCCAGCCATGGAGTTAGATTCCTAATTTGTGCTCTCACGTGCGAGTTTTTAGTCTGCCAAAACACAGAAATATAATAGTTATTCATAAGAGGCTAAGGTTTATGCTCGCAAGGACTTAAGGATAAATCCTACAGGGATTAATAGAATTCCCACAAAGGGGCCCGCAAGGGAGATGCCCGCAAAGGGGCCCACAAACGAAATGCTCGCAAAAGGGATTAATATGCTCACAAGAGAGCTAAGGAGAATGCCCGCAAGGGGTTAAACCCACAGGGGCTTAGGAATGCCTGCAAGGATTTAGGAATGCCCACAGGGACTTAAGAATGCCCGCAGGAGCTTAAAGAAGCCTACAAAGGATGAAGCCCGAACTAAGCCCGCAAATACCTAAGGATAATTCCCATAGGGGCTTAGGAATTCCCGCGGATGCTAAAGAAATGCCCGCAAGGGATAAAAGATGTCCACGAGAGGTTGTAATATGCCCGCAGGGGCTAAAGAAATGCCCATGCGGGCTAAAAGAATCCCGCAGATGGAAGAAGGCCACATTTCTGAGATGAATGAAGCCCGTAGGATTGAAGATGATCAATGGAGTTTTATTTTATTATTTAATTAATTAAAAACCTACAATAAACAGAATTACAAATTAAAGGATAAATTATCAGAGATTTGAAAAGGCATTTAGATGAAAGGGAATGAACTCAGTTTGAAGAGATGAAATGGTTAAAGGATGAGTTTATATAAACATGCACTTGAGATGGAAGGAAGATGTGTCGGGTGTCCAGGTTGAAGAGGCAACAAGAACAGGCCGAGACCAATGAAGATCCAGAATTGAAGGAAATAAGTTCTGGAAATATGAAGAAGACAAAATAGGGTGGAAGGGTGGTCCTAGGTCAGGTTTTAGAATCCTAAGGGTGTTGGTGCATCCTTCATTTGTAGCTGAAAAAATTGGGTGTTGGTGCATCCAGCAAGTTAGAGCTTGCAAATTAATTGTAAATATAATTTTGTAGTATTAGAAAGAGTTAGTGGTTTTCCCAATTGAGCTTCCACGATAAAATTGTGTCTCCTATTTTCTTTGTTAATTTTGTTTTTAATTGTGATAAAATTCAAGAATAGTGAAATACTGATTCATCCCCCCCCCTCTCAGTATTTCTTGATATTCCAATAGTACGAAACATGTAAACATAAAATAGTATTAATAGACTCATTGAGTCATTCCTATGACACCATGAATGTACCCTCAAAATGAGTTTAATATTGCTTAAGTAAAAAATTTAGAGCATTTATCAAAGTTGAAGAAATGTAGAAAGAAAAAGGAGCACAAATTTGTGGTTGTCTCCGTTGGTACAACATAGTTGATAGAACCACCAAGGATTTTTTAAAATCTATTGCAAACTAAGGATTACAAAATAAAATAAAAAAGGTGGCCATGCAAACCTGCATTGACATAGTCCAATAAAAGTAGTCAAATGAGCAATGAAGAGCATGTGAAGAAGCATGAAAATTGCTCTAAGTAAATGGTCAATGATAAGTCTCTCAACCTAGATTTCTACTGTGTGAATTATACAAATCCATATAGGATTTTGTGGGCCCATAACACCATTTTAACAGTATTTACGGTTAGTTGTGAACCTTGTGAGAGCAGATTGAATTGTGCATTAACCACGAGGAGCAAAGTAAATGAGAGGAGGAAAGTTCCTATCGATGTAATGCATACCAAACAATCCCTTCCTTACATGTGCAACGCATGCATTTTTTTCCACCATAAAGGGTTCCAGAAACACCTGGAAATCCATGAAATAGATGCCTATGTGAAATGTGACCCTTCGTTTCCTATTTTGCATAAGTTGTGCAACTGTGGAGAACCAGAGGAATAAAGATAGGGAGGGGAATAAGCTAAGATCGCCAACATGGAAATGAGTTAAAAAATGTTCACTCATAAACTCAGAAATGGAGAAATCTGCAGTATAATCATACATCAGGTGTAAGATGGCACTGTGCAACTAAATACAAAATCAATACTGTCAAGTGAATTCGAATTAGCCAAAAGTGATTCGAATTCTCCTCAATATGTGGCTTGGATAGCACTAGAGACATCACCCAATCAGTGGTAGTAGTCACAAATAGTCAAATATCATTCAAATGAGTCTAACTGAGTCTAACTGAGCCATGTGAGCACAAATCAAGGGAAGAAGACTTCAAGGAGGGTGCATGAGGCTATCAGTAGGTCAAGTGGCACTCCAATATAGACAAATGGAAGCTACAAGCAATTAAACTGAGCAACAAATTCATGAACTGGTCAATCAATGTTGCAACTGACTGTTAGAATCCAAGTCGGTGTAGTAGGGCGCATTTGTCATCCAGGTTAGGAAAACAAGGCGCACTAGGTAGGGAGGAGGGCTACTGAGGGCTAAAAACAGGCTCTAGGGGGGTGAAAATAGGCTCCAGGTGCTGGGGAGACTACCATACTGATGACTGGATGCATGCAATATGCATGCAAATATAAATAATGATGTGAGAATATTCCAACACCCCCCTGCAAGCAAACTATGAGGAAGTAACTGAAAACTAATAAGACCCTGGTAACTGAGACCATAGGTCATCCCGTACAACAATATAAATAAATAAAGTGAGGAAAGAGGGAAAAACCAGTGGGAAAAAATACCCCCAAAAAAATAGATTGTAGGATGCTAATGTAGCATGGCATCACTCACCCCAAGAAGGGACTGAAGGTAAGTGAATATCTTCACCAAGAAGGACTTAGTGAATATATCTGCAATCTTCTCTTCTGTAGGACAATAGAGCAGTGTGATGGTACTATCATGAACCAATCCTTGGATGTAATGCATGTGTATCTCAATATGTTTGGTGCTCTATCTTAGAACCGGATCTGTAGAAATCCTGATGGCACCGTGATTGTCACAATAGATGACTGGTGGAGTATTGAATCGAATCCCAAACTCTGACAAGATTACCTGCAACCATATGCAATGTGTGGATGCATTCAATCCACCTCTATACTTGAACTCGGCTAAAGAAAGAGCTAAAACAGTCTTATTTTTTCTCGACCAACAGATAGGTCCAGATCCAATCATGAAAACAAAACCAGATGTAGACTTCCGATCTAAGCTATCTCCAACCCAATCAAAGTATGTATACCCAAATAGGTTCAAAGGAGACCCAACTGCATAGAAAATACCATGTGTTTTTGTCCCTTGCACATAATGCAAGATCCTCTTTGCTTCCTTCCAGTGAATCTCATGAGGCTCCTGCATGCATCTGGAGACAACACTGTCTTCATAGGATAGATCAGGTCGAGTATGTGTAAGAAACAAAAGACTCTCAATCAACTATCGATACAAAGTACTATCCACCAAAGGTGTAGAAGAACCATCCTCAAGGATGATCCCTGAAAGAAAAGGAAATGTTGTTGGCTTGCATTCGCTCATATGAAACCTATCAAGTAGATCTGATGCATATTTGGACTGTGCAACTCTGATTCCTTAATCAATCTTAGTGACTTCAAGACCAAGAAATTGCTTTATCAATCCCAAATATGACATAGAGAAGGAGTTGTGCAAAGTTGTTTTTATAGATATAATGCATGAAGAATTGCTCCCAGTAATCAACAAATCATCAACATAAATAACAATAAGGAGTAGGGATTTACAATCACATCTCATGTAGAAATTTGAATCTAATTTGCATCTCTGAAAATCTTGTGATAGTAAGAAGGAATCTATCTTTGAATACCAATCTCAGGGATCTTGCTTAAGCCCATACAAGGACTTCCTCAATATGCACACAAGTGAAGGATCATCAATATACCCCTTAGGTTGCTTCATCTAGATATCTTCCTCTAGATATACATGAAGGAAATCACTATTGACATCCATGTGATACACTTCACAGTGCTTGGATGAAGCAAGGGCAAGAACAAGACAAATGGAATCCATCTTAGCAACAGGAGCGAATGTCTCAAAATAGTCAATCCCATGAACTTGGGAGAAACCCCTTGCAACTAATCGAGCCTTATATACTTTCTTGTGACTCCATCTAAGTCCATCTTTGTTCTTTATATCCAGTTGCATTGAACAAGCTTCCTTCCAGGAGGGATAGAAACAAGCTCCCAAGTCTCATTTCTTTGAATAGATTGATACTCTTCATCCATAGCTGCTACCCATATTAGATCTTTGGAGGCCTCAAAGAATGTTTTTGGATCAGATCCAATCATAAGAAAGCATCTCTCAGCTAGAAATGGATCTGTGGGAGAGAGCGCAACTATTGTATCTTGGAAATCAGATCTATCTCCAACAAGATCAATGGTGGAAATAGGAGTAGTGGTGGCCCATTTTGCAATAGGATTTGGAACATTAGGTGCTATATCTTCAGGTTCTTGTGGATTTGGATCTAGCATTCACTCTTCTCTATGAATCTTATTTTTATCAACCTTCTTTGTTGGAGCTTTTCCATTCAAGAAACTTTTACAAGTTCCTTGGGAAAACTTGAGATTTGTAGACCTTCAACCACCTTTTGAGTTTACATGTCTTGCAAGTGCTTGTAGTTGAGATTCCCAAATATTTCATGCCATAGCCTACTCTCTTCATTTGCATGTGTGTGAAGAGCAGACTGTTTGGATAGAGGTATAAAGTGGGAGAACTCATAGAGTTTCGACTTGTGGTTTGCAACACCTTTTGCAATGATATTTCCTGATACCATGTCTTATATTTCAACCTCATTTGGAGAGAAGATCACCCTCTTGGGCTCTCCGGTATGGGTCATCTGGTAGACTAAAAGTAGATTGGCAGTAAGTGTAGGAACATAGAGCACATCTAAGAAATACCCATGATCAATATTGATCCTTCCAATCCTCTTAGAGGATACCTCAGAATCATTCCCCAACATGATTGAAGGACCAACAGTGCATAAGAAACCAGAAAAGATATCTTTGGAGGAATACATGTGCCTTGATGCTCCTGAATCTTGTTAGAAAAACAGGATCATAGAGAAATAACAATAAACAAGATGAAAATATAATCACACAAACACATTACAAGAGAGACACCAATATAACGTGGTTCACCCAAGATGGGCTATGCCCACATAGAAATTTCCATTCCTTATTATTATACCATTCATCAAAATGAAGGGATACAACTCGCAGCACATCCGCTACAACTTCCTCTTCACTCGCTCTCAGTCTCTCTTCCATGATCTCGGAGATCTTTACATTACACAATACCTAATCCATCAACCCTAGTCGTATTACAATGTCTTTCTTTTAAAGGGAAAATACCATCGGAAAATACCACGAGTTACCCAAAACCATGGGCCTGTAATCTGTTGGTGAAAAACCAACCCATAACAAAAATTTCTTTTGGGGGCGCTGGCCCCCCAATCGAGCGAGTGCACCACTCCCCCGGACCCCCTATTGCGCATGCCAGGATCATAACCAAACCTGGGGTAAAACATGGCTGAACAACAACATCTTTGAATCAGGAAGATCAGGATCCACAACCAACAAATCTATGATGAAGGACGAATCTCTTGATGCACCTGCCATGAGACCATGGCATATCTCCTTGTCCTCAGATCTTGAAGGTTCAACTTCTTTCTTCCTAGCACATGTAGGTATTGGAAGGTTATTCTTTTCAAGTAACTGAGCCATCAAATCTATAGTCTTCTTCATGCAGGAACTCTCAGGATGGAATCCTCTATTGCAATAGGTGCATTTGGATTTCTCCTTGTGAGATTGCTTGCCCTTCTTGGAATTCAAAGCCCCTTCTGACTGATAGGGAGCCTCCTTTTGCTTTTGCTTATTTGAATTTATGTCAAAATGTTTTGCTTGCCTTTTCCATTCGCTCTCTTCACTTCAAGAGCTGCAAGTGCTAAATCCATCTTGGGTTTTATCATTCCCATTTGAATCAACTTCTCCTCCTCTTGTGTGAGAGACTGGATGAAATCATCAAGAATGGGAATCTTCCATTTTGGGATGGATAGATTCGTTGTTTGAAAGGTAGAGACAAATACTGAGTAGTTAGGGCCCAATTTTGATAGTATGGAAAGGATTAGAGGATTCTCTTCTTTCTTTATTCCATATCTCTTCAATTGTGAAATTAGATTTTTGAACTTGGTAATAAACTCATTGATGGAGTTGAAACTGCAAGGGCTCAGTGAAATAAGCTCATTTTCCAACTTGTGACCTTTCAAGTCATATTTTTGTCCAAGAAGAGATTTGATCTTGTCCCAAAATTATTTTGGAGTGGCTCGATCAATGACATGAAAATGGAGGTCTTCAGAAATGCTGAGGAGTAGCAGTCCTACTGCTTCATCAAGTTTATCCAGGTACTTTGATTTCTCCACTACACCAATGGGTTCGACTGTAGTCCCATTCAATACTCTAGAAATTCTTTTGGACTTCATGAAGATGTCCATATTGGCTTTCCATTTGACATAATTGAAGGATTTCAGTTTTAGATCCATTGGTTGCTTTTGAATTCGAATTGAAGATGAATTTGAATGATTGAATAAACCAACAAAACAAATGAAATTGTTGATGGAGATTTGCTGCAAATCGAGAGAACACTGCCTTAGGACAATGAGCACATGTGACTAGATCCTTCACACCTGGATAGACCTCACTGGATTGCTCCAGTGAATTCAATAAAATTGCACCGGGAATTGCTATGGAAATACAGAGGCTTTTGGTGCTCAATGAATTGTTGCAACTACTGCTACTACTGCAATTTGAATAGATGACTCCAACTCTAATACCATGTGATAATCTATAGGATAGATCACACATCTAGAGTAAACCTCACAAATCTCACTCAAGAATTGCAAAGAAGAAGAAGAAAATTGAATCAATACTCACTCATAAACTCAAAAATGGAGAAATCTACAGTATAATCATACATCAGGTGTAAGGTGGCACTGTGAAGCTGAATACAAACTCAATACTGTCAAATGAATTCGAATGAGCCAAGGGTGATTCGAATTCTCCTCAATGTGTGGCTTGGATAGCATTGGAGACATCACCCAATCAGTGGTAGTAGTCACAAATAGTCAAATATCAGTCAAATGAGTCTAACTGAGTCTATCTGAGCCATGTGAGCACAAATCAAGGGAAGGAAACTCCAAGGAGGGTGCATGAGGCTGTCAAGAGGTCAAGTAGCACTCTGATACATACAACTGGAAGCTACGGGCAGTTAAACTGAGCAATAAATGCATGAACTGGTCAATCAATGCTACAACTGACTGTTAGAATCCAAGTAGGTGTAGTAGGGCACATTTGTCATCCAGGTGAGGAAAAAAAGGCACACTAGGTAGGTAGGAGGGCTATTGAGGGCTGAAAACAGGCTCTAGGGGGATGAAAATAGGCTCTAGGTGTTAGGGAGATTACCATACTAATGAATGGATACATGCAAAGCATGAAAATATAAATAATGATGGTGAGAATATTCCAACAATATTCTTATCGGTGAATTTTTCTACAGAAGCTTTAAAAAATTTGAATTATTCAAAGACATTTGATTTCAACTTTAGAAAATATACCCAAATGAATATTGAATAATCATATATGAATGTTAATATGTATCTTGCATTATTCAAAGATAGGTGAGGAAGAGGTCCCGATATTGTGAATCAACTCGAGAGGAGAAGAAGCTCTCTTTTCCTTTCCATTCTCAAACTTGTGCTCTGGATACTTACCAATCAAGGAAACTTGATAGGTGCCCTTAGAAACTCTGAAGGTTGGAATCCCTTCAACCATTTTCTTATTGTGCAGTTCTTGCAAATATTTGTAGTTGAGGTCCCCAAACCTCTAATGCCAAAGTCTGCTCACTTCATTTGCATGAGTAATAAGTGCTCTGTGTTTTGAGTAAGGAAAGAAATGAGAGAACTCATAGAGTTTGGAATGGTGATCTGCAATGTCTTGTGCAATGATATTCCCATAAGAGATCTCTTGGACTTCAAACACATTAGGAGTAAAAATTACTTTCTTTGGAACTCTTGTATGGATAATTTGATAAACTGAAAGGAGGTTAGCTTCCAGGGTAGGCACATAGAGCACATCATTGAAAAGTATCCATGATCTAGATTGATCCTTCCAATCCCTTATGAACAAAATTTATAATCATATCCCATTAGAATAGAAGGTCCAACAATTGGTTCGAATTCAGAGAATAGCTCCTTGGATGCAGACATGTATCAGGAGGATCCATAATCTATGATGAAGGAGCATATAGTTGAAGTTCCATCCATGAGTGCATGACACCTCTCTTTATCCTCTGATATAGGATCAAATTATTTTCTTCTAGCATTTGCAGGTACTGGAAGATTGTTTTTCTTTAGAAGTTGGGCCATGAGATCAATGGTCTTCTTCATGCAAGCACTTTTTGGGTGAAAACCTCTGTTACAGTATGGTCATTTGGACTTCTCCTTCTAGTTTTGCTTGACTCTCTTTGGATTCGAGGTTCCATCTGACTATTTGGGAGTCTCCTTAGACTTCTACTCATTATGTTTATTTTCCTTACCCTTGTGCTTTCCTTTCCCATTCACATTATTTCCTTCTCCTGTAAAGAGCTAAATCCCTTAATGGTTGTATTACTCCCATCTGCACCAATTTTTCCTGCTACTTTGTGACAGACAGGATGAATGCATCTAGAGTGGAAATTTTCTAGTTTGGGATGGAAATATTTGTTGTTTGGAAGGTGGATACAAACACAAAATAGTATGGTCCCAATTTTGAAAGAATAGAAAGAATTAGTTGCTTTTCTTCTTTCTCAATTCACATAGCTTTAGCTGCACAACCAAGTTCTTAAATCTTGTGAATAAATTTGTAATGGATTTGAAACTGCTAGGGCTCAGTGATATCAACTCATTTTCCAATCGATGTCCTCTCAAATCATCTTGTTTCCCAAATAAGGATTCAGTATTTTTCCAAACCTCCTTGGGAGTTTTCAGACCAGACATATGACAAATTAGATCTTTGGAAATGATGAGGCATAGCAATCGATATGATTCATCAAGCTTGTTTAGATACTTGGCCTTATCTATAGCACCATTTGGTTCGAACTCAATTCCCTTTAGCACCATGTAGAGACCTCTGTTGCACACTAATTTCTCCATCTCATCCTTCCATTCAAATAAATTGAAAGGATTTAGCTTCGGAATCGAATTTAGATCCATAGTAGTTGACTGAATGCGCTTCTGATGATGGAATAACCTGCAAAAAAAATGGAAAAATAGATGGAGGATTGTTTCTGAATCTACTGAGAACTAATTTAGGACAATAGGAACTTTTATCTGGATCCTTCACACCTAGCTAGACCTCAAAGTATTTCTCCAATTATTTTAATGCCCTCGCACCAGGATTTTTTGTGGAAATCCAAAAGCTTCTGGTGCACTACTGAAAGTAGCTGCTCAACCTAGGCTCTCAAAATATCTCACAAGATCTAATACCATGTGAAATTCCACAGGGATAGATCACTGATCTTGAACAAACCTCACAATTTCACACTGTTATTACTGAGAAGAATTAGAAGAAAACATGGATCAATTCACTCATAAAACTGAAACACATATGAAAAAATGTTATTGATACATTAATCAGCTATAAGTTGGAAATCAAAAGATGTTACAATAGAATGAATTCGATACACCTAGGAGGATTCGAATTCACCTCAAGTCTAAGCTTAGTTTGCATTGGAACCATCTCCCGATAAGGATTAGTGGCCACTAATGATGAATAATCAGTTAACTGAGGTAGAATTGAGCATAACTGAATCATGTGGGAACCAAATTAGGGGAGGAGACTTCAAGGAGGTGCATAACTAACTATCAGTGGTAAAAAATGGCGCTCCTATACTCAGTAGCAGTCAAACTAGGAGTTGCAGTCAGTTAATTGATCAATCAAGGGTACAAGGCGCCCCAAATCATGGAACTGACTGTGTAGTCTCCTAAATATGTGCATGAGGGTGCATTGTAAATCCAATGATGCAAACAAGGCGCTCTAAGTGGATAGGAGGGCAAATGATGGACAAAAAAAAGCTCTGGGGGGGGCAAAGTAAGGAGTAGGTGCTAGGAGGCTCAACTACCAACGCATGGATGCATGGAGTGTTGCATGGAATGCATGCATGCATGTAAATCATGCAGGACCAACATAAGATGGTGAGAATATTCCAACAAAAACCACACACATAGTAGAATATTTTAGCTTCTACTAGCCCCTTCAGTTGGTGGTCAGCCAAAACCTCCCCTTCAGAGAGCACTTGTATTTAGTAGAAGCCAGTGTAAGCTTCTAGCTAAATTTCTTGGAAATCAAGATGGAAATGTTCAGCAAGTGGTAGATGTCCACTTCTAATCATTCAACTCTCTTCTTTTTCTTGGACTCATATACACCCTTCATATTAAAGGGGATATTTTTGGGAACATAATCCTTGGTGTTTGGATTGATGTTTACTATTCACGTTCAAGGTATCAAAAGTCTAGGTGATTAGGAAAAGTAATTAGAGAATACTATTAGTCTCTCGAGAGTCCAAGAGCCATCTTGGAACATGAAACCAAGGGACATCTCATTTGTATAAACATGTATATTATCGATGAGATTAAGTGTGCTTTCATCCCTATCTTCTTGTCTTGATGTATTTTTTTGCCTATTTTCCCAATGGGTCACCTAACAATTGGATTGATTGATTAATTAGGCCTCTAGCATGTGATTGGGTCCATCAAATTCAATTTTAATTGAGGGATTAGGCCTCTAGCATGTGAAATCAATGATTTATATGCATTTTTTAGATCCATGCAAGCAATTGATGATCTTCAAAAATTCTATTCTCCCTACAATACTTAAACCCTATATGGATGTGATTGAAGAACCTTCTCCAAGAGTATATATTCATACATAATAAAAATAATACCCGTGAGATCACTATAAATAATTAATACAACCAATACCTCAACAATCCAGATAATTAATGAAAAAATACTATTATTACCTAGGAAATCATTGCAACAATATTATCATTAAAATACAATCATTACTTGGGTGATAACTGCACCAATGTTATCATTTTCCATGGTTTTAGAGACTGCGAGAATATGCATAGATGCATGTGTGATCCGATAATTAATGACAATGCATTAATACCTACATGATCAATATAGTTTTTTTTTTCCAACAGAAATCAATATAGTTATTTACATAATACAAATATCACTTGTGTTATCACTGTAACAATAATATCATTTGTGGTTCTTGCACAAAATGAAACAATATGCAATGATACCCCATGGCGTGATCATCCACGGTATACTACAATAATATGCAGCAATAACCCCAAGGTGTGATCATAAATGGAAACCCATAGATGTTGTTTTATGGTGACACCAATGTAATGGATGAAATTGGGGAGACATGGAAATTCAAGACGTTGGGGAAATAGTGGAGTAGCTGTTGAGAGTGGAGAAACTTGTGAAGTGTTAGGATGGTAGGTGGGTGCTGGATAATTGAAGTGTTATAGTGAATAGGATTGGATGCCATGTAGATGATGTATCATAGAGGGGTAATTAAATTGGGCAGTCACTATCAATTTAATTACATCCCCAATTTAATTATTTCTCATGGTTGAAAATTGAATGGTTAAGAGTGGAGATGTAAGGAAAATGCTAGGTAAATGTGTAATGTCCCAAATTTGGCATTGGGTCACAATGGCCTAATCACATTGTCCCTATTCAGTAGAGTTTGTCAAATTGATGCTAAAGTTCAAATAATTGCCAAGGAGGAAGATTACTAGTTTCCTAGGTTTGGGGTGGAAGCTTTGGGATTTGGAATAATGGGAATAATAAATGATGTTTGAACATTAGAGTGGCATAAATATTTAATAAATGAGCTAAATAAATATATACAAGTGAAAACAAAGTGGCATTTGATCATGAAGACACATGGAGGAAGTGGGACCCACATATGGCTAGATTTCCCCACTACACTTGGCATCATTCTCTCACCAATTCGAATTCAAGGTGAATGGTAACATACTTGGGGGAGTCCAAAAGGTATTATTCATGTCATGAATCATCCAAGGTCGAAATATAGAGGAAGAGTAACTCCCATGGAAGAGGAAGAGGCAATTTGGAGCTAGTGAGACACTTGGGCTAGATTCCCTAGCTCTATGACAACAATGATGAAGATGCTATGACACTTATGACACAAATCAGACCTGAAGGATGACATATGACATATATGACATGTCAGGGCTAAAAATAGACTCCAAGAGGGTGTTCAAGGGTGTGAGGGCAGCTAATATGCTTCCAAATGTGATTTGGTGGAAGTGGGAGACTAGGAATTGTTGTACAAGTGGCGTTCTTTGGAATCTCTTCCCAACTTGAGTTGGCATGAGTCTCTTGGAAGTAATTTGACCCATGGAGGACATTAGAACTTTATAAATGTCAATAAAAAATAATGAAACCATCTTTTGATCATTTGTAGAATTTGCAATTGCATTTGTGAAGAGGGAGAGCTAATGGATGACTAGTTTCTTGCCTTGGCCAATTTCGAGAGTGAAAGATTCCCATCCAAGTTGGTAATTGGAAAGGCCATTCAAACTTTTCATTTGGATATTTAATGGAGTCTTTATTTGTAGGAGTAAGCTACAGGGTAGCTCATGGTTTCTTCTATTGCAGCTCACTCCTTCAACCATTTCCAGTTTTGATGGCATATTCTTGATCCTTGAGGGAGGGAATTTTTGGTGAGCTATTGTACTCTTTGGGGGATATTTTAATGCCCCATTTCTTTTTTAATATGAATTAAATACTCTTTTCTTCATCTCCAGAAATTCTCAGGTCTAAATTCCAAGTAGAAATGTATAAATCTCAATTTTAATGAAAGGACAGTGCCATTCCCCACTACTTTGTTGTGAATCAATGTAATGCTGATGATTTCGAATGAATGGATTATTATCTGATATATTTGTGATCAATATACTACCATGGATGTCTTCTACAAGTTTCATGTACTGTACTTGAGAATTTGAAGCATTTTTACTCAGTTTAGTTGTATTGGGAGGTGAAATAGTGCCATTTCCCCAAGGGTCGAATTGGGGATTTTTGCAGTTGAATGGGAGAGGGTGAGAACAGTTGTAATAATCCATTAATGGTGCATATGGGACTTTAATAACATACTTAACACCTTACATACCTCTGTTAATAAATTTGAGTGGGTTTGGAGGCATTTGGGAAGCTATTTTCAGTACTTACCCCATGGGGATTTGAACCCCAAATTACTAATAAAATTGCATAATGGGTCCAAAATCTTAAGGGAGTTTTCAGAGGTCTTTTGGTGGAAATATGTCATCCATAAAAATAATATTAAAGTTCTAATATCATTCATACACCTTCCTTGAATATTTGAAGGCATTTGGAGTCCATTTGAGACCTAGAGACCACTACTAGTCAAAGGGAAATCACTAGTAAAGTTACCTACATTGATCAGAATTGAAAGAGGATTAGAAAAAGTATTTTAAAGGTCCAAAAGCATCCCTAAAATACATATTTATGTTCTAAAATAATCCATATACCTTCTCAGAAGATTTGGGAGCAATTGGAGCAATTTGGGGACCTAGAGATCAAAACTAGTCAAAGGTCAAACTAGGGAAAAAAGTGAAAAATTGTCATTTTAATAAAATTTCTAACAAGGGACATTACAGTGGTATCAGAGCATGGTCCTTGCACCTGTGCATTAGGTACATACATTCAAGAATAATTGGCAGCCATGTATTACTATTATGATGAATCCTATGAGTACAATTCTTATGAGGAATATGCATATGCTTATGAGCAATATGAAGCAGAATGTGAATGGTATGAGGAAGAGGTGCCATCATGCAACACTTCATAGAATTTCAAGAGAAATGAAGATTATTCTTATGAATTTAAATTTGATGAGTATGAGTGTGTCACACCAACCAAGGATAATTCTATGAGTGAGTTCCAAAGATGGAGAGCAAAATATAAAACCTTGCCCCAACAATATAAAAAATATCAAGAATATCTTGCTTTTAGCAAAAATATACAAAATGCCATGTCTTTTGAGTACTTTGCTAAGCATGTTTTTGAAAATAGGCCCAAACATGAAGATGTGGAGTTAGTAAAGAAAGGTTTATTCCCTTCTTGTAAAGAACCTTGGAGTGAGTATCATACATGTGTGCATGAAATTATGTCCCACTTGAGGAGAGCTTTTGGGAATTCTTCAAAAAGAGATTCCAAAGATATTGATCATAAGGAAAACAAGGGGCAAAATGCATCATATTGCTTGAAGGATAAAAATGACGAGACATCACAAGAGCATGAAGAAGATTCTATTGAAAATATGGAATATCATTTCGAGACACCTTCTAGCTTAGACATGAACCAAAAAGCATCTACTGATGGATGCTTAAACTATGAAGGAGTACCTACTGATGGGTGCTCACACCTCTATGTTGGTGACATAGAGATCACTTTTGAAAGTGTTGCTGCAAGCCCAAGTTCCATTAAGCATGATAATGAAGACCTTGTAGCAGTTGAAGAAGAACCAAGATCAACTTCCCCATCACCACTTGAGCTTCATGAAGTTGGTCCAAGCAAAATTGAAGAATATGAGGAGGTTCATTTGCAAGAGCCTCATTTTCTTGAAGGGTCCTTAAAGATGAATGAAAATAAGATCCAAGAGTCCCTCATCATTCTCCATGACACTCAAGCATTGGTGTCAAATTCTTGTTGGAGAGCTACTTCATTGGAGGAAACATCCTTCCTTGAAGACATGGAGAAGATTCAAAGAGCAATGTGCCACATCAAAGGTAATTTCATGTCTTTGCTTTTTGATGGAAACCATTTGTTTGAGCTTAATGAATTGTTTCATGATGCATACTTGAAGAATAATGAGGATATTCATAAGCTCACAATTCAAAATGAGCAACTTCTTGAAAAGTTGCAAGATACTTGTTTTTTCTCCTATGTTTCAGATTGTCAAATGGTAGATTGTTTGGAGGATTCTCATGACATGGTGGATCATGAGAAATGTGGGAATTTGAATGTGCTTGATGTGTTTGAAGATGAACTTGAAGAGATCCAAACACTTGATGTGGTGGAAGAGGAACTTGAATTGTCTCTTGATGAAGGTTATGCAATTTTTAAAGAAGAGCATGAGTCCTCTACATTGGAACCAATCTATGACAAAGGTTTCCCACTTTTGAAGGAGCTGCATGATACTACCCACATGGATCCTTCCCATGATGAAATTTCTGCACTTTTTGATCATTTGGGTGAGTTAGTTCATTCTCCTACATCCTACAATTCCATGTTTTGCAGTATTAGTCTCAATGAAGTATGGGTGAAAGGGTTCTTTTTTATGGTGCCACATGAGGAGTATGGAACTCCTAGATTTACCTTTTATGATGACATGGTTGGAGCACATTCTTATTCACATTTGCAGCAACATTATTTGTCACTTTATGATGATGCAAATCTACATGGATGCACCTATGATATGCATTTGAGTCACTTGAAGACTCATGGTTTTTCTTGCTCAACACTTGATTCATTTGATGTTGAAGGCACTTCATCCAACACTTGGGAGAATAGATTTATGATTGGAGAACATTTTTATTGGCAGCCACATACTTTGTTATATTTTATAATTCTCACATTCATGGATGTATTGGCGAGACTTCTTTGAGTCATTTGAAGTCTCCTTGTTTTTTCTGCTCATTAGTTGGTTTAGATTTTAGTGGAGATTCTTCATTCACTTCTTGGATGAAAGAATACATGGCCGAATATTTTGATGCATATCATACCCTTTTGGAGCAGCATTATAGGACATGGGATCCTCACCTATGTCATTGGAGAAGATTTGATTGGTTACTTGAAGCTTGTATGCACTTGGAAAATGGTGGTCTACTTGCTTGGAGGTATAAGCACTTTCATGACTCTTTGATGAAGCATATCCTTGATGTACATTTTCATTATGTGTTAGGAACCCATGTCTTTACTTTGTTAGTATATTGTTGTTGGACGCATATGCTTTGTAAGTCATCCCGTAGTACTTGTTGATCAATAGTTTGTGTTATTGTTGTTGGCACATATGCTTTGTAAGTCGCCCGTAGTATTGTTGATCCATAGTTTATAGTGGCCCATGGTTTTGACCCATAGTATTGGTGCCTAGACTTAGTATATAAGTGTGTGTTGAGGCTTATGAAGGTACCGTGAAGTTATTTGTATTGAGCTTGCTCAAAGGAGGTTTCCCCCTCGAAGTGGCCTGCGATTAATATAAAGTGATTCTGAGTTCTGTCATTTCTGCTATTTCGCATATTCTTATTAATTAATTGTTGCAAGTTCTTCACATCTAGTATCAGAGCACTTTCTTGGGCTCGCTGGGTGAAATTTCTGCCAAATTTTTTTTTTTTTTGCATTTGTTGCAGGTTCGGATTTGGGAATAATCCCTATCCGCTCAACTGTGGGAAATACTTGGGCACAAGCCCTAAAACTCATTGTGAGGAGTACCACAAGAACCCCGAAGTAGTTGGCCCATTGAGAGGACCTACCAGCGAAAAGGGCAAAGACCCCTACCTGATTGATTGGTTCCCACCCGTGAGATAAACCAAGAGCTGTTGTTTGTGGAAAAGCGGTTATCAGTTTTACCTGAGTCGTGGAGTGAGAGGTGTTGCCCCAATACACAAGCCATCAGACAGCATTGGTGGCTGAGTGAAACCCTTTAACTGTTAGGAAGCCACACATACCTGGGGTCCATATCTATTTTCAGCTGAACTGTTGTCGATCATTGCTGTGCTGTTTCAGATCCAGACATTCCGATCCATTCTGAAAGTCATTCCAGATCCAGCCATTTTCAATCAATTCGGCACCATTTCAGATCCCTCTGCTTCTGCTCACTTCTAGGCCATTACAGATCTATCTGTTTCAGATCCCTTTCGAGTCGTAGCCGCTCCATTCTGAAATTTAAAAAAAAAAAAAAAGTTTTTCTCCATATCTCCCTTGTTTTCACTCTGTTTCCCTTGAAACTTTTGGGGAACCCCTGTAATCCCATTCTGCATATTTCATTCCTGTAATCCCGAAATCCCACATTTTTCTATTTTTAGGGTTTTCCATAACTTCCTCAGATTTCACCCAATCACCTTCAAATTTTACCACAGAATTCCTTTCCGAATTCTGCTTCTTTGTCCCCCTCTGCCAAATTTTTCCATTCTTTCACCCCGCTTCTGAAATCCTCATTTTTTGCTTCCTTGTCTATTCGACAGTGTCCAAAACCTAGTCAAACCCCAATTACCCTTCAGATTTTTTTCCAAATCCAGATTTTCCTTTATTGAAGTAGTTTCTGTTTTTGTTTTTCTACCTAGTCAACCAAAAAAAATCTCCTGGTTATGGTTGTCACCTGTGCAGGAGCAAAAACCATGGAAGAAGCACTTGCAGCCATCCAAGTCAAACTCCAGGATCTGGATGAAAAATTTCTCAGCCTCCATCTTGAACATTCAGCTATGAACAACAAACGGCAATCTGAGTCTTCATCAGACAATGGGTTCTCTTCTTCCAGCAATTTTCGTGGTCTGAAGCTTGATTTTCCTCGCATCAATGGTACTGATCCAACTGGATGGATCTATCATATAGAATAGTATTTCAATCTGCATAATACTTTTGATGTCAACAAAGTTCCACTTGCATCCTTTCATTTAGAACAGGAAGCTCTTCAATGGTACCGTTGGTACATCAACGCTCATGAAGAGCCAAAATGGCCAGACTTTTGCCAGCTCCTTTTGCAACAATTTGATCCTAGTTCTTTTGATGACTTCACAGTATCCCTCCCTAAACTTCACCAAATTGGCACTGTGAAAGAGTATCAAACCGAATTTGAGAAACTAGCCAACGACACTAAAGGATTGTCTGCTGACTTTTATAGCAGTTGTTTTATCAGTGGTCTAAAGGATGCCATCTGCTCTGAGGTCAAAATGTTCTGTACCAACACAATGATGGAAGCCCTAGGGTTGGCTAAGTTGGAAGAAGACAAGATTGCAGCCCAACAGCACTCCAAGCCCACTTTTGTTCCCTTCCGAAATATGGGTTGTCAACGACCACCCATACCACAGGCTCCTCGACCAACTCCTATCAAGCGTTTGTCTGAAACATAGATGCAAGCACGCAGAGAAAAGGGGCTTTTCTATAATTGTAATGAGAAATTCACTCGGCGACCTAGATGTGTTTAGCAAAAGCTCTATCTCTTGGATGTGTATTCTCTGCATGCCTCTGAAATTGGTGACGAAGATCCAAAAACAATGGATGCTCAGGTCAACATTCAAGAACCACCTATTGACCCTCCGTCTCAGGATGACCAGCCAGAGATATCTCTCCATGCTTTAGCTGGAATCACCACTCCCCAAACAATGCGGGTCAGGGGTTACTTCAAGAAGCTTCCTCTTACAATACTCATTGATTCTGGTAGCACTCATAATTTCATTGACCCTCGGATCGCTAAACAAGCTGATTGTTTTATCCTTCCTTGCTCCAACTTTGAAGTCACGGTTGCCAATGGGGGCACCTTACCTTACAAAGGGAAGTGTTGAAATGTGCGTATCTCTATGGGAGATTATACCTTGCGCTTTGACATGTTTTCCTTGACCTTAGGTGGATGTGATGTGGTTTTGGGCACTCAATGGCTACGCACACTTGGCCCTATCTTATGGGATTTTGCTGAACTTTGGATGCAGTTTTCCCTCAATGGACAAAAACACACATTGACAGGATTACAACTAGGGTCTCTCAGCATCATCAGTTCACATCGCATGGAAAAAATCCTCAAGAAGAATTCACATGGTGTCATCGCTCAGATCCATTCCATTCAGATGCAACCATCAACGGTCTCCACTACTCCTTTGGATCTACAACAAATTCTGGATTGATATACAGGTGTCTTTGTTGAACCAGTGGGATTGCCGCCTTCAAGGCCAAAAGACCATCGTATTCAGCTCCTTCCTGGTAGCGTTCCTCCCAACATCAGGCCCTATCGCTACCCATTTCACCAAAAAACGGAGATTGAAATGCTCGTTCGGGACTTATTGAAGCAAGGTATTATTCGCCTAAGCACTAGTTCATTTTCTTCTCCAGTTCTTCTTGTCCACAAAAAGATGGGTCATGGCACCTCTGCATTGACTTCCAATCACTTAATCACCTCACCATCAAGGATAAGTTTTCAATTCCTATTGTTGATGAGCTTCATGGGGTTCAATTTTTCTCCAAGTTGGATCTTTGTTCTAGGTATCATCAAATTCGGGTTCATGAGGATGATATCCCTAAAATAGCTTTCTACACACATGATGGCCATTATGAGTTTTTGGTCATGCCCTTTGGCCTCACTAATGCTCCTTCCACATTCCAGGCCTTAATGAATAAAATATTTTGACCCTACTTGCGGAAATTCATTCCGGTATTCTTTGATGATATCTTCATCTACAGTAAAACATGGAATGAACATCTCCAGCATCTGGATCTTGTCATGCAACTTTTCTCTGACCATCATCTCCAGGCCAAGCAGTCTAAATGTGTTTTTGGACAAAAGGAAGTTGAGTATCTCGAGCACATTATCTCAGCACAAGGGGTTCGCGTGGATCCTTCCAAAATCGATGCCATGAACAATTGGCCGCATCCTCAGACACTCAAGAGCCTTCGTGGTTATTTGGGGTTGACAGGCTACTACCGCAAGTTTGTCAAGGACTATGGGAAGATTGCAGCTCCATTAACTACTTTATTGAAAAATGATTCTTTTACATGGACACATGCTGCTTAGTGTGCATTTGACAAACTGAAACAAGCTATGTGTACTACACCTATTCTAGCTATGCCCGATTTTTCCAAGCCCTTCACTATTGAGAGTGATGCTTGCGGCAATGGACTTGGTGCTATTCTCCTTCAAGATGAACACCCCATTGCGTTCACCAGCAAATCCCTTTCAGGTAAGAATTTAGCTGCCTCTACATATGAGAAGGAAATGATGGCTATTTTGCATGCAATACATAAGTGGCGACCATACCTATTAGGGAATCATTTCTACATCAAGACTGAACACCAGAGTCTGAAATATTTCTTGGAACAGCGTGCCTCCTCCCCAGCACAACAGAAATGGGTTATCAAACTCATGGGTTATGACTATGAGATCACTTACAAGAAGGGTAAAGACAATATTGTGGAAGATGTTCTTTCTCGCACATTTGATTCCCAAGGTTCTCTTTCAGCTATTTCTATGCCTGTTCCAAATTGGTTGTAATCTGTTCAACAGGGTTATGTCAATGACTCTTCCTTATCTCAAATCATCCAACGCTTGACCAACAACCCTTCTGCTATACCACATTACTCTTGGGATGGTGCTTCTCTGAGATACAAGGGTCGTCTGGTGCTTCCCCAGAGCACAGATCTTCAACAGGCTGTCTTCTATGAACTCCATGCTTCTCCATCAGTAGGGCACTCTGGGTTCCTCAAAACATATGAACGGGCATGGCGTAACTTCTTTTGGCAGGGCATGAAAAGGACAATTCAATAGATGGTGGCTGAATGTGATACCTGCCAATGCAATAAGGGTAAAACAACACTCCTTCCAGGATTGATCGAACCCTTGCCCATACCTACATGGATTTGGACAGATATTTCTATGGATTTCATTGAAGGGCTCCCTAAATCTGGTAGGAAGACAGTGATTCTCATTGTGGTTGATCACCTCTCCAAATATAGTCATTTTTGTGCTCTCAACCATCCCTATACAGCCTCCTCAGTCGCTCAAATTTTCCTGGACCAGATCTTTCATCTTCATTGCATCCCTTCTTCCATTGTCTCGGATCGTTATGCGACTTTCACCAGTCATTTTTGGACAGAACTATTTCGCCACACTGGCACCAAACTGAAGATGAGTTCTGGGTATCACCCATAAACAAATGGTCAGACTGAAATTATCAATAAATGCTTGGAAACATATCTTCATTGCTTCACCTCTGAACAACAACATCGGTGGGCAAAGTGGCTCCCTCTTGCTGAATGGTGGTACAATACCTCTTACCACACTGCCTCTAAAATGACCCCATATGAAGCCGCCTATGGTTAGGCACCTCCAGTTCTTCTTCCATACACCCCCAATAGTTCACCAGTTCAGGAAGCTGACACGGTCCTTCAAAACCGCGATCAGATTCTTCACATTTTGTAGGACAATCTTCACATGGCAAGAAATCGCATGAAGCAACAAGCTAATCAGCACCGTTTTGAGCGCACTTTTCAAGTAGGCGATATGGTTTTTCTTCATCTCCAGCCATACAAGCAATCCTCCCTGAAACTCAAAAGGCATCATAAGCTCACTCCAAAGTTCTATGGGCCATATCGGATTCTTCAGAAGATTGGGTCCATTGCTTATAAATTGGAACTTCTTCCTTCTTCCCGCATTCATCCAGTATTTCATGTCTCTTGTCTGAAGAAATTTCTTGGCACCAACATCAGTGGACAAACTATTTTACCCAAACTGGATAATAAAGGATCCATCCTTTTGGAGCCTGAGGCCATCCTCAATTGACGCACTCATCAGCTTCGCTTTCGCTCTATCACAGAGGTCTTAATTCAGTGGCACAGCATGCAACCAGAGGATGCTACATGGGAACCACTCCTTCAGATTCAACAACAATTTCCACATCTAAATCTTTGAGGACAAAGCTTTTTTTAAGGAGGAGGGGATGTTAGGAACCTGTGTCTTTACTTTGTTAGTATATTTTTGTTGGACGCATATGCTTTGTAAGTCGTCCCGTAGTATTTGTTGATCAATAGTTTGTGTTATTGTTGTTGGCGCATATGCTTTGTAAGTTGCCCATAGTATTGTTGATCCATAGTTTGTAGTGGCCCATGGTTTTGACCCATATTGGCACCTAGACTTAGTATATAAGTGTGTGTTGAGGCCTATGAAGGTACCATGAAGTTATTTGTATTGAGGTTGCTCAAAGGAGGTTGCCCCCTCGAAGTGACCTGCGATCAATATAAAATTGATTCTGAGTTCTATCATTTTTTCTATTTCACATATTCTTATTAATTAATTGTTGCAGGTTCTTGGCGAGACTTCTTTGAGTCATTTGAAGTCTCGTTTTTTCTGCTCATTAGTTGGTTTAGATTTTAGTGGAGATTCTTCATTCACTTCTTGGATGAAAGAATACATGGCCGAATATTTTGATGCATATCACACCCTTTTGGATCAGGATTATAGGACATGGGATCCTCACCTATGTCATTGGAGCAGATTTGATTGGTCACTTGAAGCTTGTATGCACTTGGAAAATGGTGGTCTACTTGCTTGGAGGTATAAGCACTTTCATGACTCTTTGATGAAGCATATCCTTGATGTACATTTTCATTATGTTTTTATGTACTTTGATGATATATATTTGGTACTCATGATGTTTGGAAGAATGCATACAAGAAAATGGGATCCAGGAATCCTCTTATCTAATGGTGTGGGTTGGAGAGCACTTTTAATTATTGGGGTGCAATACAAGCATTGGGACCCTGGAATAATTTTTGTCTCATTGGTTTCATTTTTCTGGGGGAAGCAAGTAGTATGGGATATGGATTCCCCACTTAATAAAGTGATTTTAATCAGATTAGTGCAGCATCAAGCATGGTGGTTCCTCTCTAAAATCTTCATGGAAACTCAAAGACTCAAGGTTGGGCAATTCAATGGCAACTTCAAAGAATTATACAGAAAGCAGGTTCTTCAACACCCATGTTTAAAATTGCTTGAGGACAAGCAATATTGGGAAGGGAGGATTTGTAATGTCCCAAATTTGGCATTGGGTCACAATGGCCTAATCACATTGTCCATATTCAGTAGAGTTTGTCAAATTGATGCTAAAGTTCAAATAATTGGTAAGGAGGAAGATTACTAGTTTCCTAGGTTTGGGGTGGAAGCTTTGGGATTTGGAATAATAGGGATAATAAATGATGTTTGAACATTAGAGTGACATAAATATTTAATAAAGGAGCTAAATAAATATATACAAGTGAAAATCAAAGTGGCATTTGATCATGAAGACACATGGAGGAAGTGGGACCCACATATGGCTAGATTTCCCCACTACAATTCACATCATTCTCTCACCAATTCGAATTCAAGGTGAATGGTAACATACTTGGGGGATTCCAAAAGGCATTATTCATGGCATGAATCATCCAAGGTCGAAATATAGAGGAAGAGTAACTCCCATGGAAGAGGAAGAGGAAATTTGGAGCTAGTGAGACACTTGGGCTAGATTCCCTAGCTCTATGACAACAATGATGAAGATGCTATGACACCTATGACAAAAATCAGACTTGAAGGCTGACATATGACATATATGACATGGTAGGGCTAAAACTAGACTCCAAGAGGGCGCTCAAGGGTGTTAGGGCAGCTAATATGCTTCCACATGTGATTTGGTGGAAGTGGGAGACTAGGAATTGTTGTACAAGTGGCATTCTTTGGAATCTCTTCCCAACTTGAGTTGGCATGAGTCTCTTGGAAGGAATTCCACCCATGGAGGACATTAGAACTTTATAAATGTCAATAACAAAGAATGAAACCAGCTTTTGATCATTTGTAGACTTTGCAATTGCATTTGTGAAGAGGGAGAGCTAGTGGATGACTAGTTTCTTGCCTTGGCCAATTTCGAGGGTGAAAGATTCCCATCCAAGTTGGTAATTGGAAAGGCCATTCAGACCTTTCATTTGGAGATTTAATGGAGTATTTATTTGTAGTTGTAAGCTATAGGGCATCTCATGGTTTCATCTATTGCAGCTCACTCCTTCAACCATTTCCAGTTTTGATGGCATATTCTTGAACCTTGAGGGAGGGAATTTTTGGTGAGCTATTGTACTCTTTGGCGAAGATTTTAATGCTCCATTTCTTTTGTAATATGAATTAAATACTCTTTTATTCATCTCCAGAAAGTTTCAGGTCGAAATTCCAAGTAGAAATGTATAAATCTCAATTTTAATGAAAGAACAGTGCCATTTCCCCACTACCTTGCTGTGAATCAATGTAATGCTGATGATTTCGAATGAATGGATTATTCTATGATATATTTGTGATCAATATACTACCATGGATGTCTCCTACAAGTTTCATGTACTTTACTTGAGCATTTGAACCATTTTTACTCAGTTTAGTTGTATTGGGAGGTGAAATAGTGTCATTTCCCCAAGGGTCGAATTGGGGATTTTTACAGTTGAATGGGAGAGGGTGAGAACAGTTGTAATAATCCATTAATGGTGCATATGAGACTTTAATAACATAATTAACACCTTAGATACCTTTGTTCATAAATTTGAGTGGGTTTGGAGGCATTTGGGAAGCCATTTTCAGTACTTACCCCATGGGGATTTGAACCCCAAATTACTAGTAAAATTGCATAATTGGTACAGAATCTTAAGAGAGTTTGCAGAGGTCTTTTGGTGGCCATATGTCATCCATAAAAATCATATTAAATTTCTAATATAATTCATACACCTTCCTTGAATATTTGAAGGCATTTGGAGTCAATTTGAGACATAGAGACCAATATTAGTCAAAGGGAAATCACTAGTAAAGTTACCTACATTGATCAAAATTGAAAGAGTATTTGAAAAAGTATTTTAAAGGTCCAAAAGAATCCCTAAAATACATATTTATATTCTAAAATTATCCATATACCTTCTCAGAAGATTTGGGAGCAATTGGAGTAATTTGGGGACCTAGAGATCAAAACTAGTCAAAGGTCAAACTAGGGAAAAAAATGAAAAATTGCCATTTTAATAAAATTCCTAACAAGGGAGATTACAAAATGCCACCACTCCACATTAATGTGGTCACTAATCAAACCTAAAAGAAACCCTCATTTGGTTCATAATAAGTGCAGGGATGTTATGGCATTCAATCTCTACCATCAATTTGATGGATGCCATCATGAATATTCCTAATGATGAAATCCTCACCATAGAATTCATAAATACAATTAAAAGCACGCACCCCAGGGCCATGTATTGAAATACAGATGCCTATTAACATAAATATGACTTGTTAAATTGAAAATAAATAAACTTATCATAAAATTCAAATACAAATAATAATTAAAATGATTAATAACAATATAAAAAAATTTATTTTAATATAAAAATTTTAAAAACTAATTAAGATAATAAAATTCCAAATTATTTAAAATATATGTATTTTACATTAAAAAATAAAAATCTTAAATTCAAAATAATATATATATTCATAACTTACTAACTTAACTTATTTCAAATTCATATTTTAATATTGGTCCAATATATTTTGATATTATAACCTAAACTAGTTATTATGATAGTTTATTTTAATAGATGATTAAGTTGATTTTGTATTTGGTAATGAGTTTTTTTTTTTAATTTTTATTTATAATTTTGTTTTCTATTAATGCTATATATTGAGTTTTTAAAATTAGTATATAATCTATATGTCATTTTATATAATAATGAAATAATATAAAATATTTAATAAATTATATTTATTTATAATGTAATTTATTTAATAATTATATAAATAAAAGTTATTTCAATTAATGATAATTATTATACCATCATAGATTTATCTTAGATTTAGACTTACCAAACATTAATGATTAATAATAATTATAATTGTTAATATTCTTATTTTTAATAAAAAACACATAAAGTCTCTTTTATAAAAATATTAATTTGAAGGAGCGAGGATGGAGCTAGCTAGGGTTTTTCGGCGGGGTCTACAGGTTTTCTGATTTTGATAGCTGATCTGACAGAATGTGGGGTCTTCGACGACTTGGAGTCAAGCTGATTCTCCGAATCAGCCTAATACTATCCAAGGTTAAAAAAAGTGAGAATTTACATGATTGTCGGAGGTCACTATTCTTCAGATCTGCTGGATGTTTCGGATTTCCTATTTGATTTTGCTTTCTACTTTTGGTGTTGGTCTTTATCATAGGTGGGATCTCCTCTATTTTTAGGGATTGTGCTTTTTTGGCTTTTTTGGGAATCCCTGTAGCACTATTTTTGGGGCTCTGTCTTTTCTTCAGTTGAACCTACAGCTGCCGATTTTTTTGCTGTAGTTCGTTAACAGTTGTGATCACGGCGTATCTGGGGGTTGGTGCCCATTATGATGGATGCTCGAAATGCTCATAGCCCTAATCTGGTATTCACTTCTGATTTGGGGAACTGTTTCGGCTGTGTTGCTGGGGATGATTCTCGTCTTGCATCTAACCCTAACCTGGTTTATGTTTCAGAGTTGGGAAATAGTTTCGCCTGTGTGTCTGGGGGGGCACTAAAGGTGGAAACCTGCGTGGCCTGAAAGCAAAAAATAGAAGACAGTTGAAGACCTTTAAGGCAAGGAGTGAAATTGTCAAATTTGACATTGATGGAGATTATAATCTGGAAAAAATTTGGATTTTAGCGGAGCGTGCTCTGGTGGGACGACTTGAATACACTTCGGGGTCCAAAATTAGAGATTGTAGAATGGGTTAATAAGTTTTGGGTCCCTCTTACAGGAATGGCTCCCCGTATCAATTTGCTTTCAAATATGTGGATTTTATTCACCTTTTCGGAGGAGGAACATGCTGAGAAAATATTGTCCAAATTTTGGGAGTTCAAGCGGGGATCTTTATTTATCAAACGGTGGCATCTAAATTTTGACCCTCTTAAATAATTCCGGTCCATTCGGCATTTATGGATGATCATTCCGGGTTTACCTATTCTGCTTTGGACTGAGGAGGTCATTTTGGGACTGGCGAATTCTGTTGGGAGATTTGTGCGATTTGATAAACAAAACCTATATGGTATGGATCGAAGGTTCGCGAAAGTCATGGTGGAAATCGATTTGAGGAAGGGTTTACCTGCTGAAATAGTTATTGCTTGGGGAACTAGGGTTTGGCACCAAACCCTAGAATTCTATAAAATGTCGTTTAGATGCTTCCTTTGCAGAAAAGTTGGACATGTCAGGGCTTCTTGTCCTTCGAGCCGAAGGATTTCCCTGGATGCAGCTGCTGAGGAACCTTCCACTCCCAAGGATGGAGTTTATTTATCAGCTCTGGAACAATTGGGTAAGTACAAATTTGATAACTCTCTAAATTCCCCTGTATTATCTAATGCTGAACTGGAATTTATTGAGTCTACTGAAAAATTGCTTTCGAGTAGAACATCTAAGGGAGAAGTTCTATTAAGACATGACCCTGTGACGGGTCTTCCTGTTACTCGCCCAGAACCTAAAACCTCTACTTTGAATGTTGGTCGTAAGTTATTTGGGGATTTAAATTCTGATCCATTAATTTGGGGCGTCTGAAGTCAAATTCTGATGGGAAAGATTTGCCTTGTTCTACTCCTGAAAGGTCATCTTCGCCTACCAAGTTAATTGTTCATTCTGAATGTTCATACACTATTGGGTCGGGTTCCTCTCCCTCTGGGGTTGGTTTGTTGGACCCTCTACAGATGATGGATAATGATGATGGGCAGGGTTTGGTTAGCCACCAAAATAAGCTTAATTTGGTTAACAAACCCTATTCGGTTGATAAAGGCACAATTGTTGATAATTCTGGGTTGATTTCACATACATCTGGGGATTATTTATCCGATTCTCATCAGAAGGTGGTTAATAAGGATGGGAAGGGTTTGGCTGGTCAGCAATGTATTCTTAGTTCGGGTGATACTCCCTTATCGATGGAAAATGGTCTTCTTGCTGAAAGTGGTTATCATATATCAGAGATTGAAAAGGATTTCCCACCTTTATCCTCTTTTGCTAAGAATCCGGGTTCTAGGTCTAAGGCCAATCCAATTCATTCCTTGAATTTTCAAAACGTTACCATTAGACGGGGTAAAAAGAAAAATGTTGTTCATCCCCGTGATGAGTCTTACACTACATTATCGAAAAGATTAGAGGAGGTTGATAAGAATGCGATGGAGGTTTCTTTGGGGCTTAGAGCATCTTCCCCCATTGACATTGTTCCCTGATGTCTTTGATTTCCCTGAATGTCCGGGGTTTGGATAAGGTGACAAGGGCACAGGCCTTATCCAACCTGATCAAATCTACTGGCCCTTCTATTTTGATGCTACAGGAGACCATGTGTGATGCTACTTTTGCCATACAGAAACTTTGTAATATTCTACCTGCCTGGGAGGTTTCTCCAGTTAGCTCATGTGGATTATCGGGGGGGCTGGCAGTGGCATGGGATCCAAAATTTTTTGACTTTATGGTTTACTCCACTCCTTGGGGTATACTATTAAAGGGGCATTTTTGTAAAAATCAGCAACCCCTTTCCATCCTCAATTGCTATGCTCCCTACAGGGAGAGACAGAGATTTTGGCTATCACTAAAAAATTCTGGTCTTATGGATTTATCTGATTTGATTATTGCAGGGGATTTAAATTTCACTTGCCATGCTTTAGAAGTTTGGGGAGTATCTGCCAGATTGGATGATATGGGTGACTTCTTTGTTCAGCTTCTAAACGATACTGATTTTATTGATGTTCAACCTCATAAATTGTCCCCCACTTGGAAAAATGGACAATTTGGTCAAGATGGTGTCCACAAACGTTTAGACCGGTTCCTTGTTAAAGCAGCTCTGTTGGACACTTTCCAGAAATATCGGTCTTGGGTATTTGACAACAAATTTTTGGATCATTGGCCCGTTCTTCTTCAATTAGATGATTCTGTCTACTCACAGTTGTCTCCTTTCAAGTTTAATGCATCTTGGCTGAGTGACAACTCCTTTTGTTATATGGTTAGATCATTCTGGATGAGCTGTGGGGTTTTTGATACAAATCCTATGCAAAATTTATGTCACAAGTTGAAGGGATTAAAAGAGAATGTTTCAAAATGGATCAGGAATAAAAAGAAGGAAGATAAACATGAACTTATTATGTTAGAAAAGAGGTTACAGGAGTCAATTCTTGCAAATGTTAATAATTCTCTATCCTTTGACTCCTTTGAAGTTATGAAACAACTGGAGCAAAAAAAAGAAGAAATTCTTATTCAAGAAGAAAAAGAATGGCGACTAAAAAGTTGAGCCATTTGGATCTCGAATGGAGATAAAAATACTAATTTTTTCCATTCCTTTGCATCTGCTAGGAGAAATTCGAAATATATTTGGGATATTATGGATGGTAATGGAAATCAATTGACGGGATCCGATAGTATTAAAGCTGAAGCAGTGGCTTTCTTTGGCAATATATATAGTGATCCGGGTGATTGCAATTTGAATGATCAGATTAAGGTGGCTTCTCTATTTCCTCGATTCTTTGGTGAACAGGAAGCTGATAAGTTACAAGCAGAGATCACGATGGATGAAATTGAACAGACGTTGAAAGTTTTTGCTAAAGATAAAAGCCCCGGGCCTGATGGGTGGCAGGTGGAGCTTTATCTGCATTTTTTTTACTTGATGGGGTGTGAGCTTCATGATTTGGTGAATTATTCTAGAACTAAGGGATACATCCCGGGTGGTCTCAATTCCACTTTTGTCACCCTTATTCCTAAAAAAGATAAGCCTCTATATTTTGGTGAATTTCGTCCGATAGCTTTGTGTAACTTGCTGTACAAGCTCATCTCTAAAATCATTGCTGATAGATTGAAGACAGTTCTATCTGATCACATATCTGCTGAACAGTTTGGATTTTTAGCAGGCAGGCAGATACATGATGCAATTGGCATATCCCAGGAGTTGATGCACAGTATTAAGTTATATAAGAAAAAAGCACTTCTTCTTAAAATAGACTTGGAAAAAGCATATGACAAGGTTAATTGGTCCTTTCTCAGGATGATCCTCATCAGAATTGGGGTGCCCTCCTTAGTTATTAAGTGGATAATGGCCTGCATTACATCTATGAATATCTTTGTTCTTATAAATGGTAGTCCTACTGATTTTTTCAGTTGTTCCAGAGGGATTAGGCAGGGTTGTCCCCTATCTCCTCTACTATTTGTCCTGATTATGGATGGATTGAGCAGGCTGATAAATAATGCTGTGATAAGTGGACAAATTAAGGGTATTAAGATTACAAAGGACTGTGTGATTTCTCATATCTTGTTTGCATATGATGTCCTAGTGGCTGGTGCTGATAATTTGGAGGAATGGAACATGTACAAAGGAATTTTTCAGACATTTTGCAGAGCTTCAGGTATGAAAATTAGTTCTAGTATATCAAACTTATATCATTATTCTATAGATGAAGATCATCTCAGAGCTATACAATCGATCCTGCCATATACCTGCTGTTCCATTGAAGATGGCTTCAAATATCTTGGTTTTTATCTTAAGCCAAATAAGTATCAAATCAAGGATTGGCTTTGGCTTTTGAGAAAAGTTGAGACTCGCATAGCGCAATGGTCTTACAGGCTCTTATCAATTGGGGGCAAACTCATTCTTATAAAGTCAGTTCTCTCTAGCATTCCGGTGTATTGGTTTTCTTTACTTGAAGTACCTACATTTATCATCAAGAACATCAAAAAGTACTTATTTAATTTTCTTTGGTCTGGGACTGTTTGCAATGTAAAAATCCCAATGGTTGCTGCTGATACTCTTGCAAGACCATACCGGTTTGGAGGATGGGGCATAAAAGATTTGGAAATTTTCAACATTGTGCTCAGATTAAAAAGTGCTTGGAGGGGAATTTTTGGAAAAACTCTGTGGTCTAGGTTTCTGCACAGCAAATATATTAAAACTGATATTCTCTATTGGATTAGAAATCCAAAATTGGATAGTTGGAATTTTTCGCCTATATGGAGGGGCTTTATGAAAATCTTTCATTGGATCAAGGACGACCTTATTTGGCAAGTGGGCTCGGGACACAGGATCTGTATTGGGGTTGATCCTATTATTGGATTTGATCAGGATTACTCTCTCCCAACCAGCATTATTCAATATCTGCAGATCTTAGGACTGTCCACGTTGAATAGTATACATCATCACAGATCGGGGAATGAGATCAATGAGAATTGGTTCTCGGCTCAAGAGATTGGTCTTTCTAGGTTCTTAGCTCGCAGATGGGATGCATACATTAAAAATCTTAATTCAGCAGGTGTTATTTTGAACAATGATGCCGATAGATTGGTCTGGGGTGGAAATCCGTCTTCTGGTTCAGTGACAGCACAAACAGCATACTCTAGAATCATTCAGGAAAAATATATTTATCCACAGGAGTGGTGGTATAAAAGATTATGGTCCTGGAATGCTCCTTTAAAATTGAAATGCTTCACCTAGTTATTATTACAGAATAAACTGAAGACTTGGGATAACATGTGCAAAAAAGGATGGATTGGTCCCAGTTTTTGTGTTCTATGTAAAAATGCAGCATAAACAAAACAACATCTATTTGTTCAGTGTACTTTTACACAAAAAGTCTGGGAGGTGTTGTCCTTAAAACTTAAATTTACTCATTGTTGGAATGCTGGTGATTTTAATAGCTGTCTTTTAAATTGGCACAGACATTACAAACAACATTTTTATATTGCTATTCGTATCCCGTGGGCAGTATGGTTTTCCAGAAATAGTGTCATTTTCAGGAATTCTACTCCTGATTTTGTACAGTGCAGTTTGATTGCATTAAAAATGTTTTCTTCATGCTCGGTGGATAATCTAAGATTGAAGTCTGACAGAATCAGTATTTTCGAGCTCAAGGTAGACCAGCTGGTTCTTTTCTTTGATGGTGCTTCACAATTTGGACTCTGTGCTGTAGGGGGGGTCATTTATCTTAATGAATCACATTACTTTACTTTCAGACTCAATTGTGGCCCTGGAACAAGCATGAAAGCAGAACTATTGGCTCTCTGGTGTGTACTAAAAGTGGATAGTATTTTTGGTTTGGTTAATATTAAGGTTTATGGTGATTCTCTGGTCACCATAAAGTGGGCGACAGGTGACTTCAAGCTCAATGTATTGCACCTGAGACATTGGGCCATCAGAACACTTTTTGAATTGTCAAAACATCCAGACATCAAATTTGAACATATTTATCGAGAACACAACTCGCTAGATGACAAGCTCTCCAAGCAAGCATTATGTGGTTTGGAAGGACATCTGATCTAGGAGGAATGGTGTGATAATTACACCCTAGATGGTGGTTCTCTATATTTTCTTGACTGAGATTCTATTGGGACAGATTCTGGTTTTTTCTCTTAGATTTATCATCCTTTGGTTTTTTGGTCTTTGGTGTCGATAATCAGCTTATATGCTGTAATGATGGCTATGATGAGAGTCCTGACAGTAATATGCAAATCATGATACTTTCTATAGTTTGTATTTTCAAATAGAATAGTATAATGATTCATCCTTTTTGAATCATGCAATATCTTTGTACTATTTGATTCGATTATGAATATCAATAGTAGTTTTTTTCGCTGGAAAAAAAAAATATTAATTTGAAAAATGTTTAGTAATTCCATATACATCGAATTATAAGTATTTCTTTGTTTAATATAAATAAAAAGTGGATATGGTAACCATTTTTGTGAGTTATGATGAATATTATTATTTTTCTTTCAAACGAATAAACACAGTATTTTTGTTATTCATACTTGAATCGAAAAGTACAAAAGATATCTACATCATTATATGATCATCATCATCCATACAGACTAGGACAAAAAATTGGAGACAATTTCTAGAGACTAAACAACAAAGAGACAAAAATACTAGGAAATTATTTTGAATTGAAAAAAACATGTATATAGATAGGTAGGCGGATATTAAATATGAAACATGCAATTTACTACTAAAACGTGTAAACTTTGGCAAATATTATGATAAAAAAAACATATTTTATGTAAATATAGGCGATATTGGAGACTAAAAATGACCAAATAGCAAATTTATTTTTTGAAAAAAACCCCAAAAATTAGCCAATTGGTGAAATTTCGCCCCTAAAAATTACCGTGTTCTGAAATCAATTCCAACTAAAACATTTACACCGTTACCAACCTTCCATATAAAAAAATATAAATATAATCAATATATTTAGTTTATAATACTTAAATATTTTGTTTTTGCAATTTATTAATTTTCTATTTATTTTGTAACCCTCTTAGTTTCTAGAATAAATATTTTATAATTATATTTTTTTATAAGTAGAGACTATGTTACCAACAACCCTAGTTCATATATAATATTGTTGGGTTGTGCTAAGCATATTTGTCCATATAGTGTTATTAAGTAGTCAAAATGTAATTAATATGTAATCATTTGTTTCTTTCTTTTGTTAATGTGGTATGCGTGACTTGGTATATTAATAAACCAAATTAATTTCACTTTATGGTAATAATCATATTTTATTGTTTAAATGAAATATCATATTTTGAATTTAAGTTTATATAATCGTTCTAAAATTATTTAATTTTCATAATAGTCAAATTGTATCTATTATATTAATTATAGGATTTAGATATAAATGTATGGGTTTAATCATCTTTAAAATAAATGTATGGGTTTAACTTTGGTTTCAAATGAATAATTAGAAAAATTTTAAGGTAAAAAAATGGTCTTCTAGGAGATGTACTAAAAAAGTATGAGATATATTAAAATATTATGATTTAGGGGTTTTATGGAGTAGATATATATGACAAGTCATCTCCTACATTATTTTCTATGCACAATATAAATAACCATGGTTGAGTTACTTTTCAAAATTCATTATAAATAAAATTAATAAAATAACTCTACATTGATGTGACTAAGATTCATTGTAAATTCCTCGAAAATTATTGTCTTTTAGCATTTATTTGTCTTGGACTTGCAAATGAAATTAAATAATAAAAAACATTTTTAAGAGTTTTTTTTAATTTATGTTGACTTTTTATATTTAGTATTTTTCTTATCAATTTAATATAATGTGATTTAATTGAAAATTTATTTACATGTAAAATGTTAATAATATTATTATAATCCACATTGCATTATTATTATTATTCTTTATTCATTAAATCTAAAATGATAAATTAATATCAAAATCATAAATTTTTTTGGAATATTTATTTTATTGTAAACGAATGTTATAGTTAAGTCTCTCATAGAAAATAATATAAGACTTAATTTATTCTTAAAAAATGAGTAATAAAAATATATAATTTAATTTAATTTTCTATAATTCATGAATTTAATTTATATGCATAACTAACATACTTTTTTCATATTAATATCATTAATGAATTTAATTTATTTTAAAAGTACAAGGATATATATATTAGTTTGACATTATAATATTAAATAAAATGGAGTAAATATATAATTAAAAATTAAAAATATGAAAAAGATAAAAATATTATTTTATGGAAAAACGTGAAAGGAATATATATATTAGTTTGGCATTATGATATTAAATAGAATGGAGTGAGTATATAATTTAAAATTAAAAACATGAAAATGACAATAGATTATTTTATAAAAAAATGTGAAATGACCTTCTTTATGAATTATGGGTAATTTACTTGAAAATTACAATAATACTATTTTATGAAAATATGTTAAAGGGCTTTCATTATGAGTACTTTACTTTATGACTTAAAAGTACTTATCCCGCTACCTTGATTAACTATGGGTTTTCATCCACCATAGAAAATTTGACAAATAATCATTCTTAACTCATGCAATGCCACGTGAACCATGGGGGATGATGTCATCTACTAGAATGTGATTGGTTGATTTTTATAGTACATTTTCTTTGTTTTGAGGCCTATTTTTTTACCTCAAAATTTCTCTAATTGATTGTTTTTTTCCTAAAAATATCTATATACTTTGTATTTCAAGGTGAAATCAAAATACACTTTGTCTAACTCTTCAACTCAAAAATAGTATTCTCAAGAATATCAAATTTATCATCAAAAATAAAAATGCCAACCTTTCCTTATCCTATACATCAATCCTATAGATTCTTCTTGAAATCTATTTCTTTAAAAAGAATAAGTTATAAAAACAATTCAATGTTATAGTAGATCATAACACAAACTTAAAATTGGTTTTCTATGACAACCATACAAAGCTCATAAAGGTATATAGAGGCTAGCAAGTAACATCTTAAAAAAGGAGAAATAGAAATAATAGTTTGAAGGATATTACCCCTAGGTTCTAGAGCAACCAAGGCTCGTTCCTCCAAAGTAAGTTCTTCCTTTAATAAGTGGTCATCTTTTTTATTGAACTCTGTGTAAATGTGGGCATAATAAATTGTATCAAATTGTGATTTAGGGAACTCGTACAAAGTTGTGGGTCCCTTTTGATGCAAATTTAGTTTTGCAAAATGTACTTCTGCTTTACAAAAACAAAACATGTAGGAGTTCCTTGGCGCTAGCACAGGAGGATATCGATCCTAACAGGTCAATTGACACACAGAATAGGTAAAGGAAACATTGTTAACAAGAAAATTAACACTCTTAGCCATGTGACAGAAGAAGCATATTTTTACTATGTGCCTGCAACATGAAGACAGAACACAAGTACATTCAGAGACAAATCCTATCTGATCTAATCACTTCTTCCATAAATGGGAGGATTGGGTGAAGAAAGTAATAATCTAAGGAGACCAAGTTCAGTCATCGAACCGCTCACTAAAGGTCCAAACTTAAGCTACACCAATCAAATAGTGAAGATAAATGCATTAAAGTGCATTAATTATGCTTAAAGTATGCTAAGTTGTGCAAAAAAGCCTAAAAGCTATGGAAAGTGGGTTTTTGAGTGAAAATAATCTAAAATAAGGAAAAAGAACAATCCCACATTGAGAAGAAAAGCTTGAAGGCTCATTTCTCAATGCTATGTAAGAAAAGCATAGGAGGCATTGTAAAGTACACAAAAGAAGAGCAAAGACATGCTGAAAAGATTCTGAAGGAGGAGAAGCTCAATTTCTTCAAAAGTAAGGGTGGAGAAAGGAAAGCTTATGGCAATGGAGGAGGGATTCACACCAAGATCCATGGTAAAGGACCAAGATCCTGGATGACTATCATAATTTTGATTTGCCTCATGACTTGTTGCTATTGAGGGTTTGGCTGGAAATCTTGGTGGGGGGGGGATCCTAAGCTGGGTTTCTTAATTATTGTGTGTGAACTTTACGACCCAAAGCTCGGGGGTGGCCATGCGACTGAAAGCATGAGCCTATGGTTGGGTGACGAAGCTAACGATTGCTTCACCTATGGTTAAATGAGCTTTGCTAGAGGGGCCCTACGGAAGACGCAGACGACAATGGACCAGCTGGATCGGGTTGTCAGGTTAAGGTTTTGTTATTTTTGTTAAGTTATTCACGCTTTTTGTTTTATTTTATTTTTCCAGTAACTATGATAGCTAATTTGTTTGTATGAAGTTGTTAAAGTTTCAGGTTCAGTTCACGGGGACCCTAAAGGAGGGGTCCTACAAATGGTACCATTGGTACATCAATGCTCACGACGAGCCAAAATGGACCGATTTTTGCCAACTCCTTTTGCAACGATTTGGTCCTAGTGCTTTTGATGACTTCACTGGAGCACTCACTAAACTTCGTCAAATTGGAACTGTGAGAGAGTATCAGACAGAATTCGAGAAACTAGCCAATCACATAGAAGGATTGTTTGCTGAATTCTACAGGAGTTGTTTTATCAGTGGTCTTAAGGATGAAATCTGATTAGAGGTTAAAATGTTTTGTCCCAACACAATGATGGAAGTCCTAGGGTTTGCTAAGTTGGTAGAAGACAAGATTGCTGCCCAACAATGCTCCAAACCCACAACTTTTGTTGCCCCCTCGAAGTGGCCTGCGATCAATAAAAGTGATTTTGAGTTCTGTAATTTCTGCTATCTCGTTTATTTTCATTAATTAATTGTTGCAGGTTATTCACACCTGCTTGGAGTTTGGAGTGACTTATTATGGTGTATTCCATGTTTATTTTGAAGGGGGGGGTTTCTTCCCAAGTGGTTTTCTCTCTTTCCTCACCTACATGGACTAAATTTTTTTTGTAAAGGGTGACCATAGAATTTGTTTCTTAGGCCCTAATTTTTCTATATTACACTCACATAAGTCAAGCTTAAGGGGGGGAGTTAAAATAATTGACCCATCTATGCCTTAGTGTAAACATTATTTTATGTTTCATAAGTGTTAGACCATTGTTAGTTATCTTCCTATGTGTTTAGACTAGGTTATTTGGCCTCTAATACATACTTGGAACACATATTTGGATGTTTATCCAAAATAGCACCCTAATTTGTTTTAGTTCCTACTTTTACTGAGATTTTATGAGCTAAGGCACCCTTCTTGCTTCATTCCTACTTTATCCATCTTTTTGAGTTAAAGCCAGCTTTGTTATGCTTTTCACTTGGATTAGGATTAAGTAAGTGCATTGGGATACTTTTGGAAAGTATGCATGCTTTTGCCTCAATCCCTTCCTGCTTTTTCTCCTGAAAATCCTCCAACTTGTTGCCTTTTGGTAACTCATGGCCTACCTAAGCTTAGTTATCTAATCCGTGACCTCTTGCTATGATTTGGAGTGTGATTTTTCCTAGATGGGGGTATTTTTTCTATTCTAAGCCTGCCACATGTAATCATTTCAAATTTCCTCCAAGGCATTCAAATTTACTTCATTGAATGTATTATATAATGTACTCACATTTTTCATTGATAAGATTATGAGAGTTTATCAAATTGAGTTATTTCTTCTATGTTGTTATCTTTTCTTCTTCTCAATTCTCTCCAAATCTTTGTTGTAATTCTTAGTGAAGATTACATTGTTCTTAGATCCTTATCTTGTGATATTCTTGCATGGAATCAAGGCCATAGAATCTTGGAATACCCTCCCCCTTGAATTAGCACAATACATAATGCTCTTCAAAACTAAACAAAAATGGGTATGCCTGCCTCATGGAATCTTCCAACACCCATGTAGCCTCATCTGGGCCAAAGTGATTCCACTGCACCTTTACGTAGTTGATGGCACAGTTTTAGAGCACAACCTCCTCCATTCCTATAACACGCATAGGATCCACTTGGAACTCTTCCTCGGGTTCCACCTGAATCACATTCCAATCAATAATTTGATTAGGATTATGTATATACTTATTAAGCAAAGAGACATGGAAAAAATCACGAGATTTAATATGTGCAAGAAGTGCAATCCTATAGGAAACTGCTCCTATTCTATAGAGGACTTCAAAAGGTCCACAATATCTCGAGCCAATTTGGCACAACTTCCGAGATTTAAGGATATCTTCCTTGGCTTAAATCTCAAATAAACATAGTGTGACATCCCAAAATTTACAAAAATTTAAAATTTTTCGATATAGCTTTTAATGCATAATCTAACTGTGCGGAAATATAATAAATGCTAAAATGTCATCTTATTGTACTAAATTCTGTGTTGGTCAAAAGTGTAATGTTTGCGATGAGATGATTAATATCTACATTTCGATGTTAAACTTACTCAACTGTACTTTCGCAATTCTTTTGTTGTTGATCCAATGATATAAGTTTATATGTGTTAACTATTTATCTTTTGTTTGATGATGAAGGGCTCCTACGAATGCCCTGAGGCTTACTTAGCACTCGTGCTAAAGCATTTGAATCGTCCTTTTTCGTAGATTATAGGTAAGAGCTCTAGTGTTTACGACATGTGACCGAAGAGTTTCTAACCAGTTTCCATATCTCCAAAGTCTTAATGATTTAAGAGACAAAATGTCGAAAATGCTATTGGTGAGAACTTTAGTTAGCCTCGCTTATAAAACAGAAGTATGTTAGTTGTAACATTCATAATGCTATACTAACCTATTTATTACTTTGTACCAACAGTGGATAGGATCAATATATCATTATCGTGAGATTCTATTTCATGCAAATTATAAGGATAACCATTTCTATATGAAATGGCTAATTACAATTAGTGTGCAAATAAAATGCAATATCTATATGCAATTCTTTTGTATGCCCTTGAGCCTAAGAATTACATGCAAGATTTGATTTAAACTTTAACCTAGGCACTATTTGCAAACTTAAAATCAAATGCTATCCTAGGAACTTTATACAATTTCTAATTAATTTCTATACTATATTGAAATATATATCCATAGTCCTATGAACAATAATTATATGGTTTTGTGTGTGCATCTACGTGGCCCTTTATAACATTATGGATTGCTAGCAGTTGGAACCGATATCACCTTGACTTACCACAAGGTGTATTACATGACAAAGTTATGAACTTTACAATTGAATCGAGTTATGCATTTTATCAACGAATCGATACATTATAAGTATGGGTAAAAATTGACATTTTGATGGTTTCGTGCTGGAAGGCAACCTGGTTCACCTTTTGCATTTAATAACTTCAACCACCAAGATAGTGGAATGTCTCCGTAGACATCGTCGTGGTGCTAGGCACATGATGGTATGGTGATTGTTCATCCATCGTGACAAACTGTATGTGTTTGGGTTCGAAAGATATCCGAGCTATCCTCCTTGGTGGCTAAGGGTATTAATGGTGTCTTTACTATGGTTGTTGCTTGGTATTACATGAAAACCCTTCGGGTGATCTCCACCATTGATCAAGAAAGGTCTTCGACATTGGGATCTAACCCTAACCACCACTATATGTTGTTTCAAAGTTTATTGTCCCTTGGCATTCATTGTATTGTGTAATGGCTCTGTGGAGAGGCCGACACACTCAGATCCTTCAGGGTTTCGTTAGCAGGTGTTTGTGGAGTGCCCACAGTTCAAAACCATGACTTGTTGATAGCTTAAGAGCTGATACTCTCATGGTGTTTTACAGTGACAACTTGTAATCAAAGTTCCAAAATGAGCAACAGATTCTTCATGGAATTTGATTCAATACTCATCTTTTCCTGTTTGTTAGATGATAGTTTTCAGGGTTGCTTTTCCACCCTTCTTTGCATTTGGTGGTGGAGTAATGGGTACAGTCTGCATGGTCTTGGCGTTCTACTCCGGTGATAAATGAAAGGTAATGTTTTCTCGGGTTCGAACTTTAAATCTTCCATTCTGTTTTGAGAGTTCAGTTATTGTTATTTCACATGTAAGACTTCTGTCAAAAGTTTTTTTTAACCACACTTGTTTCAAATGGAAAGTCCCTTCGTCGACAACTTCCCAGCTTAGGTTTTGATATTTGGCATCTGCAAATAGACCGGTAAGCCTCAGTGGTTACCTTGTTACTCTGGTTAGATGACTATTGGGCCTTCATGTGTGTTTTGTCGAGACTTCATGTTTTCTTGGGCTCTGAGGAGTGATCTTCGTCGAAATTATTTGTGAACTATTGGCAGCTTTGGGAGGATGAAATCCTCGACCCTTTCATCATTGTTTTCAGTAGTATTTATTTTCCATTGTAAAATCCGTAAAAGAAAATACTAAGGAGAGGGTTTTACCCTTTCACTATTCTTGGTCAATAAAGGAACTGTGTTTTTCTACGTTATGGTGTTTATGCTTGAGATTGAGAGAAGTGCTCCAATTGTGTGCAATTGAAGTTTATCGTATGGTTTTTTTTTTACTATTTATGATTTTCAATTGAACCTGATAATGTAGTCTCATGTTGATGCCGAGATGCTCTTAAAATCGGTCTTTAAGAAATGTGAATGATAATCGTTTGTGTACCTAAGATTATGGTATTGAAAGCGCCACTTGTTGTCCATGTGTGTCGATTTTAAGTGTTAGTCGAGAGCCAAGAGTCAATCTTTTCTATTCGTAGTTATGTAATGAGATTGTAACTGTTTTGATATTCTATTTTAAATGATGATGTTGAAAGGATTTATATATGTGTAATCTATTTGTCCAGATGACTCATGCTATGTTTTCTCTATTTGGTTTATTAGTTGAAAAACACAATAGAAAAACAATACTCGTTCTGTTATTGAAATAGGGCATGATACTTAATAAAATATGAGTCTTTTTGGAAAACTTAGAAGAACCTAGATTCTAGATTTTACTATTCCTGTCCAAGTAGAAATGAAATAAAAATGTTGTAGTTTCTGTTACGTGTATCCTTGCAGCCATTTAAGATTTAATTATTAACAAAAGTAGATAAAAAGAAAGTGTAATATTATACTATTTTGAGAGAGGAAATAATCTAAGAATACCTATCAAGTGTATCATGTAACAGGATTGCTACAATGTCTACTTTAGGAATACTGTGCATAAAATTTTAGTGTTAAATAGTCATGCAATTGTTTGAAATAGAAAGAGTTCTATTTGTTTTTCGTGATATATATACTTGTTAGCAGAAATGGATAACAGTACTGTGTACTTAGGAAATAAATATTTTGCAGTTGTTATTTTCAATAAAAACTGGTGAAAGAAATACAGTGAACTTTAAACACTTAACTAATGAAAGGAATGATAAGAGAAATACATAGAATTATATTATTTATTACAGAATATTAATGATAAGAAAAACTAATGAAATACAGTAGTATTAACCTTCTCATTCATTTGGCAATCTTCCTATCAATTTATCTACCTTAATCTCCTTCTCTGTACTAGAGTATAATGCAAAACCACTAGCATGGGGAAAAATGCAGAGAAATATTTTATTCAATTCATCTTACATAAGCATTACTATACAGAATCCTAATGTCACGTCCCCCTTTTGACCCCCTTTTTCACTAAATCGTAAATGATGTAATTATTGTAACTTAATCATGGTGAGGAGCTCAAGGCCAAGGCCCCGCCATTGATTTGTCGTTTTATGTACCGAAAATTAAGAGATAGATGCCTATGGTTCTTGTGCTAGAAGGGCATGATGTAAATAAGACATCATGTAAATAGGAATTTAATGAAAAAGAACCCACAACCGGCTACGCAATGCAACAAAGAGATGGGGGCATGATCTTTACAAGGAAGAGGGAGGGAAATTATCCAAACCTTTGAGCCAATGGTATTAATCCATGTGTCAATGGGGAAACCCATAAACCACCAACTACCCATTTTGTCTCATGCACCCAATCATTTACTTCTTCCAAAGATTGGTTGAGACAATAAATGCCTTGGGATGGGAGAGGTATGGCTGTCAATTTTCGTGCATGGGCAAGCCATCAACTTGGAAAATCGTGTTTTTGCTTGTGGGGCAAGAAAACCCCCACGAAATTGGCCCAAAGCCATTCTTCACCCATGGCCATTCTTCCTCTCACGCAGTCCGAGCTCCCTGAAGTTTATCCTCACGTTTTTTGGCCATAACCCTGCGTTTTTCCACGCCCAGAAACTCGTTTTGGTATTTCAGAGTAGCTGGGGAAGGAGGGATGCGATTTTGGACTGAGGGAGAGGTCGTTTTTGCCCTTGGGGCATTTTTCTGAAATGGGTTGCTCTCCTAGTCGATTTTCCTAGTTACGAATTCGTTTTGAGTCTACCCACGTTTTTCTGGAACTGGTAGAAACCCACTGTTGGAAACTTCACTGTATAGGCGTTTTTCTCATGCCCAACACTTATGCTTTTGATGGTGCATGCACCCATCTCTTAGCAGCCTGAGAAACCCAACTGCTAGTTGGCTTGGCTGATTCTGGCATACCTTTGGCTATGTGAGAGCCTGTTTCCCCTTTACCTTGTGGAGATCGTGCCCAGCTCGGGGGTGGCAGTGGTGCTGAGAGATTGAGGAGCACACTGGCCTACGGTTGGGTGGAACGTTGCAGTTGCATAGCCAGTTGTGTGGGACTACTTCTGTATAAGATAAGTATTCTCTTGTGTATTACCTTGCAATTACTCATTTGATGAATATGGGAATGAATGATGAATGTGCTATCGACTTTAATTCCACTGTGATTTTCTTAGAATCATATATTTCCATATGTCTCTGCTATTTTATGTGAATGTTGATGGTTGAAAGTTTCATGGGGCTAGACGCCCAATTCAGCATCACGTCTGTTATGCACTTGCATGTCTATAATAACATCTTTAATTTGAATGTTTATTTGATATGTATGGGGCTGGATGCCCGATTTAACCTCACGATCCTCTCCATCTAGCTAATGGAATGGGAGGGGACGTGACACCTAATTAGGTCAAAACTAAAATAAATGCATTTGTATAATAATATCCTTAAAACAGTAAATTTATAATTGCAGATAGAAATTTTAACTACTCAGAATTAGAAAAGACAATTAGAACCTGTAAATGAAGATAGGGATGACAAACACCCAAGGAGGCCTGTTCCTCCCAACCTTTACTAGAAGAAGCAGCCAAAACTACTTGCTTCCCTTGGACCCCCGAGCTTGCTTACCAAACCACTAAGTAGATGGAATCTGTGTAGAAGCAAGGCACTCTGTAATATAACTTATGCACTCAGTAGTATAACTTATGATTCAAAATATGCCTTATGCACTCAACAATGTAACTTCTGCACTCAGTAGTATAATAGGTAGACTTACACCATGATCATAAACTCAGCATATCACCTCATTGAATCTCTTGGGTGCAAGCACAACAAAACCCCAAGGTAAATTTCCTCGTCAGGAAAAGTGATGAACCTCAGTTCATAATTCGATGGCTCTTATATAGACTGCCTAGGTCTTTAGTGGTCAATTTTCAGTAAATGCGCCTCAAGCTCCAGTCCCACCTTCCAGGGCACTATGACCACATTTCAAGAGAGTTGTCCCATACCAATAGCTAGTTTGTTGCATCATGACGTTGCCACTTGTCCATTGCCTTCTACCCCAGATTCCATTCCACTTAGTGGGTCAGTAAAAACTCTTTTAATAGTCCCCTGAGGTGTTTGTCTCTTATTTAATTTATTAAATAATAAAATATTGTGAAATTACAGTCATCCTTGGACACTTGTCTAACATAAAAATTTACAATAAAATTTAACATAATGTTTCCAACATAAAAATGTTTTTTCAGCAAAAAGAGTATGTTACAAACACCCCCACTTAAGCTCAACATCATCCTCGATGTTGCTTATTCATCATCTGATCCTTCCTGGAATAGAACTGGATATGTTGCCCGCATTTTACTTTCCAGTTCCCAGGTATCTTCATCAAGGCTAATGTGCTTCCATTGCACCTTTACCTACCCTATGGTACGATTATGAAGCATAATTTCCCTCTTGTTGAGAATACAGGCCGGTTCCACCTGAAAATCTCCTTCGGGCTCCACCTGTATGCCATTCCATTTCATCACATGAGAAGCATCGTGCACATACTTCTTTAAAATAGAAATGTGAAAAACATTATGGATTTTTAAATCAGATGGCAAAGCCAATTGATATGCAAGAGCTCCAATCCTTGATAGGATTTCGAATGGTCCACAGTACCTTGGTGCTAGTTTAGCACAACTCCCAAGCTTCAAAGAACCTTTCTTGGGTTTTACCTTTATAAAAACATGGTCTCCAACCTGAAATTCTCTTTCAGTGCATTTCAAATCTGCATAACTTTTTTGCCGATCTTGGGCAACTTTTAAGTTACCTTGAACCTGTTTCACGGTTAGCTCCATTTCTTTCAATAAATCTGGTCCTGGCATTAATCTGTCTACAGGGTTATCCCAAGAAATAGGAGTACAACATTTTCTTCCATATAAAATCTCAAATGGACTAAACTTAGCAGATGCTTGATAATTATTATTGTATGCAAATTCTGTTAAATGAAAATAATCTTCCCAATTAGATGGCTAATCTTTGACATACATTCTTAGCATGTCTTCTAAAATTTGGTTTACCCTTTCTGTTTGACCATCAGTTTGTGGGTGGAAAGAAGTGTTGAAATTTAGTTTAATATTTAAACCTTTAAACAGTGTTGTCCAAAAATTTCCAGTGAACTTAGAGTCCCGGTCAGAAATAATTACCTTTGGAATTCCATGTAAGCGAAAGATTTGCTTCATAAATACATCTGCAATGTTAGAAGCTTTAAAAGTGGTTTTAACAGAAATAAAATGAGCAACCTTACTTAACTTGTCCACAACCACCATTATGGAATCATTTTGTTTTTGGTTTTTAGGAAAACTTGTAATAAAATCAATACTTATAATATCCCATTTCCATTCTGGAATTGGCAATGGCTGTAACAGTCCAGCTGGGTGTTGATGTTCAGCCTTAATGGTCTGACATTCAAAACATCTAGCTATGTATTCAGCCACTTCATTCTTCATGTTGGGCCAAAAATAATCCTTCCTTAACATAGTTATCATTTTCTGATAACCTGGATGTCCTGAATAAGGACTCTTATGAACTTCATCCAAAACTAACAGCTTAACCTTTGACACATTTGGTACATAAATTCTATTTTTATAAGTAATTAAGCCCTTTTTATTAATGCTGTAATATGTTATTAAATTTTCAGCACCAAGCAATTTTTTATAATTTTCATCTTGTTTAATTCTTTTTTCAAATTGATTTTCCAAATCTGTCTTAAACGTGCTGATTTTTGCCATAAAGCTTAATCTGGGATTCCTGCTTAATGCATCAGCAACTTTGTTTTCTTTTCCCTTAATGTGTTGAATCTCGAAATCATACTCGCTAAGGAAAGCTAGCCATCTAGCTGGCCTTGCGTTAAGATTTGTTTGATCTAACAAATACTTTAAACCCTTATTATCTGTCATTAGTATGAATTTTCTTCCAATCAAGTGATGGTGCCACATTTTTAATGCACGTATCACAACTGCCAACTCAAGATCATAAGTTGCATAATTCTTTTCATGAATTTTTAATTTCCTTGACTCAAAAGCAATGGCATGACCTTCTTGAGTTAAGACCCCTCCAATTCCATCGTTGCATGCATCAATGCATACAATGAAATCCTTATTGGGATCAGCAATTTTTAAAATTGGTGCAACGGTTAATAATTCTTTTAACTTATTAAAGCTCTCTTGACACTTTTGATCCCATACGAATTTCTTCCCTTTCTTTTGCAAAGAAGTGATGGGATTTGCAATTCGTGAGAACCCTTCAATAAACTTTCTGTAGTAACCTGTTATCCCCATAAATGATCGAACGTCAGTTACATCTTTAGGGACAGGACACTCATTAATTGCTTTTATCTTATGAGGGTCGACAGAAATTCCGTCCTTAGAGATTATATGACCTAAGTACTGTATCTTATCTTTATAAAAATCACATTTGCTGAACTTAGCATAAAATTGATGTTCTCTTAACAGTTGCAAAATTATTCTTAAATGTTCGTCATGCTCTTCTTTAGTTTTTGAGTAAATAAGAATATTATTAATGAACACAACTACAAAATTGTCCAAATACTTATGCAAAACATTGTTCATTAAACACATGAACACTGCTGGTGTGTTAGTTAGCCCAAAAGGCATAACTACAAACTCGTAGTGTCCATATCGCGTTCTAAAAGCAGTTTTGAATATGTCTTCGTCTTTCATTCTAACCTGATGATATCCAAACCTTAAATCAATTTTAGTGAATATCTCTGCTCCGCGTACTTGATCAAATAGATCATCTATGCGGGGCAAGGGATATCGATTCTTAATTGTCATTTTATTAAGATGACGGTAATCGATGCATAGTCGCATGGTACCATCTTTCTTTTTAACGAAAATTACTGGTGCTCCCCAAGGAGACACACTTGGCCTTATGTAGTTTTTATCTATTAATTCCTTCAGCTAATATTTTAACTCATTTAACTCCAGAATATTCATTCTGTAGGGAGCCTTTGAGTTTGGTACCGCACCTGGTACTAACTCAATGGTGAAATCAAGTTCCCTTTTCAGAGGTAATCCTGGAATTTCTTCCGGGAATACATTAGAAAAGTCCCTAAGGATGGGAATATCCTCTAGTTTTAACTTGTCTTCTTTAGATGAACATTCGTCATTAATAACATTAACAACAAACATTTTACAGCCCTTTCTGGCAGCTCTCTTAACTTGTAACGCAGAAATTTGTCTTACTGAAATATTCCTATGAATTCCTTTTACTGTTTCAGTTTTACCTTCATTATTCAAACAAGTAAAAGATTTATCATAACAATTAAGCACTACTCTATGTTGTTCAAGCCAATCCATGCCAATCAACAAGTCATATGACCCTAAGGGTAAAACATTCAGATTAACTTGGGTTTTCAACTGATTCAAAAATACATCACAATTTTTAACAAAGTCTGTAACCTTTCTTTTAGTGCCTGTTGCTAGCTGAACTAACCAAGAATTATCAAACTTTTCTATTATTAACTTGCAATTTTTCACTAATTCAGGTGAAATGTAACTCAAAATTGCACCTGAATCTATCAAAATAGAAATAGATCAGTTTTGTAGCATACCTTCGATTTCGACCATGGATGTTTGATGGTCTGCTTGACAATTTTCCAGTGTTGCATTTATCCTTGGCATTTCTCTTGCCACATCACCAACTATTGGCTCTGCTTGTATGATATGAATATTGTTGACTGTTCTTTTGTTGCGTGGGCAATCTGCTTTCTTATGTGGTCCACCGCAATCAAAACACTTCAAAGGTCCTTTCTATTCAACATACCTGGTGTTGTTATTGTTATTAGGTACATTTCTTGCAGTAGTAAAATTCTATGGTGTATTACTTCTGTAGTTATTATTACTTGAAAAATTTCTGTTATTAAAATTTTTCTTAAAACTTCCAAAATTATGATTAAAGCTCTTCTTTTTATGCTCAAAATGATTAGACTTATTACTTTTCCAACCAGTTGTTCCTTCTCTTTTTCTGTTTTGATCAAAACAGAAATTTGCTTTCCTCATAGCCTCTTCCAGAGTGGAAGGGTTGTCATACTCAATCATGTCTTTTATGTTGAAAGGTAGACAACTTAGAAACCTTTGTACCTTAGGATTCTCTTCGACCATGTAAGGTACATACCTCAGCAAGCTAAGGAACTTGCTGCACAACTCCATGATGTTCATAGTACCCAATTTCAAATCATAAGACTCTTTTGACTTATCTTCATAGTACTGTTCTGACAAGAACTTTTTCTTAAATAAATTTTTAAACATATTCCAAGTTATGTCTCTTTCCTTTATGCTCTTAATGCTTTTAAGATCCTGCCACCAAATATATGCCTTTCCGATCAGATTGTAAATAGCCATCTTGGCCTTTAACTGAGAAGAGTAATTGTAAATATTAAAGTACTTATTCATTCCAGACAACCATGCTTCAACTATCTCACCCTTTTCACTTTCGCCATTAAAAGTTGGTGGCTTAATCTTTTTAAACTCTCAAGTAATTTGTTTATGATGCTTATACTTCCTCTTCTTGGAACAACAATCACTGTCACTGCCGTCATGATCAAATTTATCATTACTTCGATCAGATTCAGATGAAGAGCAACTGATACTTTTACCATTCTTTATTTTCTCGTGTTTATGTTTGTGGGACATCATACCAGAATCAGAATTTACTTCGGATTTAATTCCTCTTTCTTCGTGATGGTATTTATCCATTAGAATCTGATTTAACTCTTCATGTGCTTTCGTAATGCGTTCATTTTCTTCTTTAACAGTTCTTATCTCAGATTTCAAATATTTTATAGTACGAAGAAGTTTTGAAGATTGGTTATTTAATTCAAATATATTCCTTCTTTATTGTTATTATTATTATGCTCATTACGAGGAGATCTGTCCTCTGTTGATTCCTCTGGTATTTCCATACCTGCAAATTAATAACAAATTGTTCTATACAAAAATAAAATTAAAATAAAAGTTACTAACATAAACTTTCTGGTTTTTATTTTCCGTTTGCACGTGTGAGCCTATTTCAGGCCTAGAGTTTGAACTTGCACTCTAATACCACATGTAACATCCCAAAATTTACAAAAATTTAAAATTTTTTGATATAGATTTTAATGCATAATCTAACTATGCAAAAATATAATAAATGCTAAAATTTCATCTTGCTATACTAAATTCTGTGTTGGTCAAAGTGTAATGTTTGCGACAAGATGATTAATATCTACATTTCGATGTTAAACTTACTCAACTGTACTTTCACAATTCTTTTGTTGTTGATCCAATGATATAAGTTTATATGCATTAACTACTGTTCTTTTATTTGATGATGAAGGGGTCCTATGGATGCCCCGAGGCTTACTTAGCATTCATGCTAGAGCATTTGAATTGTCCTTTTTCGCGGATTACAGGTAAGAGCTCTAGTGTTTACGACATGTGACCGAAGAGTTTCTAACCATATTCCATATCTCCAAAGTCTTAATGATTTAAGAGACAAAATGTCGAAAATTCTATTGGTGAAAACTTTAGTTAGCCTAGCTTATAAAACAAAAGTATGTCAGTTGTAATATTCATAATACTATACTAACCTATTTATTACTTTGTAGCAACAATGGATAGGATCAATATATCATTATCGTGAGATTATGTTTCATGTAAACTATAAGGATAACAATTTGTATATGAAATGGCTAATTACAATTAGCATGCAAATAAAATGCAATATCTATATGCAATTCTTTTGTATGCTCTTGAGCCTAAGAATTACATGCAAGATTTGCTTTAAACTTTAACCTAGGAACTATTTGCAAACTTAAAATCATATGCTATCCTAGGAACTATATACAATTTCTAATTAATTTCTATACTATATAGAAATATATATTGCATAGTCCTATGAACAATAATTATATGGTTTTGTGTGTGCATCTACGTGACCCTTTATAACATTATGGATTCCTAGCAGTTGGAACCGATACCACCTTGACTTACCACAAGGTGTATTACATGACAAAGTTATGAACTTTACAATTGAACCGAGTTATGCATTTTATCAATGAATTGACACATTATAAGTATGGGTAAAAAATAACATTTTGATGGTTTCATGCTGGCAGGCAACCTAGTTCACCTTTTGCATTTAATAACTTCAACCACCGAGACAGTGGAATGTCTCCGTGGACATCATCGTGGTGCTAGGCATGTGATGGTATGGTGATGGTTCATCCATTGTGACGAGCTATATGTGTTTGGGTTCGAAAGATATCCGAGCTGTCCTCCTTGGTGGCTAAGGGTATTAATGGTGTCTTTACTATGGTTGTTGCTTGGGATTATGTGAAAACCCTTCGGGTGATCTCCACCATTGATCAAGCAAGGTCTTTGACATTAGGATCTAACCCTAACCACCACTATGTTGTTTCAAAGTTTATTGTCCCTCGGCATTCATTGTATTGTGTAATGGCTCCGTGGAGAGACCGACAGGCCGATATCCTTCAGGGTTTCGTTAGAAGGTGTTTGTGGAGTTCCCACGGTTTGAAATCGTGACCTGTTGATAGCTTAAGAGCTGATACTCTCATGGTGTTTTACAGTGACAGCTTGTAATCAAATTTCCAGAATGAGCGACAGATTCTTCATGGAATTTGATTCGATACTCGGCTTTTCCTGTCTGTTAGATGATAGTTTTCAGGGTTGCTTTTCCACCCTTCTTTGCATTCGGTGGTGGAGTAATGGGTACAGTTTGCATGGTCTTAGCGTTCTACTCTGGTGATAAATGAAAGGAAATGTTTTCTCGGGTTCGAACCTTAAATCTTCCATTCTGTTTTGAGAGTTCAGTTATTATTATTACACATGTAAGACTTCTATCAAAAGTTTGTTTCAACCACACTTATTTCAAATGGCAGGTCTCTTCATCGACGACTTCCCATCTTAGGTTTTGATATTTGGCATATGCAAATAGACCGGTAATCCTCGATGGTTGCCTTGTTACTCTGGTTAGATGACTATTGGGCCTTCATGTGTGTTTTGTCGAGACTTCATGTTTTCTTGGGCTCTGAGGAGTGATCTTCATCGAAATGCTTTGTGAACTGTTGGCAGCTTTGGGAGGATGAAATCCTCGACCCTTTCATCATTGTTTTCAGTAGTATTTGTTTTCCATTGTAAAATCCGTAAAATAAAATACTAAGGAAAGGATTTTACCCTTCCACTGTTCTCGGTAAATAAAGGAACTATGTTTTTCTACGTTATGGTGTTTGTGCTTGAGATTGAGAGCAGTGCTCTAGTTGTGTGAAATTGAAGTTTATCGTTTGTAACTATTGTGTTTTTAAAAAGTTCGAGCGTTAAGGGTTTATCCCTGTGCTTAAAATGGTCAAACCCTAATGTATAGTTTTCGGTAATGTTTTATTGCTCCGAATAACAAATGTTTAGCTTCTGAAAGTAGATGTCTACGGAAAGCTAATCGTATGGTTTTTTTTTACTGTTTATGGTTTTCAATTGAACATGATAATGTAGTCTCATGTTGATGCCGAGAAGCTCTTAAAATTGGTCTTTAAGAAATGTGAATGATAATCATTTTTGTACCTAAGATTATGGTATTGAAAGCGCCACTTGTTGTCCATGTCTATCGATTTTAAGTGTTGGCCGAGATCCGAGAGTCAATGTTTTCTATTCGTAGTTATGTAATGAGATTGTAACTGTTTTGATATTCTATTTTAAATGATAATGTTGAAAGGATTTGTATATGTGTAAGCTATTTGTCCAGATGGCTCATGCTATGTTTTCTCTATTTGGTTTATTAGTTGAAAAACACAATAGAAAAATGATGCTCATTCTGTTATTGAAATAGGGCATGATACTTAATAAAATATGAGTCTTTTTGGAAAACTTAGAAGAACCTAGATTCTAGATTTCACTATTCTTGTCCAAGTAGAAATGAAATAAAAATGTTGTAGTTTCTGTTATGTGTATCCTTGCAGCCATTTAAGATGTAATTATTAACAAAAGTAGATAAAAATGAAGTGTAATATTATACTGTTTCGAGAGAGGAAATAATCTAAGAACGCCTATCAAGTGTATCCTGTGACAAGACTGCTACAATGTCTACTTTAGGAATACTGTGCATAAAATTTTAGTGTTAAATAATCATGCATTTGTTTGAAAAAGAAAGAGTTCTGTCTGTTTTTCGTGATATAAATACTTGTTAGCATAAATGGATAACAGTACTGTGTACTTAGGAAATAAATATTTTGCGGCTGTTATTTCCAATAAAAATTGGTGAAAGAAATACAATGAACTTTAAACACTTAACTAATGAAAGGAATGATAAGAGAAAGACGTAGAATTATATTATTTATTACAGAACATTAATGATAAGAAAAACTAATGAAATTCAACAGTATTAACCTTCTCATTCATTTGGAAATCTGCCTATCAATTTATCTACCTTAATCTCCTTCTATGTACTAGATTACGATGTAGAACCATTAGCATAGGGAAAAATGCAGAGAAATATTTTATTCAATTCATCTTACATAATCATTACTATACAAAATCCTAATTAGGTCAGAAACTAAAATAAATGCATTTGTATAATAATATCCTTAAAACAGTAAATTTATAATTGCAGATAGAAATTTTAACTACTCAGAATTAGAAAAGACAATTAGAACCTGTAAATGAAGATAGGGCCGACAAACACCCAAGGAGGCATGTTCCTCCTAACCTTTTCCAAAAGAAGCAGCCAAAACTACTTGCTTCCCTTGGACCCCCGAGCTTGCTTACTGAACCACTAAGTAGATGGAATCTGTGTAGAAGCAAGGCACTCTGTAATATAACTTCTACACTCAGTAGTATAACTTTTGCACTCAAAATATGCCTTCTGCACTCAACAATGTAACTTCTTCACTCATTAGTATAATAGGCAGGCTTACACCATGATCATAAACTCAGCATATCCCCTCATCGAATCTCTTGGGTGCAAGCACAGCAAAACCCCAAGGTAAATTTCCTCGTCAGGGAAAGTGATGAACCTCAGTTCATAATTCGATGGTTCTTATATAGACTGCCTAGGTCTTTAGTGGTCAGTTTTCAATAAATGAGCCTCAAGCTCCAGTCCCACCTTCCAAGGCACTATGACCACATTTCAAGGGAGTTGTCCCATACCAACAGCTAGTTTGTTGCATCATGATGCTGCCATTTGTCCATTGCCTTCTACCCCAGATTCCATTCCACCTAGTGGGTCAGTAAACACTCTTTCAACAGTCCCCTTAGGTGTTTGTCTCCTATTTAATTTATTAAATAATAAAATATTGTGCAATTACAATCATCCTTGGACACTTGTCCAACATAAAACTTTACAATAAAAGTTAACATAATGTTTCCAACATAAAAATGTTTTTGTCAACAAAAAGGGTATGTTACACATAGTATCCAACTTTAAATTCCCTATGCACTCTTTTTAGATCTGCATAATTCTTCTATTTGTCCTTCGTTGCTTTCAAATTCTCCCTTATCTTAACCACTTCTTGCTCCAATTCCTTGATCATTTCTGGTCCAAGTACCACTCTATTAACCAAGTTTTCCCAACTTACTAGAATCGTACAATTCCCGCCATATAGGGATTCAAATGGGCTCATACCCATTGATTCTTAATGACCATTGTTGTAAGAAAAATCAACCAAATTTATGTAATCTTCCCACTTAGGTGGCTTATCCATCACATACATCCTTAACATAGATTCCAACACTTTATTTATTCTCTCTATCTGACAATTTGTTTGAGGATGGTATGCTATGCTGAAATTGAGTTGAGTTACTAGCTCCTTGAATAGTCCTCTCATGAAATTTGAAGTGAATTTCACATCACGATCTGAGATTATTTCCTTAAGAAATCCATGCAAATTTAAAATTTCCTTCATAAAATTATGTGCAATGTCAGTAGTCTTGTGCATTGACTTAACTGGGATGAGATGCGTTTCTTTCATGATCTTTTCCTTTACCACCTGATTATGGCGCCCGATGAATCTCATCCATTACTAGCTCCTTCAATTTTGTGTCGTTCAGATTGTACAACCATCTTTGGAACAAAATAATTCCATCATCTTCCAATTGATATCCACCATACATCTTGTCTCATTTTGATTGCCTAATTATGGTGCTCCCTTGTGTGTACTTCTCTTCAGTTGTGTCCTTGTTGACTCGTTCCTTGAGCTCAGTTAGACACAATCTCATGGACACAACATGAGACTTACTGTTGAGCGCATCAACAACCTTGTTCTCTTTGCCTTTGACATGATTGACCTCAAGATTGAATTCACTCAAGAATTCTAACCACCTGGACTACCGAGCATTCAAATTCGACTGATCAAACAAATATTTCAATATCATGTGATTAGTGTGCAAAGATGAATCCATAAAGATGGGTAACACTTTTTGCCCAAAAATTATGGTAAAAATCCGATTGTTTACTCATTTAATAAATTGAAACTCTCAAAACTCATATATGCTTTGTGAATTCCGACATGTAACAAAAAAACAAAGTTTAAGGAATTATGTTGCATTTCCACCTAAATTTAAAAAATAATATTATTATTATTTAATATGCCAAATTGCATTTAAAGAAATGTCTGTTCCTATAAATTTTATGAAAAGTTAAAAAGTAGCTTGTGTGCTCATAAAATAATTTAATGAAAAATGCATAATTTCTAGGAAAAAAATATATGAACATATTCTACACAGAATGCACTGGGAGCACATATTTTTTGTTTAATTTATTTTGAAACATTATATTTTTTATTAATTTATGAAGCTAACCATTGAAAATTTTAATTGCATTTTGTACACGTGTGTGCACATAAATGTTTTTTTTACTGGTTACACAAATCAAAAAACAAAAAATACCCTTTTGAAGACGACATGTTGATGAGGGGCATATATATTTTTTGAAATATTTTGGTTGTGTACTTTTAATGTTGTTGATTTTTCTTTGCATTGATTCGAAGTTGTGGACATGGTTTTTAAGTGTAAGTTTGAAAACATGAGACTTACTCTATTCACCAAGTTTTCCCAACTTACTAGAATCCTACAATTCCTGCCATATAGGGCTTCAAATGGGCTCATACCCATTGATTATTGATGACCATTGTTGTAAGAAAACTCAACCAAATGCATGTAATATTCCCACTTAGATGGATTATCCATCACATACATCCTTAACATATCTTCCAACACTTTATTTATTCTCTCTATTTGACAATTTGTTTGAGGATGGTATGCTATGCTGAAATTGAGTTGAGTTCCCAACTCCTTTAATAGTCCTCTCATGAAATTTGAAGTGAATTTCACATCATGATCTAAGATTATTTCCTTAGGCAATCCATGCAACTTGAAAATTTCCTTCACGAAAATCTATGCAATGTCAGTAGTCTTGTGCATTGACTTAACTGGGATGAGATGTGTTTCTTTCATGAGATTTTCCTCTACCACCTGATTAATGCGCCCAATGAATCTCATCCATTACTAGATTCTTCAATTTTGCGTCGTTCAGATTGTACAACCGTCCCTGGAACAACAGAATTCCATCATCTTCCATTCAATATCCATTATACATCTTGTCTCATTTTGATTTCCTAAGTCTGGTGCTCCCTTGTGTGTACTTCTCATCTTCAGCTATGTCCTTGTTGACTCATTCCCCAAGGTCAGTGATGCACACGCTCATGGCCACAACATGAGACTTAATGTTGAGCGCATCAGCAACCTTTTTCTCTTTTCCTTTGACATGCTTGACCTCAAGATTGAATTCACTCAGAAATTATAACCACTTGGCCTATAGAGCATTCAAATTCGAGTTATTAAACAAATATTTCAATCTCATGTGATCGGTGTGCAAAGGTGAATCCATAAAGATGGGTAACACTTTTTGCCCAAAAATTATGGTAAAAATTCGATTATTTACTCATTTAATAAATTGAAGCTCTCAAAACTCATATATGCTTTGTGAATTCTAACATTTAATAAAAAAACAAAGTTTAAGGAATTATGTTGCCTTTCCACCTAAATTTAAAAAATAATAATATTATTATTTCGTATGTCAAAATTGCATTTAATGATATGTTTGTTCCTATAAATTTTAGGAAAAGTTTAAAAAGTAGCCTGTGTGCACATAAAATAATTTAATGAAAAATGCATAACTTCTGGAAAAAAACATATGAACATATTCTACACAGAATGCACTGGGGAGCACATAATTGTTGTTTAACTTATTTTGGAAAATTATATTTTTTATTAATTTTTGAAGCTAACCATTGAAAATTTTAATCGCATTTGTACACATGTGTGTGCACGTAAACGATTTTTTTACAGGTTACAAAAATAAAAATAAAAAATACCCTTTTACAGACGACATGTTGATGTGGGGCAAGATTGTAACACTTCTAATGCAGACACAGACGCAGGGGATTGAGCCAAGTCATCCATAATGATGTAATTGTGGGTGGCTTTCGTATGGGGGTTATTAAGGGTATGCCTGAGTGGTACTTTCAAAATTAGTGGGATTTTTTTGGTATTCGAGCATGGTATTTGTAGAGGGCCCCCCTAGGGGATAGGTATGTATTCCACTTGGGGGGTGGAATTCCCATCATAAACCTTGGCTCACGTTTGGAGGTTTATATCCAATGTATAGATATTTTGGAAAGAGCCATCGCTAGGTGGACGAGAATCTTGTTCTTATGTAACTGCCCCTTGATCTGTGAAGGGTTGTTGTAACATTGTTGTTTGTGGTTGGGGAGGATTCGTTTCGTGAGGAGGGTTCATCATATTCTTTTTACCTTCCACCAATTATTGGCATTCGGGGAGAAGAGGACAATGATGTGTGTAGTGACCATAATCGTTGCAAATGGAGCAGCAATAATTGGTTCTAAGGGGAGGATTCTTCCCTTGTTTGGGGAAATTTTTAGTCCCTACATTTGGATCACCCATATTATGTTTTTGTTGGGGAGGGGGATTTTCACCTTGCCCCGGTTGCTGATTTTCCATGTTCTTGCCTTTCTTCTTCCCCAGAGTCTATGGATTTTGGGGGTTTGCGGTGTTCAATTGCTCAAATTGTTGAGCTTGTTGAACATAAGTAGGTTGAACTAGGTTAACCCCCATGTGGGGGGCAGGTTGCTGACCAATTGGGAATGGGAAAGGGTAATACATATTGTATCCTCGGAGTGGGATAAATTTCATTTGCGCTCCATAAGAGGTGGATGTAGGAGCGACTGGTGCCAATGACAGTGTAGGAACCATCATTATTTGGCCAATGTTTGGGTATGTAGGACTATATGGTCTATACTGTAATTGACCAACTGATGGTGTTGGTACTGGTGTAGGGGGTACCGACGCATGTTTCATGGATGAGTAATACGGAACCATGTCGAATGGTACCGATGCTGTGGGAGGAACCTTTCCTAAATGGGAAATGGACCCAATAATCCCATCCACCGAATGTGACGATCCTGAAGTTGTAGGATCCAACGACCAATGCCACAAGTCATCAGGGAGGATTGTGTAAAGATATCCAAACTATGCATATATGAGGTCAAAATGTTGTTCTATCATAATATCCTCTTCCTCACGTTGTGGCATGGAGGTGGTGACATCTTTAGCTATGGTGGGTTGGAGAGATTTGATAAACAAATCCAACAAAAAGGGAGGTTGTATTTTGATCTTACATAGTGTGTGGCATCTACACCACTTGTGGATGTGGTCCGCGATGTGGGTGGAAGTATTTTGATGAAAATCAGTGAGAATTTCGAGGCCTAGATCATGTTGGATTGGCAGGTGAAAATACATAATAAATGCGGTGGACAATGTCACAAATGTGGAATGGGTTCCATTTTCTAGGTTTACATACCATTTTGCTACTGTCCCAGTGAGGGTACGCTGGAATAGGTGAAGCCTCACGGGGTCATTCACCATGCTATTAGATGAACACCATAAGTGGAAAGACATAACATGGTTGGCATGATCATCTCCCTGTTTTCCTTCAAATTTGCGAATATCAGAAGGAATCTTGTTTGGCATAGCCAACCATGTTGCATCATGATAAATGGGGTCATTTTTCAATTTGGTCAAATCGGGTAGATTTAAACTAGCCATAAATGGTAAGGTAGGGACAACGGGTCTTTCCATTCTATTTGGGATGTGATTTTCATGAGGGGATACCTAGGTGGTGTTGTGAACAACAGTTGACCTCCTATGAGATAGGATGGATTAAAGGGATCCGAGGGATCTCTTTGGAGAGAATCCAGCGGGGTACTACTTCCGATGGGGGAATAAGTGGTTTAATTGATAGAATCTCCGAGGGGATAAAATGTATCTAGCAAGGTTTGTCCTTAACTAGATGAACCTATCAATGATTCCTAGGAACGACCCTGGCTTGAATTCCCTCCATGTGGAATACGGGGGGAAGGTGTGAAAACACCTCTCGAGAGAGGGGATAGGCCTTGCAGTCTATGAGACTGTCTTAGGATGTTGTTTTGTTCCTCAATGGTGAAGGATTTGTTTCAATATGAGCTTGATAATGGAATAAACACAATTGAAAAAATGCAAAAATATGCCAACCACAACAGATGCAAAATGGTGCGACAAGTGAGTGATATGCGCAATATTGGTTTTAGTACATGATTTACTATATGTAGGTTATTTTTATTATGAGTTAGTGAACTTGTAGTTAAAAAGAAAATAATTTTAAATTCCCTAGATGACCTAACGTCCTTCCTCTCAAATGTAACTGGGCCTCCCAAAAGCACAATAGATGGTGATAATGGTATCCACGCACCAATTGACTAGTGGAGAAAACAAAGAGCTAGTTCTATCAATGATGGGGCTAATGATCCAATCAAGAATACTTGAAAACACCTCCCAACAGAAATATATAACTTTAGGAGTCAATTGCACTCACAATTTCTCCTTGGTGATATCCTAATTTAGGCCAAGTCTAAGATACCTTGCGTCAAGTATGGATCAGTGGCTTGGCCTGCACGGTATAGTGTCGTCTCCCTACAACAAGCTAAGTGGCTTGTAGGTGAGAGCAGGGAAGCTATACCTCAATGTTCACCCCCTTGGTCACGTTGCACTTCTGATTCTGTTTCTCTTTTAACACTTTCTTATAGAAGGATTTTGTAAGTACCCTAAAGGAAAAAAAAATCTATGTTTCAAAATATTCCTAATGAAACTAGATTGGTGGGCATTAATGGATGCCTATCCCAATCAATCCTACCTAACTAAAATATTGTTTTGTGACCTCTTGTGGAGGATTTTAGTTGGTTAAGACAATCACAATGTTGATTTTAAGGGGTTTGTATGTTTCACTTACGGAGTGTAAGAGGGGTATTTCAAAATTCCTACATTTCTGATTCACCAAGGTCACATGAAGTGCGAGGTGAAGAGCATACTTCGAGTGACAAGTATATTTAGGTCCTTTCTTGTGTGCAAAAAGTTTTTTCTACACTAGCAATACTACTAAAAACAACATGTTGATTTGATGCATAAACAAGAAATGGTCCTGAATACTAGTGAAAACAATGGGGCCCGTTGAAAGCCTCAAAGTTGGTTACTTATTTAAGTTTCAAGAGAGACGTACTCTTTACTTCCTAATATTGGTCTAGGTGGGATAATTACTAACAAATTAAGTAATTGGGTGAATTAGACTTAATTTAAGTTCATTAGTAAGTAGTAATTGGGATTCCAAACTAAGCTATGCAGATAAAAAGAAAATAAATAGCAGTAGCACGGCTAAAACAGACTCTGTCGTGCGTACTTCATGGATTAATACAAACAGACGCGCTGTAGCACGGGTAATACATTAACCTTTCATGCGGGTGCGATGAGCAGTGTAGTGCGGGTAAGAAACTGGTAACTTGTGCTATGTATGGGACTGTCCGAGTCAAATCCACGCTATCAACATGGCAAAGACGCCAAGAACCGCGTGGTTGTGGAAAAAATAAGCTATGGCCGTGATGGGGCAAAATTTTGGAAGCAAGAGGTGGAATACCTACTCTTTTGCAAGTGAACAACACCCATAATTAGATACTTAGAATAAAACAACCTAGTTTAAAAAGAAATGAACAAAAATAAGTATGGTCGTCATTAGAAATGTTATGGAAAAAATTGCACAAGTGCACTCTTCCACTTGGTTAGGGGCTAATCCTTGTAGGTTGCTTTAAGGCCTTCGTCCTTGGAGCCCCTTTTCGATGGTTGGTATTTCTCCAAGTGATCCTGCAAGAGATTGTTAGTGTAGTTCACATTCAAACATGAAAATATTGATGAAAATAAAATAAAAGAGATGGGGGAAAGATGAAAACTCCAACAAAAACCCAAACGTGTGCTAAACCACTCTTGTATTTCCCAGTGGAATAGTTTTACAACACCTAGGAGGTGAAGGATTCAATGGAATCCAACAATCTCCCTTATGGAGGCCTTTCTTTTCCAAACTAAATGCTAAGTAGGTGGAAGAACAATGGAGAGAAACACTTTCCCCTTGATGGTAGGTAGAAACCAAGCTTGTAAATGATTACAATGGTAGGAAATGGTGGGCTATGAGGAATCTCCAACTCAAATCCAACAGCATAACCTTGCTCTAATTTTTCTCTACAAAATGCATTCCAATGGCTTTCTTTTATAGGCCAAGAGGTGGCCAACAAACAACTAGATCCAAATGTGAACTCTCCTCCATCATGAACTAGTTCCAAGGTACACAAGGGGGGCTGATTAATGCCACCAAGTGTGTGAGGAGCCGAATTGGGATCCTTTTGAGGATTGATCCTTCAATAAGGCACTGGAAGTAAGTGGTCCCTTCGTTTTGACAGTAGCACGGCTATTGAAGAAAAATCTGCGCAGGTGTAGCGCAAGCATTATTCAGGTAATCTATGCTATAGCATGGCTAACCTATGTAATACCTGCGCTACCCTTTGTTTTGACTATTTCTGGGAACTTTTGGACTCATATTTTGCTTTGTATCTATTGAGAATTCCTCTGGTGAGATGCATTATGTATGTTGATGATGCTTTACTACATGAATCACCGAAATGTTGCATGTGTGTGATTTTTAGGCGTTAACAAGGTGTTCCGAAAAAAAATTGTTCTGTATTATGATGCAGAGGATAAGGTAGCAAGACAATGGCATCAAAGTGATAAAACCTCAATCTCGAACTGTAATTCCTAAAACGAAAATTAAAAAAGATATAATTATGATGTAATGTGGCTAATTCCTCAACCATCCCTAAAACAATCGAACTACCAAAAATCCATTGATGTTCAACTAAACCTGTAGTGCCAAGGTGGAATTTCATGAGTTGGAATCTCAAAAAGTTGGGTGGGGCATAGAGGATAAAGAAAAAGTAGCGGTCTAGAAATAATCAGAATGAATCAAAACAAATTTGACTATTTGCATGAACAATAAACCGACCCTTTTGGTTGTGTGGCTATATTTGACTCTAGAACTGGCCAATCTTCAAGATCGTACTTTCCATTTCTAACTTATTGTTCTTCAGGTATCCTTCCATGGATTCTATTCTCATCGCTTTATCCAATGCCTCTCTAGGTGAGGAGATATTCTGCACTTTCTTCCCCCCCAATTGTTTGCCCCAATTTTTATTTACCTCTATATGAATTAGAGTTTTTCAATTTTTTTAATAATATTATATTATATCTTATATAATTATATTTATATATTAAAAAAATATTGGGCATTTTTAGTTGTTTCAGTTATTATTTATTCATATTTTTATCCTGTGACTAAATTAGTCATTTTTAGTTGTGTTGCTCAAATTTAATAGTATTTAGATTAAAACACTATCGTGACTAATTTTTTAGTCATGTAGTCATTTATTTGTTAAATTCTATTAGTGTCCATTATTTTTTTCTCATTAGTTCACAACAACAAGTTCCCTCTTCTACAATTGAAGTCCCTCATCAATAATATGTTATATTTTTCCTTGTATTCCACAATGTTTTCTATGATATGGTTGAATGGTTTATCACTATTCAAATCTTGTTCCTTGTAGAAATTATATTTTTGGACTGAAGTGGCATGATGCAATAAACATGTTTTCACTCTTGCCTCTAACCGTAGGCCCAATATACAAAATGGAATCTCGTTCCCAAACATGGAGACTAGCATATGGTTCCCTAGATTCAAAATGGCACTGATTGGTCACTCATTAACCTCTATCACCCTTGCCACTATCACCCCCATCATCAAAATCAATATTTATCTTTCTTCTAAAACTAGAAGATGGGGTGTTTCTAAGTCTCTATGTGCTTATCCTCTTTGAATATTTTCCACAAAAAACATAATAATAAGACTTTTTCCACGATAATTTAACACACTCAGAGATCGAAACTTAACAATTCATGCCAAAAAACTCACCGGAGAATATATGGTCAATCAATGGGGTTGTGTCCTCCTCTACGACCCCAACCTCTCAGCTATGCCAACCTACAAAGGTTAAAAGAATTAAAGCATGAAATTTAAGGAAAATTAACACAAATAACTTGAACTCATGATACATAAACAAGTCATCAATGAATGATATTACCATGAAAACTTTTGACAATATTGGAGATTCAGTAGTAGGTGGAGCACTTGGTTGCGCTGGCTGCTGCGACTAAACATTTCTTACCACATCCCCTGTAGTATCATCATGGAATACTAGTGGAGGGGTGCATGGGGACGAGGTGGTGAGAATGAAGTAGATGAGATAGTGATGGATAGGGGTGGTTGTTTAATAGGTGCATGCAATGGAAAACATGGTACATATGGAATGTGATACAACCCCATGGGTTTTAGTATGGATGGTAGGCCGCCAGAAGGTGAGATTGGAATCCCAAGAGTAGGGGGAAATGGCCAAATGTTGGCCTTATCGAGCCTCTTGGTACAAAAGATGGATGGAAATTCGACAATAGTCAAACATGGACAGATGGTATCACCAACATAGGAGGGAATGGGGCCACCTACATACACATTCGTAAAAATATTATTTAGTTAACCAAAAAAAGATTTATCGTAATTCACATTTGAATACGATTTAAATTGACAACATGATACCTGTGAATGTGGGGATTCCTCCACCCGAGGCGGATAGGGCTCCTAGCTGCTTGGTGCCACAACTTGTATACGTATAAAATGAAGAAATATACTATACACAAACTAGAAGCACATTCAAACTAAAAGGATCTAGAATATGGATTGAAATTATATGATAAAGAACGCAAGAAGGGATCACTTTAAATCATTAATCACTCAGTACAATATACATGGGTGTGTGGTACATCCAATGAACATGTTGCCGCAATAGCAACATCAGTGTCAAATATTGACACTACTGCATCACTTGATGTCAATGGAGTGATGCCTCATCTTAGCAACTGTAAACACCATATAATTAGATACATAAAGATAAAATATCATAATATATACAATAAATGAAGAACACAAAGATTGTCAATGAACTAACCTCCATAAATCTATCGAGTCTGATGGCCTTTGTTGTCCCATAACAGGCATGCCCACAACTCGAACATATGTGAGGCTCCATGTCGTTCCCTCTACTCGGAGCCTATTGTAGGGTTGGAAGTCCCAACGCCTCCTTCAATGTCACCAGATGCTCTCTCCTAGCATGATAGGGCTATGAAAGTACTATGTTGCACCAATTTGTGAGCCACAGTTGATAGGAATGCTTGTGTCTTTGAAATGTCCTCCCCCCAAAGGTGGATACTGGAAAGGGGGTTGGGTTGTCTCCTAGAAAGATGAGGACCTAACAATGGGTTGTGGCTTGCATTCTCTTGATCGTGTACAGATCCACGACCCACCCCCTGAAATTCACCAATATCAAAGTAGTTGACATGGTACCCCAACACAAACTCTGTATATAATTTTCTGAGAAAATATAGAGGAACCTCTCTATTATTGCAAGGAGGTTTCTCAAACACCATAAACCACCTATCCATCCAATGGTCTCTGAATGGTTGGTGGATGCACCAATCCATTCAAATGTGTTTCTTTGTGATTGGTGGATGTTTTCCAGTGATTTGGTTAATAAATAATTACATCATCTATTGTTTGGTAATCCCCAAGTCTCTAACTTGCTCTTTACTTAGCCCAGTCCTATAGTATTCACGCATTCTAGCCCTATAGTTGGAGATATTAGTTAATTGTCCTTAGGCATTTCCAATAGAGGATGTGATTTCCTCTAATGAAGAAGTAAGTGACAATCAGGAGGGATCTCTAGTGTTTTGAAATTCATTGCAAAGGGTTTGAAGAGATCTCAAATTGGCTTCAATTTCCATGTCAATGTTTGGTGGTTTAGGGTCCAAGTTTTGGTTGTATTGGGGGTTTTGTGTATTATCTTCTAGATTCAAGTTTTGGTTGTCTTGGTAGTTTTTGGATTCTCTTATGGATTCGTTTTAGTCGATGGTGTTGCAATTTAGTGAAAGAAAAAGGGTGGGTTTAGAATTTTGTATATTTTTTTAATGAATTATAAAATTTTACAAACAAAACAACAACAAAAAAATATAAAAAATACACATTGCTTATAAATCACCTGGAAATCCACGCCAATGGTGCTGAAGATTGAACTAGGTGGGGGGGAATCCTTCTCTCAATGCTCTACTTCTCCACGGTGAACACACAGTACGGTCTATGCAAAATAGGTTGGTCGCTACATTTTATTAACAATGTTTAATAGGAGTGCATTTGCATCAAATACGCATGCACATCAAATTCGTGTGTGCATCAACTATGCATGTGCGCTTTTCAGTGACATGGAATCCCCATTGGAGGTTCAAGAGTGCCCGGACTAGCAGCTCACGCGCGCTACTATTAGTGCGAGCGCGGTCTTGTGAGTGTGTTTTTTCTTTCACCCCATTGCCACTTTCAGGGCCACCAACCTCATGTACCTGTTCACATACAAATCACATGCAGAGATAGTTCTATACCAATATACAAGAAAATGTCAAAGACTTGGATGTTGACTTCACCTCCTCACACATTCAATATTTATTCTATATAATGGTTATATATGTATGTATATGACACTCACATAGATAAATTATGGAGAGTGTAATGAGTTTGGGAGGGAGGAAGAAGTGGGAATGAATTAAATTTATATATGTGTGTTATTTATTTATTTTTTAATTTGTTTTTAAACTTAAACATTGGAATTTGGACTTCAGAAAATATTCAACACAACACACAATCATATCTAGAAATAAAGTGTAACGTTAATGTTTGAAAAGTTATGCACAGACAATGACAATGATTTTATAGTCTTCTCATGAGATAGACAAGTTGTATAATTGATCAATTTAAGCACAACGCACAATCATATCATATGTAATAAATCTACAAATAAAGTGTAACATTAGAGTTTGAAAAGGCATGCATAGAAAATGACCTAGATTTTAGGTTGTATTGTATATAGCTTGTAACGATACTAGCATATTAATCATAATGACCATACTAATGAGACTCATTTAAGATGTTAATCATAATGACTACGTTAATGATACTCATTTCTTAAAATGAGAGCCAAGTTGACACTAAAGGATAATCTTTTTCAATTTTTTAATAATTTATTCATAAAGTAGATCCTTATAAATGAAACAATTTTATCTCGTTTCATTGAAAATTAATTAATATTAATTTATTATGACCAAAAAATAATATAGTGATTGCTTTAATATAAACCATATGTGTGCCAACATAATAACAGGTATGTACTCACAGTAGTTGCTAAAGGTAAAGCTTCTTTGGCAAGGAGAATCAATGGCGAGGGTTTCCAGCTGTGGGGGTTTATGTAGAAATGGGCTGAAAATGTGAGCAAATGAGGCGACTTCTTGTGCATCCTCAACTTGGAGTCAAGATGGCTCTTCGGAGCCATCCTAGTACCAACCAAGTATAAAAAAAGTGGGAACCACATTGTGTACGAGGGTGTCCTTTATTCGTCTTCATTTGTTTTTTATTGTTTTCAGAATGTTTCTGCAGAACTAGGTTTTTTAACTATTTTCCCGTATTTTCAACTTATCTGTCGGACCTGCTATTTTTAGCTTTCTCTGCGGCGTTGTTTTGATACCTATTTTGCTCGGTGGCTATCTTGGGCCTTTTGGATAGTTATTATTTGACACCAGATGTTTTGGTGGTGACTCTTCTGATTAGTCTGCTAGTTTCTGCAGGAGGCTCTTTTCTTTTTTTATTCTATCTTAACTGTTTGGATTATTCTCGGGTTGAGGTTGACGTTGGGTGCCTAGTCATTGTACCTGCATCTTCATGGTGCACTATGTGACCTGTTGTATTGGACAGTTGTCTTTTTATATTTTTGATATGGGTTTGAATCTGTATGACTTAGGGTTTACATCTCCTATTGCCGGTCGGAGTCATCTCAATGATTCGGCGAAGGGAGGATTTCATCCTTCTGCGGATGTGGATTCTCATTTACCGTTTTCAAACCCTGTCGCTGGTGGTGGGTGGCCTGCTCACTTCAAAGGGTTAAAGGCTAGGAAGAGAAGGAAAGCCAAAGCCCTGAAAGTCCGGGAAGGCCTGGAACATTTCGCCATCCCTGTGGATACTAATTTGGAGCGTATCGCTATGTTATCTTCTCGGGCGGTCGTTGGGAGGTTGGAATACATAGTGGGGGGACCAGAAAGAGGGGACCAGAAAGAACTTGTGGAATGGATCCGAAAACAATGGATGCCCATTGTTGGGGATATGTCGATGGTTTTACAACTTATTAACGGATGGGTCATGTTTATTTTCTCCAAACCTGAGCATGTGGGTTGTATCTTGAAGCATTTCTGGTGCTTTAAAGATGGTTCTTTATGCCTGAAAAAATGGCATATGGCTTTTGACCCGGTGGGTGAAGTTCAGGGTATCCGTCATCTTTGGTTACTTATTCCAAGTCTTCCAATAGAATTATTGACTGAGAACATTTTGATTGGGATAGCTAATACTATTAGCAAGTTTGTGCGTTTGGACAACTGTTCTCTTTATGGCTTTGATAGGCGGTCTGCAAAAGTAATGGTGGCTTTTGAGATGGTTAGGGGCCTGCCGGTAGAGATTGAACTTGATGGGGGTCCAAGATTTGGCGACAACACCTTGATTATCTCAGAGTTCCATTCAGGTGTTTCTTGTGTCAACAAACTGGACATACGAGGGCACGGTGTCCGGAACTCCATTGCCCGGCTACCCCTATAAACCCTTCAGCTCCTGCTAAGTCTTTTGAGTTTTTGGATAAATCCTTTGATGTTGAGGTGCGATTAGAGAAACCTGGTAAGTCAAATTTCCTTGTCATTCCAAATTATCTTGATATTTCGAGTGATGAAATGAAGGTAATTATGGACGCAGATGTTACTCTCTAAAAAAAAATTACTTCGGGGGATATTGTTCTTAATTTTAATAACCCTGAGGTTTCACATTTTCCCTGTGGAACCCCCCTTTCTAAGAAGTCTAGGGCTTGCAGGGAACTTTTTGGGGAGGGTTCCACTCCACTGGGGGATTCTTTTCCCTCAAATTCTTGCCCGGTTTTAGATGTGCCCTCAAATTCTCTGGAAAATTTGGAGTTGGGAAACGTTGTGGTTGATGAGTTTTCTGAGGGAGGAATCTTATCGGACCAATTATCTATGGGACAGGATACTTCACTCTCAGAAGATTTGACTCTTTTGGGGGACGCTGGATATGATTCCTTGAATGGGGAGGGTACTATTAGCCCACTGCCCATATTTTCCAAAAACCCATCTTCAAACCCTCTTGTTCAACCTGTGAATTCTGCTCGTTTTTGGAATGTGACTTTGAGAAAAGCACGTAGACATGGTAGGAAGCCGGATGTTGTGGGGGGAGATGAGATACAGGGACATATTCCCATTTCTGAAAGAATTAACTTGACAGAGGTTGAGTCTGGGTGTTTTGACCATATTGGGGGCCTTAGAGCATTATCTCCCGGGGGAAGTTTTCCTTAATGTCTATCTGCTCATTGAATGTCAGGGGTTTGGGAAGGGCTGTACGAGTTAGGGCCCTTACAAATCTATTAGCTACTACTCGTCCTAGTATTTTACTATTACAGGAAACTATGTGTGAAGATGGGGTGGCGATTGCTAAATTGGCTAGGATTTTGGGTGGTTGGGAAATCTCTGATGTCTATTCGAATGGTCTGTTGGGTGGTTTGCTGGTGGCTTGGGATCCTTGGTACTTCTCTTTCTTGGTTTACAACATTGCTTGGGGTATTCTTATGGTGGGATCCTGTAGAGATGGTGACCTCCCCATTTCTATTTTGAATTGTTATGCCCCTTACAAGAACTGTGAAAGATTTTGGAATGGTCTGCAACATTCTGGTCTATTGGACAGGGAAAATGAGATTGTGGTTGGCGACTTGCATTTTACTAGGCTGGCACAAGAGGTTTGGGGGACCAATGCGAAGTTTGATGGTTTGGCTAATTATTTCTCTGAATTTTTAATTCACAACGATCTCATTGATGTGTGTATAGGTGTATATTCCCCAACCTAGTTCAATTGCAGGAAGGGTATTGAGAGCATCTATAAAAGACTTGATAAGTATCTCGTCAAATCTTCTCTCTTGGAGTCTTGTGGACGATACCGTTCATGGGTTGGAAAAATCAAAATTTCAGACCATTGGCCGGTCTTTCTATAGTTGGATGAGGATGTACTCTTGCGAAACTATTCATTTAAGTTCGATAGTTCCTGGCTTTCTTTTGATGATTTCAATCTTTATGTTAAGGAGGTATGGCAGAATTCTATTACTGATGCATATTATAATCCCGTGGACTTATTTTGTTTGAAATTAAAGGATCTAAAGGGTAAAGTTTCAAACTGGATCCATTAGAGAAAAGTTTAGGATCGGCAGCAGTTACTGAAGGTTGAGGCACAGTTGCAGCATGTTTATTCCTATTTATTGGAGTTTCCATGTGACAGTCAAACTTTTGATATTCTGAAACATTTAGAGGCCGAGAAATAAAATTTATATTTAAGGGAGGAAAACGAATGGAGGCTGAAAAGCCGTGCTCTTTGGGTTCAATCTGGGGATAAGAATTCAAGATTGTTCCATTCGTATGCATCTGTCAGGAGAAATAATAATACCATCTGGAAAATCTCTGACCTAGTTGGAAATGAGGTTTCTGGTGAATTGGAGCTTCAAGCATTGGCAAAAAACATTTTAGCTGTATCTTCATGGATGAAAATGAATGTGATTTGCTATCACAACTCCAGGTTGCCAGAATTTTTCCCTAATACTTTGATGATGAGGAGGCAGCTGATTTGTGCAGGGAGGTTTCTTTGGAAGAAGTTGAATGTACCCTTAAAAATTTTGCAAGGGAAAAGAGCCCCAGCCCTGATGGCTGGTCCATTGAGCTATTTGTGCATTTTTTTGATATCATGGGTAGGGACATTCTACAAATGGTTGAATATACTCAGACACAGGGATACATCTCAGGTGCTTTGAACTCTACATTTCTTACCCTCATTCCAAAAGTTAATGATCTAAAGTCTTTTGGAGACTTCCAGCCCATTGCATTATGCAATGTTGCATATAAAGTGGTTTTGAAAATTATTGTTGGTTGCTTGAAACCTGTTTTTTCAAGATTTATATCCCCTAAACAGTTTGGGTTCCTCCAAGACCGGCAGATACATGATGGGGTTGGTATTACGCAGGAACTACTTCATACTGTCAAATGCAAGAAGCCGAAAGCCATTATCTTCAAATTTGATTTAGAAAAGGCATATGATAGAGTTAATTGGGATTTTCTTAGGATTGTCCTTATACAAATTAGGGTCCCGACACTTTCTATTAGATGGATTATGGCATGTGTTAATTCTATGAACATTGTTGTTATGGTCAATGGAGCTCCTACTTCTTTCTTCAGTTGTTCCAGAGGCATTCGGCAAGGCTTCTCTATGTCGCCCTTACTGTTTCTGTTGATTATTGTTGGACTTAGTAGACTGATATTGAAAGCAAAGTCGGATGGTCTGATTAAAGGGATTAAAATTTCAAATGAATTATTCATTTCTCATGCATTGTTTGTAGACGATGTTTTAATTGTTGGTTCAAATTCTGTGGATGAATGGAGGGTGTATCATGGCATCATCAATCTGTTCTGTAAAGCATTGGGAATAAAGGTGAGTTTGCACAAGTCATCATTATTTGAAAATCTTGTGGGACCGGAAAAGATGAGGGACATTCAATCCTTCTTGCCTTACAGTTGTTATAATATGCTTGATGGATTTACATACCTTGGCTTCCATCTTAAGCCAAATGGCTACCTTGTGAAAGAATAGCTCTGGTTGATAAGAAAGTTCGAGTCATGCATCTCACATTGGACATTCCGACTGTTATCTATTGGTGGGAAGTTAACGTTGCTCAAATTGGTTCTTATTGGCACACCTGTTTATTGGTTTTCTCTTTTACCTGTTCCATGTTCTGTTCTCAATTCATTGAGAAGAATCATGTTTAATTTTTTATGGACCGGGGGTATGAAAAAGTCTGGATTCTCATTGATTGGGTGGGAGAAGATCTCTCTTCCGTACTCCTCCAGTGGTTGGGGGATAAAGGACTTATCTATTTTCAGTGCTGCTCTGTGCTTAAAGAGTCTTTGGCGGGCGTTATTTGGTACCTCTCTATGGTCGTCTATCATTCATCACAAGTGTATCAAAACTAAGGTTTCGCATTGGCTCAAAATGCCAACGAGGATAGTGAGAGGGGCTTCACCTGTTTGGTCGGGTTTTATGAAGGTCTATTGTTGCCTAGCGATTGAATGAAGCTGGAAAGTGGGAAATGGACAGGAAGTGTTGGTAGGTGTTGACCCCATCGTTGGATTGAAGGGTAAGCACCTTTTGTCTCATGAGCTGCTATCAAGATTGAAGACTACTGGAGTATACACCTTAAATTCTATTGTTGTTGGTAATGTCCAGAACCATTGGTATTTTGCTGCAGATTTACAGCTACCACAGAATTCAACAGCTGAATGGGACCAATATGTGCTGGCTCTAAATATGGCTGGTATTCGCATCAGAAATGAGGATGATATGGTGATTTGGGGTGGCAATGCTGCCACTGGTAAGGTAACTGCCAGCACTGCTTACAATTATATCATTAAAAGACAGTGTATTTTCCCTAACCATTGGTGGTACAAGGCTATTTGGTATTGGCATTTGCCATTAAAACTTAAATGTTTTTTCTGGTATGTGCTTATGGAGAGACTCAAAACCTGGGATAATCTTGTATTTTTAGGTTGGGTTGGACCTAATCTATGTATTTTATGCAAAAACAATGTTGAATCGTCAAGTCATTTATTTCTTGAGTGCTCCTTTACTATAAAGTTGTCGGAAAAGATTTCTTTGCATTTTGGTATTACTTCTAGGCGGGAAGGTAGTAATGTTGAGACCGCTTTACAGTTATGGATGAAGATATGTAGGTCTCATTCTACTCTTCCAATTTTTGCATGTTGGGCTCTTTGGTGTGTACAGAATAAAGCTATATTTGAGAATCTTGTCCCAGTGTTGGATAATACTTTCAATATCTTTTTAAGTCAATATCTCTTGTATCAAAGAACTGAGGTTGCTCCTGTCAAGAGAGATATTGGATTTTTTCATCCTACATACAATGACCCTATTTTATTCTTTGATGGGGCTGCAAATTTGGGGGATTGTGGTGTTGGGGGGGTTATATTTCTCAGTTCGGAGCACTTCTACAATCTCCATTTGAAATGTGGAAGAGGAACAAACATGAAGGCAGAATTACTTGCCCTTTGGTGTGTCTCCCGAGTGGCAAATATCTTTGGCTTGGCCAAAGTTAGGATTTTTGGTGACTCAAGAGTCACTATCAAATGGGGAAGGGGAGAATATGCTTTGAAAGTAATAGAACTGGATTATTGGTGCAACAGAGTCAGAGATGAATTGAATACTTTTTGCTATATCAGTTTGGAGCATATCTACAGGGAATACAACTCACAAGCTGATCACCTTTCCAAGCTTACACTGGAGGGGGAGGAAGGTATTTTACATTGGGAGGAGTATTGTGAAAACTGCTTCATCGACTCTAGGAATATGTTCTTCATGTACTAGACAGCCATTTGGAGAACCATTTTTGGTTTCTTGTTTTTTTGTGATATTTATGATGTGATCTTGATAACAGTTGAAAGACATTATCAAGAACTATGAGAAGTTCACTTCTTGATTATTTTTGTCATCATGTACTATTTGATTCAGTAATATGAATATCAATAGTATGCTTTTTTTCGCGGGAAAAAAAATATGTCACAATTCTACATGCCCCATGCCCCATGCTTAATTTCTTAACAACAATAATAATGTCTTTCGTTATAAAATTATAAATTTTATTTGCTCTAGCTATGTCTTAGATTCCTTTGCAGTTGCTTCGGGGTTTCAATATCAATCTCGATTTGGGACTAGGGGATCTAAATCTCGAAATGGAAGGGAATCAATTGTTTTTTAAATAGATATGATACGTTTGGTTCATAGAGCACCATATTATGGCTCTCAAAATGGAATAGGGAGGGACACATAGTGAGGTGGTATTCTTGTCTCTCTTCTTGTTACCTTTTAGTTTACATTTTCCTATGTATTTGGTGCTATGGTGCTAAGAACAATTATGTATCATGTAGTAGGAATATAAGCTTTTATCTTCTTTACTTATTATTATCTATTTAGCAAGACAAGTTCATCTAAACATAGCTATATGCAAATTCATTAGTCATAGATCAAGATGTATTTCCATATACATTGATTGAAGTGATTGCATACCCACCACTACCATATCGCTTAATAATTCCATGAAAATTTCAAAGATTGATGTTAGGTCTATGTATATAGTTCACTTATTAATGTCTGGTTGTTGATAGGATAAGGTTCCAAGTATCTCATGTCTCTTGATCACCAAATGTATATTATGTTAGTTGGAAATAGCCCTTGTGATTCCCCACTCCTATTTGTTTAAATCCCTTGCACTTAAACAATAATATATAGTTGCAGTTGGTATGGGCCTTATATTACCTAAGTATTTAGAGGGTCTTTGAAGTGATGTAAAACCTTGAAAAATCATGAAATGGCCTAGAATTATGATCCTTGTATATTTTTTGCTTCATCAAATTTTGGTAAAATATGAAAATTTCCAAGCCATTTTGGACAAAGGATATAATAATACTCCCCATTATGTTGTTTGGAAATGAAAAGAGATCATATATGGATTGGTATATAAGTCACAAGGGATGATCGTGATTGAGTCCCCAATATGTGTGTAATGGGTGTTCGTGAACACCTGATTTCCCTCTGAATCTTCCTAGGTTGCTTGAGTTAATGATACTCTTTATAAAAAAAGGTCAATAGCTTATGATTGTTAGTTCAACTTAAGATGAGTGAAACCAATCATTCGCAACCACACCCATAAAAATATCATCCATTCATTTGTAGCATTTATGAATAATATGGTAATATCAACATCCTAATGACATAGCCACATATTAACTATGCTTCCTATAAAATTCTATGTTTCCCTCACTTCATGTTTCCATTCAACCACTCTATTCTACCCAAAGGAACGTTCTATTTATTCTTTCATTATCTCCATCTTTAGGTAAATAATAAGGTTGTTTATAAAGCACAATCACTCACTTCACTAAAGTACCTTTTTTTTACCTTTCATAAGCTTCCATAAATTGAGATGCCCTCACCTTTATGCCTATTCCATTTGAATGAGCTAATTTGATCTTTGCGATGGAACCTTACTGATCCAAAGTGAAGAATGCTACACCTATTAGTAAGTAAGGAACCCTCACCAAATAAATTATTTGAATTGATAATTGACTAATAAGGAACAAGGAAGAATAAATATTGAGTAAGTAAGGATCTTCGTGCATTGAAATAAAAGAGAGTGCAAGGAACATATTGAAACCAAGTAATAATCACAAGTGGAAACAACAAGAGTAGATACTAGAGTAACACGCCTAGCCTATTACACATAGCTTCTTGGAACATATTCCATAACATAACTTGTAGGAGAGGTAGGGGATAATATATGTGGAACATATTTGTACCCATATATGCTATTGATTGAATGATATTGATGTACATCTATGCTCATAATGCTCATATACCCATAGCTTAGGAATTATGAGAACAATACATCTTAGGAGTGGGTAATGGGGCACGCAATACCAAGACTTAGTTTGAGCTCAAGAGTGATACCTTCTAATAGCAGATCCACTTGTGTCCCTTCCTATTTTGGGTTTCATTTGCCCTATTTTAAATTCATATTCTCCATAATTATATCCTCTTTTTCCTATTTTGGGTTTCCTTTGCCCTATTTCATATTCATATTCTACGTAAGTGTACCCTCTTTTAGCATATACAGATCCTCTTAAAGTTGTTAGTTGGAGTTTTAAGAAATCAAATTAGAGATAAGGACTAAACATCAACACTAACAAAGGTGAAACCAAAGGTAGCAGTGATAAGGTAGGAACATCTATTGACCACCTATTGGAATGGATAGGTATGGATGTTCTAGCAAATTTGAGTGCATTTAAAGTGGTGGAGTCCCTATTTCCAAGAGTGGATATAGGTTCATATGTGGGTAAACTTAGTCAAATACCTCGGTTGTGGGTGTGATAGATAGCTTTAGTTAAACAATAGCGTGAAATAGGGAGCTTTCCTACCACTTAGTAATCGTTCAAGACTACCCTTGCACGTGTTTAGGATGGCCAAATTCTAATCACAAGTTCGAGGTTAATAAGGTAAACAATAAGTTTTTGGTGCCTGGGATCATATATTCACGTGATAAAAAGGTATGTTGCTAGTCTTATAAATAGATCTCTTTGATTGAAATATATGTTCTAGCTTCTTTCCCATCCACTCGTCTACTGGTTCAACCTTTTGTACATGCAATTTGCAAAGGTTTAAAAAAGAACCTAATTCCTAGAAAGTAAAATAAAAAACATGACCGAAAATGTAATTCTCACAAAACATAGATGATTTAAATTACTATTACCATAATGCCAATACTGTTAGAGAGATCATTGTAATTTGGCAGTGTGTAAGAGAGATCATTGTTTTGAAATCTTACTAGGTTCCAGCAACCTTTGTGCTGAGGTGACTTTCATAGTCGGGAAAAAGTTTTGCCAAGCCGAAATCTGCTATCTTAGGATTCAGTTTATCGTCGAACAAAATATTGCTGGCTTTTATGTCCCGATGAATAATCCGCGGTTGAGAATGCACGAGCTACTCCCAGTATGACGATGTAACGCTTCAAATTTATATTTCTATTAAAAAATTAAAATAATTGCATCAAATTTATACTATGCATTGGATACGTGCATAGCACATATCTATTTAATACCGAGCATATGTATTTCTGGCTTTGGGGTTGATGTGCATCTCATTAGACCCAGTTTAGATGGGGGAGATGTGTAACTCCTTCTGTGCTCATCCTAGAGTTAACATATGCCCATTTTAAAAAATAATTAAATATTATAAAAAATAACATGTTCGATATGTAAAACATTTACAACGACATATATATAAAATTACATTAGGGGGAGATATGTAACTCCTTCCGTGCTCATTCTAGAGTTGACACGTGTCCATTTTAAAAAAATAATAAAATATTATAAAAAATAACATGTCAGCTATTTAAAACATTTACAACGGCATATATATAAAACTACACAAATTAGATAAATTAAAATGCTTCCTCAACATTTGCATTCTAAAAAAGGGTTTGCACTTGGAGAGATTTGATTCCTCTGAGCACTTGGTAGATCCCCTTTAACATGGATCTATACTAGTTTTTAAATGTTAGAATTTGGGGTGGACTAGCACTTATGCTTTTTCTAGATTGCACAAGTATGAGACAAGTGTACTATCCATATTGATTCCATGATAATCGGTAATTGATGCATACAATTATAAAAAATAACTGGTAATTGATACATGGATAACTAGCATGCCATGTCATCTCATTATTTAAATGATTTTTAACCCATAATTAATAGAGTAGCATCATCAATGATATAATGGTTTGAAAATGAAAAAGTTTGTAGTTTTTTAAAATATGATTTTAAAAAATAAAAATGAAATATATCTTTATTGAATTTGAATGAAACATTTAATCACAATTAAATATAAATTATATTTAACTTGTTCACAATTAGTCAAAATAATTAATAATAATAATTTAATACAAAAAGTATCATTTTAATAGATAAATATATATATTCAATTTCAAATATATATATTTACTCTCCAAAATAATAAATTTTTAAAATCCAAAATAATATATATATTTAAAAGTTATTAATAATGTATATTTTAATTTTATATTTTAATACTTGTCCAATATATTAATGTATAATAACATAACGTATACTAATTTGTATGAAGTAGTCTACTATACTAATTTATAATAGCAAGAAGTATATTAAAAATTTTAAAATTCAAAATTAAGGAGGCTACGTCCAAAAAAACTAACCGAATAAAGATATGTAATATATATATATTTCAATTTTATATTTTAATACTTATCCAATATACTAATATATAATAATAACATGAAGTATACTCAGTAGTCTAATATACTAATTTATAATAGCATGAATTATACTAATTTATAAATAATAGCATGAAGCACTTAGTATTATGAATAGTTTAGTTTAATGGATTGTCAAGTTTGTTTTATATTATAAAATGAATTTACTTTTACTGATGGGATTTTAAAATTACACAACAATTTTATATAAAGCAAGATAAAATATTAGATCAATTATATTTATTTATAATGTAATGTATTTAATAATTGTATAGATTAAAATTAATTTTAATTAATGGTAATTATTATATAATGAAAATACATTATATTATTTAAATAAAATAATGTTTTGTATAGTTTCTAGATGGGGTGATAGGGAGGACATCCATCACAAGAAACCCACATGATAGAGTGCATGGCCACCTCCCTGCATGCAATTAAAGATTGACATGATAGATGGGAAGGTGGTGAAGTTGAACCTGGAAGGCAATGTTATATGGCACATGTAACCATGATTTGGGTGGACAATATTTTAGGGCCAAGGTACATGACAATTCTAGCAATGAATGGTGCAATCGTGGCATGGAACGAGGAATTCTGGAAGTTTTGAACTAGAGGTTTGAGCATGCTCCCATCATTGCATAAATTGACAGATTCTCAGGGAGGTTGGATTTACCAACCTAGCAATTTCTTTGGCTGCTCAGATTGAAGTTGTTATGTCCAATTTACTCTGAGTTTTTTCAACAATTTATATTATGAGAATTGGAGGGTCTTCCTATCCTCTATGGCAGTCAATGGCTCGACCAAAATTCTTTTGGGGTTATGAGGGAGAGTTTCAACAAGTGCAGGTGGAAGAGACTCGTAGGTGACTCGGCCTCCTGGTCGTGTGCAATAGTTTTGATTTTAATGCCAAAATGAGGCAGAGAAATCAACTGAGGAATATGAGGAAAAAGGGAAATACTACCAGGAGATCCCTCTAAAAATTCGAGCTCATATTGCTTGAGATGAGATGAGGGTGAAGGAGGAACAAGATTTCACCAAACACGAGGCAATTTCCAAAGAGATGCAGTTGTGGGTTAGTGATTTAGGTCATACTCATTCAAGAGACAACAAATACTTCATAACTTTGGCATTGCACTAGACCATGAAATCCATGCCAAGGAAAATTCTATTGGATACTAAAGATGAGCATAATGAAATTTGTTGCAAATGGACAAGTTGAAAAACAAAGTGTATTTCATTCTCAAGGCTACCCCAGGAAAGGAGTATGTAGCTACTTCTTAGGATCAGGCACCTATTGTTTCTCTTTTCGATGAAAACAGAGGCTAGAGGATTCTTATTTAGTCCTATGTTTTTTTTGTTTATTATTGTTCCCTTAGTAATGATCAATAGTCTAACAACATGATGGGTAGTTTTCATGGACTATTTCAGACATCTAATACCAACTTTAATAAAATCAGGTTCTATATGTGGTTTGGTTTCCCTCTAGGAAGGCCCATGTTCCATTTTTTTATGATGTAACTGGTTTTTATGAGCAATATAAATCCTTAGCCTTATAAAATAATAATAATAATAATTTTATAAATACAAATTATATAATCATTTCAAAATTATTTAATTTTAACACTAAATGAATTGTACTTAGTGTAAACAATTGTAGTGGATGTTACTTGGGTCTAGCTAGGGTGTTTGTGACAAAGAATTATAGCCTTCCTCACTTGGTTTCAAACTCTTCTTGTGACATGTTTTCTCTTAGAACACCAATTATTGGTTGAATTTCTTTGTGAAGCATGACAAATATCTCACCCTTTAAGGTTGAAGGGTGGGGGTGCTTGGTTTATAAATAAAAATATCTCGGGCCCTTGGATCACAATATCCCTCTTTTAGGGTTGAATAATGTCAATCCTATCCTTAAATTGCAGGGGTGTCGGGGGGGCTATGAAGGATAGGGCCTTATCCCAACTTTTTAAGTCTACTATCCCTAATGTTATTCTCATACAAGAGACTATGTGTGATGATTAAATTGTTGCTCAATCCTCTTCTAAATTGCTTTTTGGATGGGAGATCTACGCAATCATCTCTTTATGCATTTCTGGGGGTTTATTATAGAGATAGGGAACTTTTTTGGAATTCTATGTAAAATGATGGTATCCTCAACCTACATAACCTGATTTTGGCTGGAGATTTGAATTCTATTATTGATTCCTATGAAGTTTGGGGATGTTTTTCTAGACAAGATCCCCTTTCAGGTTTCTTTTTAAATCTCTTAAGTAGAAACCAAATGGTGGATGTCATGCCTCCTAAACTTGGACCCAACTTGGTCCAATGGTAGAAGTGGTAGTGCGGGGATAAGCAAGAGGATAGATAGGTTTCTACTTTCGGAAGATCTGGCCATTTCCCTTCAAAGGTATAGGTCTTGGACATTGAATTCAAACATATCATATCATAGACCTATGGTCCTACAACTTGACTACCTGAAAGTTAAGCAACACTTTCCCTTTAAATTCAATTCAATATGGCTGGAAGATTATTTTCTTCAACTTGTTAGAAATAGTTGGTGCTCTTTTGATTTTTCTGATGATGTCAAACCTATGGACAAACTGTTCTATAAGCTCAAATGTTTAAAAAATGTTGGTATCAAATGAGAGAAGGAAAAAAAGAGGAAATCCTCTACTGACTTGCTAAAATTGTTAAGATGAAATTGCTAAACTCTATAATTCCAATATTTCTTGTATCTTCTCTGGTGAGGACAAGGTAAAGCTTTTGGAACTTGAAAAGTAGAAATCCTTATTCCTTAAGAAGGAGGAATCTACCTGACGACTGAAGAGAAGATCCATTTGGGTGGCCCTAAGAGATAACAATACTAGATACTTTCATAATTATGCGAACTTCAGGAGAAATATCAACTCTATCTAGGATCTTTAGGATGATAATGGTTCTATAATTCAGTCCCAGCCAGATCTGCGGCGTGCTTCTAAAATATTCTTTAATAATCAGTTTAAGAATCCCGGTAATATTGATATCCTCAATCAATTGAAAGTCATTGATCACCTTCCTTATTCATTTAATGAAGAGGATGGCCTTTAATTTGGGAGGCATGTTTCCCTGTTGGAAATTGAAAATGATTTGAAACAATTTGCCAAAGATAAGAACCCTTGCCCGGATGGGTGGCCTTATGAGTTCTATTTGTTTTTCTTTGACATATTGGGAGAAGAACTTCTTCAAATGGTGGAATTTTCTCAATCGGCGGGGTTTATGTCGGGAGATATTAACTCCACTTTCATCACCCTCATTCCAAAAAGGGACAAGTTGGTGACTTTAACTGAGTTTAGACTCATTGCACTATGCAACCTTCCTTACAAGATTATTACAAAAATCATTACAAATAGATTGAAGCCCAAGCTTGAAGATGTGATTTCCAAGGAACAATTTGGGTTTCTAGGGAACAGGTAGATTTAGGATGTTGTGGGGATTACATAGGAATTACTTCATACCATCAAGACAAAGAATTTAGATGCTCTTATTTTGAAGATGGATCTTATTGAAGCCTATGATCGGGTATATTAGGTGTTCTTCAGACTCCTACTAGTCCAAATTGGGGTTCCCATTATAATGGTGAACTGGATTATGGCCTAAATTAATACTGCTAAGTTCTATGTCCTCATTAATGGAGAACCTTATGGATTTTTCTCCAGCAGTAGAGGTGTTATACATGGGTTCCCTCTGTCTCCCTGATTGTTTTTATTAGATATTGAGGGGCTTAGCAAGTTTATCACAGTTTTCGAATGTGAAGGTAAACTTAAGGGCATTAAAGTGACAACTTCCATTTTCATTGCACACCTTCTTTTTATTGATGATGTTGTTCTTTTTTGTGATGGGTATGTGGAAGAATGGAAAAATTTTGTTGATTAATTAGTGTCTAATTTTTTTTCAGCCTTTGGAATGAAGGTTAGTATTCAGAAATATGCTTTTCTGAAACATGGGGTGGATGAAGAAATTATAAGTAATATTTCATTATTTCTTCCTTATCAATGGGATGACCTTGAGGAAGGATTTAAGTACATGGTAGTTTATATAAAACCTAACTAATATGGTGTTAATGACTGGTTATGGTTAATCCAGAAGGTTGAAAAAATGATTGACAAACGGAATTACAGAGGCTTGTCCATTGGTGGCAGACTAAGCCTATTGAAATATGTTTTGATAAGAATTCTTGTATTTTGGTTTTCCTTGGCAAGTCTACCTCAGTCGATTATCTCCATAATTCATAAGTTATGCTTCAACTTTCTCTGGTATGGCTATGTTGAAGGAAGTAAATATATTTTGGCTAGGTGAGAAAGGTTTTCCAAGCCTTACTCTGTAGGAGGATGGAACATCAATCATTTACATTGGTTTTCTACTATCCTAAGTATGAAAAGTATGTGGAGGGAGTTATTCAGAAAAAAATTATGGAGTGAGGTATTGCATGGAAAGTACATAAAAGTAAACATTTTGTCTTCGATAAAGAATCCCTTTAAAAACACTCACAATGTTTCTAATTTATGGAGGGGTTTTATTAAGTACTTTGCATGGATTAAGAAAGGTTTAACATGGAAAGTGGGAAATGGTGCTGATGTTTTGGTGGGGGTGGATCCTATGATAGGAAATGATGAAAACTATATTTACCTAAGTTGGGTTTCTTCACTCTGGCTCACTTCAAAGGCCTTATTGCCTTCCCCCAAACTCTTCTTAATGGTTGATTGAAAAATATCTTGGGCTAGGAAGTGTTTGGGCCGAGGAATGGAAAGCATACATTGTTGATCTAAATAAGGCTAGGATCAGACTTTCCAATAGGGATGATGAGTTGATTTGGGTCCACAATCAGGCTACGGGCCAAATCACTGTTAAAACTTCCTATTCTACTTTAATCTTGAATTTATCTTTTAATGTGCCTAAATGGTGGTTTCAAAAGTTACGGAAATGGAAGGTTCCTATGAAACTAAAATGCTTTCAGTGGCTAGCATTTGAAAATTGTCTCCTTTCTTGGGACAATCTCCCACACAAGGGATGGGTAGGCCCAGGTATCTGTCCTCTTTGCAAGAATGGGGATGAGTCTATTACACATTTTTGTATTCACTGTACTTTTTGCAGAAATCTTTAGGCTCAAAGGGATGAGTATTATCATAGAGAATCAAACAGAAAACAGAGTTGCTATCAATTCCCTTTGGGCCCTAAGAAAGAATAAAGACGTCAAGATATTAAAAGCAGATAAGGGAAACGACACAGACAACCTGAATTCAAAAGACTACCAAGAAAAAATGGCTCAACACCTAGCATGCGGTAGTTATAAAATCATCAATAAATACCCAGGCTGTAAAATCCTTCGTGAGGTGGGAAAATAAATTAATAGTTCATCTTTAGATGAATCCATCAAAAAGAAGGTAATACCAAAAAATTCAATAACACCTAGGATATATGGTTTACCAAAAATACATAAGGAAGGGATTCCTTTAAGGCCTATTGTTAATACAATAGGTTCACCAACCTATTTATTGGAAAAATTCTTGGCCAAAAAACTCCTTCCTCTTGCTGGTAAAACATCCTCCGTCATAAATAACTTCATGGCTTTGGTTGATTGGGTTAAAAACCTTGAGATGAAGGATGAAGACATTTTGGTCAGTTTTGATATTGTCTCCTTATGTACCAACATTCCCGTGGATGATGCCATTGATATCATTAAAAAGATAGCTAACCATGAGATCACAAACCTAATAAAGGATTTCCTTAAATCCACATACTTCTCTTTCAATGGAAGAATCTATGAACAGATTCATGGCGTTGCTATGGGATCTCCTTTATCACCTGTCATGGCAAACATTTATATGGAGCACTTTGAAACAATGGCCTTAAATTCTTTCCCTCACACCTCGTATGTATGGAAAAGATACGTGGATGACATTTTAGCCAAATGGATTCATGGAAAGGACAAACTGAATGAATTTCTTACACACTTGAATAACCTATCGCAACACATAAAATTCACCATTGAGGTTGAAAAGGATGCAAACATTCCCTTATTAGACGTACTTCTCACCAAAAAAGAGAATGGAAGGATTGGGTATCAACTATATATAAAGGAAACATGCATGGATAGATATTTGCATGTTGAATCACACCACCACCCTACCCAGAAGGCTGGTGTCATCCAAACTCTTGCAACCAGTGCAACAAGAATCTCAGACACTGATCACCTTGAGCATGAATTTGACCACCTTAAGGAATTATTTAAGAGAACTGGATACCATGAGGACCTAGAAAAAGAAGGCTATCCAGAAAGCACAAGAAAACAATCACAAACAAGAGGTGCCAATTCCAAAATTAACTCTTCCCTACATTAAAGGTACAACATATAAAATCACAAAAATCCTTAAAATAAGAAACATATATGTTTCCTTTGCTCCCCCCAACACTATCAGAGGCTTTATCGATTCTTCCAAATACCCTCTAGACCCCGAACAACAAAAAGGGGTTTACTCAATTCCTTGCTCATGTAGGATGAACTATATTGGGGAGAGAGGTCACTCTATGCAAGTACATATCAAAGAACATTTTGCTGACATAGCTCAAAATAGGGTAACCAAGTCTTCTCTAGCTAAACACTCTCACAATACCACTCATCTCATTTGTATGGAGGAGGAAAAACCAATATCTAAAGAGGAACACTACATTAAACAAAAGGTAAGAGAAGCCATAGAGATTGTTAAAAACAACCACACTAAACATAGATGATGGTTGGAAGATAAATAGCACGTGGAGGCCCGTCCTAAACCAGATAACACATAGAGATCCTACAAATTAATTCCATCTAGAGACAAAAATAATGTGCTTCATCAAGTGAGCCGACCTCACTCCTCTCTTTTGTTTTTGTCTACCAATTTATGTATTTAATTTATAGCAAGTCACATTTCATTCTCATCCTAATCACAAGCATTGAGATTGCATGCCCTGAGGATGGACTCACTTTCATGCAGTTTGAAACATTGGTTTTTATAAACTCTACACAGGTTTCCAACACCATACATTCGCTCACCTGTGAAATGGACTCTCTTATCTATGTATAGTGATCCTGGAACTATAACACTTTGGAGGAAAGTTTTATAATTGGTATAAATATTTCAAGTACTTTAAGGTGCTTCCTATCTACCTTTTTTGGGAGATTTGGAAATCTCACAATGCTGCCATGTTTGAATACAGGGCTCCACATTTGTAGGTCAGTGTCATCAAAGCTCTCAATATGTACAAGGATTATAGTTTAGTCTCCGTGATCAAAAGGAAGAATAGACAGTTACTTCAATTTCCAATTGTTTCTTCCGATGTTGATTTCTTTTATGGAGCACAACAAGGAGTTTTGTGTGGGGTAAGTTGTCCGCTCAAAATAAGTGAATATCATGTTTTCAAATTGTAACTTCCTTGTGGTCATGGCTCAAACATGAAGGCCGATTTTCTCACCTTATGGTGCTTCCTACATATTCCACATCAGTTTGGAAGTGATTCATTATGTGTCTTTGGTGACTCGTTGGTGAATATTAATTGGGAAAAAGATCTCTACTCATTATAGGTGGTGTATTTGACACATTGGAGACATAGGACTAAAGAGCTCATCAATTTTTTCCTCAATTTGTCTTTTCACGACATCTTCAGGGAGAAAAATAGGGAAGTTGTCTTCTTATCTAAGGAGGCTTTGTCGGGTGCTGAAGGAACCCTTTTGGTGGAGGAATTCATTGAGAATTCCCTAGGTTTTCATGGTTCTGTTGACATTTTGGTTGACTAAGGCTACAATTTGTATGCAGTCTTAGGGTTCTTGTTATTTGGCACTATTTTGTTCATCCTGTAGGTTGTTTGGGTATGGCTTTTGTCGATAATACTATGTTTTATGTCTGATGCTCTATGATACTCCTAGGGGGAGATGGATGGACTATGGTTAGATTTTTTTATGGATACTATATGTACTTTTTTATTCTCATGAATAACAAAAGTACTGTTTTTTTTTTCTATGAAAAATAAATTATGGAACATTTTTATTTAATAATAAAATAATATAAATGATTTAATAGATTATTTTGTCTATAATTTAATTTATTGAATAGTTAAAGATAGACAAAAATTAATTTAAATTGATGGTAATCATCATATATTGAATTTAATTCATATTTTATTGTCCAAATAAAATATTATATATATTTTTTATTCAAATTTACAATATCGTTTCAAAATTATTTAATTTCCATAATAATCACAATGTATTTATTATATTGGATTTAGGATTTAAATACAAATGTATGGGTCTCACTTGGTTTCAAAGGAATAATTATTTGTTTTTTCCAAGAAAAAATCCATATGTTTGATATTTCAAAGTGAAATCAAAATACAGGTCTAAATTTTCAACATGAGACTAACATTCTAAATATTTTCATGCCCATGAACATAAAAAATACCACCCTTTCCTCATCCTATACATCAACTATATACAATCTTCCTAAAAACCCTTTCCCTAAAAAGCATATTGCAAAAACAACTCATTCTTACAACATACCATAATATAAACCTAAAATTGATTTTCTATGAGATCTATACAAAGTTCATAAACATATGCAAAGGCCTACCAGTAACATATTTAGAAAACAGAAATCTAAATATAATTCTAAGGGATATTAATCTCAGTGTTTTCAGTGACGGCTTTGACAAAGAAAGCGCCCTCTCCAGTGCAGTCTATCTGGATTTTACAACCGTCTTCAGTCCTTCTTACCTAGCCTGCAAGTGGATAGTAGTAAGATAACACTTGTGACATTGCCTCCCGAATAACACTCACTAGATTTGTGGTGGCATAAATCTTATTAGGGCCATTTTTGTAGACCAGCAATGTATCGAATCTTCTCCTTACAAGGAAATGGTCGTCCAGATTGGAGAGATAGAGGATGGTTTTGGTAGGAGGTCAGGAAGGTGGCACCATTATAGACTCTAATACCTTTACATGTAACATAACTTCGGAGCAATATATATGATCTATTGATAAATCCTAAGCTCCCACTTCACCTTATATAGATCCTAAGCTCCTAATTCCAAGAAAATATGATGATCCATTTAAATACATGGAAGTGTTGCCAATGTTAGAACACGTGGATAAGTGGTAGCAGCCGAGTGCTAGGTGCGAGGAACTCGTAAAATGGAGAATTGGACATTATAGTTTGAAAACAGTTTAAACTTTAAAATGTATGTAATCATCGAATTAAACCCTTTACTCTCAAAAAGTAGTAAAAGGCATTGGCTAAAGGGCCAGCGATTTCGCCCCTCTCCAATTCCACCGGTGACTCCACTCCATCTTCTAGTAGCATCTCTCGCACAGACATTATGAACCCACGGTTACTTTATCCTCTCCCATTTCAAAGGTACTCATGGTACCATCTTCAGAACTAAGTTTTTGCTTAGTGAAGGCCATGTCAATTTTGCTCAAGCAGGTGATTTATCATCCCAACGCATGCGGGCATGCGTGGAAATCATGAAAACATCCATGATGGCCATGTGCATGTGTGAGAGTTGATGAAACCCAAGTCCGCTCGTTGGTTTGGGTTCCGTTCCCCGGAGCAAATCCTCAAAGTGTCCCTGAATGGCCATGGGGTGCCTGACCAAAATGCCCTTAGCACCAAAATGGTGACTTCGATCGTGAAGCCGTCGATTCTAGTGGACTCGACACACTAATTTATAGCTGGGGACCCCCCCACACCGTGCCTCCAATGCCCGTAAATGGTGCTATTGTGCCATCTCCGTAACTATGGTTTTGCTCAGTGAAGGCCATGTCAATTTTGCAAAAGGGGGTCATTTATTATCCGAAGGCTCCTAGCCGAGCGTGGCCATCGTGAACACATCCAAAATGGCCATATGCATGCGTGGGAGCTAACGGAACCCAAGTGCACTCACCGGTTTGGGTTCCATGACCCTAAATAAAATCTTCAAATTGTCCTTGAATGTCCATGGGGTTCCTGAACAAAATGCTTGTAGCATCAAAATCGTGATTCCGATCATGAATCCGTCGATTCTGATGGATTTGGGACTCTAGGTTTCAGCTAGCCCCCCCCCCCCACACCGTGCTTCGATGGATCTGAAACGATGCTATTGTGCCATCTCATCCATCTCAATAACTAGGGTTTTGCTCAGTTAAGGCCATTCCAATTTTCTCAAGTGGATCAATTCTCATCTGAAGTATCCCGAATGTGCGTGGACATCGTGAACACATCCACAATGGCCACATGCTGGTGTGGGAGATGACTAAACCCAATTCCGCTGGTTTGGGTTCCGTGACCCCGGAGCTAATCCTCAAAGTGTCGATGAATGGCCACAGGGTGCCTGACCAAAATTCCCTTAGCACCGAAACAATAAATCTGATCGTGAATCCATTGATTCTGATGGATTAGGAACACTAGGTTTCAAATAGCCCCTCCCTCACATCATGCCTCGAAGGCTAGGAAACGGTGATATTGTGCCATCCGCGGAACTACGGTTTTTCTTAGTGAAGGCCATGCCAATCTTTCCCAAGGGGGTCATTTATGATCCGAAGGCTCCCAAATGAGCGTGGCCATCGTGAACCCATACACAATGGCCACATGGACGTGCAGGAGATAACGGTTATGTGTCCCCAAATCAAATCCTCAAAGTGTCCCTGAATGGCCACGGGGTGCCTGATAAAAATGCTCGTAGCAGCAAAAACATGAATCTGATCGTGAAGCCATCAATTCCGGTGGATTCGGGACGTCGGTTTCTAGTTGGGGGCCAAGTAAAAATTCACCTTGAAAATTGAAGGATTTGACCAAGTATATATTCTTCTAGGAAAATTGCCTCAGTAGCCTCAAGAAAATTCCCACCACCTTTTGTATTTGATTGATTAATTAATTATAGGATATAGGAATGTATATTGTTGGTTTTTTCATCTAACCATATGATTATTTTTCCAAAACAATAATTGAGGGTGAAGATATTGGCCTGCTAAAAGTGCCCTCTGGCATGATTTACACTGGCCCAGTAAAATGCCCACCAAGGAGAGAGGATGGTGAATATGAAGGTGAAACCAGTTGTGATGAGATTAGTTAGATGTATACTATTGTCTGGTATCATAGTTTAAGTTTTTTGGTGAAATACAAATTCACCTTGAAAATTGAAGGATTTGGCCAAGTATAAATTCTTCTAGTAAAACTGCCTAAGTAGCCTTAGGAAAATGCCCACCACCTTTTGTATTTGATTGGTTAATTAATTCTGAGGATATAGGAATGTATATTTTTGGCTTGTGCATACAACCATATGATTATTTTTCCAAAACAATCATTGAGGGTGAAGATATTAGCCTGCCAAATGTGCCCTCTTGCATGATTTACATTATCCCAGTAAAATTCCCACTAAGGAGAGCGGATGATGAATCTGAAGGTGAAACCAGTTGTGATGAGCTCAATTATATGTATACTATTGTCTGGTATCATAGTTTCATTTTTTTGGTGAAATAAAAATTCACCTTGAAAATTGAAGGATTTGGCCAAGTATAAATTCTTTTAGTAAAACTGCCTAAGTAGCCTCAGGAAAATGCCCACCACCTTCTGTATTTGATTGATTAATTAATTATGAGGATTAGGAATGTAGATTGTTGGTTTTTGCATCTAACCATATGATTAGTTTTCCAAAAAAATCATTGAGGGTGAAGATATTGGCCTGCAAAAGTTCCCTCTGGCATGATTTACACTGTCCTAGTAAAATTCCCACCAAGGAGAGAGGATGAGGTTGTAGAGGATGGAATTGACATGGATGGAATCTGCATTATGTCCCCCATCCTATGGATGATTCATATTTCCAATATTGGTGAAAATAAAAATCATCTTATTTGACCTAAGGTTTTAAAAAACTGTCTAAGTGTATAACCCATAAGGTTAAAAGGCCATTTATAAATGCACACCATATTCTCTCATTTTGTAAATAAATTTATCAAATGGTTAGAGGACCAAGTGTATAACCCAAAGGTTATGAATATTATCAGCAATAAGATCCAATTATATATAGAGGACCAATCATCATCAAGATGATCATAGTCATCATAATCATAATGATCATCATCATAACCATTCATAAAAAAAATAAACAAACACTTCGATCGATAAAGGACATGTGATGGAATTTACACACATGCACACACACACCCACACACATGCCAATAGCTATCAAGGGGGGGATTTCTCATCCCAACGTTGTTGGGCGTGCATGGCGATGGTGAACATGTCCACGACGGCCATATGCACGTGTGGGAGCCGAAAGAATCCAAGTCCGCTTGTCGGTTTGGGTTCCATGACCCTGGGGCAAATCCTCAAAGTGTCCCTGAATGGCCATGGGGTGCTTGGAAAAAATTCTTGTAGCACAAAAACTATGACTCCAATCGTGAATCCATCAATTCCGATGGATCCGAGACGCCGGGCTTCAGCTAGGGGCCCCCCCACAACATGCCTTGAATGCTTAGAAATGGTGCTATTGTGCCATCTCTGGAACTAGGGTTTTACTCAATGAAGGCCATGCCAATCTTGCTCAAGGTGGTCATTTATGATCTGAAGGCTCCCAGGAGTGCATGGAAATCATGAAGACATCCACAATGGCCACATGCATGTGCAGGAGCTGACGGAACCCAAGTCTGCCCGCTAGTTTGGGTTTCATGCCCCAGGAGTGAATCCTCAAAGTGTCCCTGAATGGCCATGGGATGACTGACCAAGATTCCGGTAGCACCAAATACGTGAATTTGATCGTGAATCTGCCCATTTCGATGGATCCGAGATGCTAGGTTTTAGCTAGGGGACCCCCCACACCATGCCTTGAACGCTAAAAAATGGTGTTATTGTGCCTGGAACTAGGGTTTTTTCTCAGTGAAGGCCATGCCAATATTGCTCAAGGGGTTCATTTATGATTCGAAGGATCCAAAGCGTGCATGGCCATCATGAACATGTCCACAATGGCCATGTGCACATGTGGGAGCTAATGGAACCAAACTTCGCTCGCTAGTTCGGGTTCCGTGCCCCCAGAGTAATTCCTCAAAGTGTCTTTGAATGGCCACGAGGTGCCTTACCAAAATGCCCGTAGAACCAAAACCATGACTCTGATCGCAAATCTATTGATTCCGGTCGATTCGAGACGTCGGCTTATAGTTGGGGGACCCCTCATACCATGCCTCCAAGGCCCGAAAATGTGCTAGTGTTCCATCTTCGGAACTAGGGTTTTTCTCAGTGAAGGCCATTACAATTTTGCTCAAGGGGGTAAGTTCTCATCATAAATCTCCTGGCAGTACGTGGCCATCATGAACACATCCAAAATGGCCATGTGCACATGTGGGAGATGACGAACCAAACTCCACTCATCAGTTTGGGTTCCGTGCCCCCAGAGCAATTCCTCAAGGTGTCCCTGGATGGCCACGGGGCTCCTAACCAAAATGCCCGTAGCACCAAAAATGTGACTGATCGCGAAGCCTTCAATTCTGGTGGATTCGAGATGTCGGCTTCTAGTTGGTGGACCCCTCACACCGTGCCTCCAATGCCCGAAAATGATGCTATTGAGACATCTCCGGAACTAGGGTTTTGCTCAGTGAATGCTATTGCAATTTTGCTCAAAGGTGTCAATTCTCATATGAAGGCCCTCGGGAATGCATGGCCATTTTGAACACATCCACGATGGCCATTTTCACGTTTGGGAGCTGACAAAACCAAAATCCGCTCACCGATTTGGGTTCCGTGCCCTCGGAGCAATTCCTCAAAGTGTCCCTGAATGGCCACGAGGTGCCTGGCCAAAATGCCCGTAGCACCAAAACTGTGACTCTGATCATGAAGCTATCTATTACTATGGATATGGGATACCGATTTCTAGATGGGGGACCCCCACACCATGCCTCCAAGTCCTAAAAATGGTGCTATTGTGCCATCTCCTAAACTAGGGTTTTGCTTAGTGAAGGCCATTGCAATTTTGCTCAAGGGGGTCAATTCTCATCCGAAGGATCCCGAGCATGCATGGCCATCTTGCACACATCCACAATGGCCATTTTCATGTGTGGGAGCTAACAAAACCAAAATCTGCTCGTTGGTTTGGGTTCCGTGCCCCCAGATCAATTCCTCAAAGTGTCCTTGAATGACCACGGGTTTCCTGACCAAAATTCCTATAGCACCAAAACTGTGACACCGATTGTGAATCTATTGATTTTGATGGATCCGGGACGCCGGATTTCATCTATGGGACCCCCCACACCATGCCTTGAATGATCGAAAACGGTGCTATTGTGCCATCTTCGGAACTAGGGTTTTGCTCAGTGAAGGCCATGCCAATCTTGCTCAAGGTGGTAATTTATGATCCGAAGGCTCCCATGCATGCGTGGCCATTATGAACATGTCAACAATGGCCATGTGCAGGTGTGGGAGCTGACGGAACCAAAATATGCTTGTCGGTTTGGGTTCTGTGCCCCTGAAGCAATTCCTCAAAGTGTCCCTCAATGGCCACGAGTTGCCTGACCAAAATGCCTGTAGCACCAAAACCGTGACTATGATCATGAATTCATTGATTCTGGTGGATTCAGGACATGGAGTCCTATCTGGGGGACCCCCCACACCATCCCTCCAACGCCCGTAAATGGTACTATTGTGCCATATCCAGAACTAGGGTTTTTCTCATTGTAGGCCATTCCAATTTTGCTCAAGGGGCTAGATTTGTTTTTGTCTGGTTTCTAGTGCTAGATAAAGGTCTATAAGATATATTAGGTTCTATAGGCATAGATTAGGTCTTTGGGGCTAGGTTACGTCTCTAGGGATAGATAAGTATTCTAGATTAGGTCTCTAGGGTTGTAGGTCCACATTAGGCTTTCAAGGCTAGATTTTTTTTGTCTAGTTTCTATGGCTAGATATATAAGCTAGATTAGGTTCTATAAGGATAGATTATTTCTCCAGGTCTAGGTTACGTCTCTAGGGATAGATAACTATTCTAGATTAGGTCTCCAGGGTTGTAGGTCCACACTAGGATTTCCAGGGCTAGATTTGTTTTTGTCTGGTTTTTAGGGCTAGATCAGGGTCTATAAGATAGATTAGGTTCTATAGGGATAGATTAGAGGACGAGAGGTGTGATGATGAGATTGAATTCATCCATGCACATTCTACTTATTCATTAGAGAGGTGTTGATTCTTGTGTCCAAATCATCACAGACAATGCACCTGTTTTCAAGGTTGCTAGCATGATTTTGGAAGCTAAATATCCACATGTATGTTCATTTTGGACACCATTCATTTGAGTTGTTAGTGTTGTAGAGTCATTTATACATGCTTTTATTTGTCTTACAGGTTATTTGGACACCTTTCATTGTCCATTCCTTGAATTTAGCACTGAAATCCATTAATTCAGATGTGACATGGATTGGCTTTGTAGAGTTTTCCACTTCCACTGGGAGATTTGGAGGCTATGATGATGGTGAACATATGGAGGGGTCATCCTCCACACCAATAGATGCAAATTGTCAGATGGGAAAAGAGGAGGAGAAGGAGGCGGAGGAGGATGATTAGGGCAGTGATGAGTTTGTTGATTCAGGAATGGAGGAGGACTGTTAACATATGAGATTCTTCCATCTTGAGCCACCCCTTTTTGTATTTACTATTAGTCTATTTGGCATTTTCCAATGCCTAGTGGCATTCCGGCATCTCTGTAATACATTTTTTATTTTGATGACTTAATGAGAAATATGGTTTCGACATCTTGAGCTCTTGCCCAATGCCTATCAAATTTCAATGCATCTATGTGTCTCATTGTGATTTGTGAATGGAAAATGTGTACTCATTAATGTATATTGATTCTAATTTATATTGAATATTATGAAATGTTATAATATAATATGATTTTTCAATCTTGTTTATGCATGTGAAGTTTTCCTACATGGATGGAAACTTGAATTGGAGTGGTTGGTGTAAAACATCAATGTATTGTAATAGTAACTTAAACATAACTAAAACATCAAATAAACGATATAAGATAATGATATCAAATAAAATATCTAACATGAATAACATTAGACATGCATGAATAAACAATCACATGACTATACTATGTACCTCAATTAATTAGGCCTTCTGGATCCTCTCTGTTTTTTATTGTCTCAAACAACCTCTTGTGCTCTGCATGAGGTAGTAAGTAGCGTACCTTGTTTGATGACTTCGTTGACATTGTTTATAGTTGGATGTTTGTACCAACGATCAAGTGCATAAAGTGATACACCCATGAACCTGGTCTATAATCCGTGTATGTGTAGCCATTGCTCTTCGGTCCCTTTCCATCTACTGTAAGATATTCTCCCTGAAAAACCATCAATCCAATCAGAAAGGTAATTCCTTCACGATCGCTTAATGATGCGATGAGGGTTTGCTTCCCCTGGATGCATCGTGCCAACCAATAATTCGTGCCATTTTCACTATCTGTTGGGGCAACAACTGCGTAGATGTGTCTTGCAAAAATGCATTTTACGGTCATATTCCAACAAGTAGTGGTTTGATAACTTCGATAATTATAAAAACAAGGAGGGAACCGGGATATGAATGCATAAATTTTTACCTGGTTGTACAAGATCAGATATATGATCATATTCACTCGAAATAGAGGAATACACATGAGACATGATCTAGCCCCATCATGCTCTCCCTTTCCATGCCCAGTCTCAAAATAGTTCCATATATGTAGCACATCATAAGTCTTGTGCAAAATACTCAACCACTGGAATATGCGTGCATTTTTTAACTGGCCCACACAACAATCTGACCATATCCATTGTTGATCCATTTGTATACCTCTCTCCTTCAACTGATCATAGAAAATTTTGAAGCAATGCTGGACATAATGCAGGTCGTGGCACCTGTCGTCACTGATGTAGAAGTTGGTCTCTTTCAATATTATCTTCATGGCATTGCTTCTCTCTGGCGCATGCCTATACGTGATATGGACCATTATACTAACTTGGTTTGAATGGTAGTATTGAATTTGAATCTCATTTTGTGGTTGCAGGGTGTAGTTTTCAGCAAAGTCCACAACCAAAAATATTGTATCATTGGGAAAGGTGTCCATGCACTGTCTGTATTGTTCATCCTGCCATTGTGCTACATGGACATGTACATACTGCTTGGTCCTTTGGTAGAATTCCTTCATGAAATAGAAAATTTGTACCTTGTGCCACAAAACCAAGGGCATTAATACATTGTGACATTTGCAATCTGAATATATAGGTATAAATTCAACATGTACAGTATGAAAGTATGCAAACTTATATTACCTATGTCTTCATCAATGCAATTTTTTTGCTTTCCTTCGCACTATCTACTTGATATGTTATGTACTTGAAGTTTTGCATTTCTACTAACATCCTCCCAAATTCGTGCTCCTCGATTTCATGGATGTAGCGGCTCAATGATGCAAATCCTCTACACCTGGAACATGTCCCATATAAACATTATCTTTTATAATATTTTTGTCCTTCAGGTCTTGGACACATTATGCTATGTATAAATTCTCTGGATGCATTCAGTGGTTGAAACGATGGGAAGTCCTACACAATGTTAGTATGCAAATAAAAAATATATGTCTATATGTATCATAATAGTACTCAAATTCTACATGGTATCTACAACAACATGTTTGTGATCAATGGAAATTCTAACATACCAGGGTTTGCATTTTTCAAAGGACCTTTGGCCCAAGTTCAATTGTGTGTGCTCGTTCTTGAACCTCTCATAGAGTTCCATTTGTGTCATGTCAAGGAAGTGCTTGACATGGGATTCGCACCCCTTAACGCCTTTTCTCAACTTTAACACATCTCTTTGATTTGATGATGGTCTAGTGTTATCATGCCAAAACTTTTGTACTAGTTCTTTAACAGCATCAATAAGATTCATGTCTGAACGAGGTAACCTACCAACAAAATCCCAACAATATTTTTGGCCTGGGGTCTCAATTTTTTCTCTAATAGCCAAATAATTTTGAAGAGTCTTTCTATCTACCTTAAATATTTTACATGTGTGTGATAGTAGGCGACGTAGCCTTGTGGATTTGTTTACAATCAATTTCAACAGTACACGATGGGTCGCGTTAAAATATTTTGTACAAGAATTTTTTACAATAAAATTAAATGCATACTATAGATTTCTAACAACATGATTGTTGGACTCTGAACTTATAACTACCTTTATGGCCAAAATTCTCCTAACATGAGCTAGACAATGTGATTTTGACAAAGCCAGAAACAATTGACATTTTGATGCATCGATTTTGGATTAAAAAAATTAATTGATTATCCTGTTAAAATGGAAATCAATAGTGCATTTGGGAAACTTACCTTTAAGTCCTAAAAATGAACTTTCATCCACATGAATATGTCTAGGAGTTCTTCGTCATCTGCTTGATAGTCGAGGCAAGGCTGTTGGAAAGGAACTATGAGTCTCGTCACCGGTTTGTTGTGTCCCTTCGTTTACAATTTGGTCCTACAAGGGGGTGTGTTCGACATGTGTGTGCTCTTCTTGGGGAGATTTCCAATTAACAACTTGTTCAACTTCCATCCCTTCATACTCGACATCAACCAATATTTGATTGAATTCAATCACTTCGTCATTTCTTGTTGATAGATCTAAGGCAGTAACATTTTGATGTCTACGGTTTTCCATGTACAACCTGGCCTTTTCTCTTATCTCATGGGCCTTTTCAGGGGGCGGCTCCTTCCTTCTAGACTTTCTTTTATTATTACGTATTTTTCCCATATTCAATACATTTTTTAACAGAACAAAAATATCACCCCTACAAGAACAAATAACAAATAAGATATTAAAATTCGATGTGCATGATTATTAAAAATTGATGTAGCAATTGATTATGTACAACAACATCTAGTGAGAATGTTTTCATATAATCTTAAAATCTATTGAGAATGCCCTAGATATAACAACAACAACACCTCTAGGAACTCAATTGGATGGTATTGGATGGTGGTATGGGATGTTAGTAGGAGCACAATCCCTACAAAAGGAGAAGCTCCTACTCACTTCATTTTCATGTTTTGGATGAGGGAAAATAGCCCCAAAAGATTAAGAGTTTGATTCTTTAGGTGTTTTTGTGAGTTGTTGTAGTGAAATCATGAGGAATTCAACAAATGTTTATGTACTAGATGGAGTTATTTGATTATGAAAGGTTAATGATGGTTATGAAAGTAAGTTTTTTTTATTATCTTCATGAAAGGTTGACGGCATTGCTTGGTGCATGTTGTAGCTTTTTTGTGGTAAGATGTTTTTATTGTCTATGTTGAATATTAAGACGACTAAAATACATTTATCATACAATTCATGAGGAAAAACTAAAATAGATACAATTCAAACAAAGTGAATGAAGACTAAAATACATTTAACAAGATAAAAATTGTCACCATACCTCAAGGATTATTATTTCTCTTTACTTCAAATGTACAATTCTCTTTTGATGTATCCACTATATGTAATAAGAGTTCAAGTGTGTCCAATCAACATGAGAATTCAATCCAAGGAGCCAAATAAATTCCAATTGTTGTGTATTCAATCAAAGGAGACAAATAG